>JAUIMM010001039.1:1860000-2227425 GCA_031769625.1 Taudactylus pleione | reverse complement strand
CAGGCAAGAACCACATGTTGTAGCTGCCGCCAGCAGTCATCATGATAATGCAAGGCCGTCAACTTCCTTGTCCTCTATGAAGGCCCATGCCTCCAATCCTGAAGGGTATCCCAACCATCATCTTTGCACAGTCCTCAACTCTATTAATAATTATATCAATCAGTTTTGAGCCAGCAAGCTGGATGCAACCTTTTGGTCCTTTAACTAGATGAAAAAAAAATCAATATTGTGAGCTGTGAGGTAACCCAAAATTGACTGTAAACGAGTGGAAATAAATGTTAATCAGATCTCAAAAACCAGGGGAGATCCAGATCCAAAACCAAAACACGAGACTCAGCCACATCTCTAGTCAGTAGGCATATTAACAGTTATAGTTGATAACTAACAGTTCTATAGCAAGTGACATGACCAACCTATTAAGGTTATAAATCACATCCTACCTGCATTTTATCATTGCTATCTATCTATCTATCTATCTATCTATCTATCTATCTATCTATCTATCTATCTATCTATCGTTATTTTCATATATAACATTTAGGTTAAAGTAAGCATACCTTACACTGTGAGATGTCACATCAGCAGATATAGTTGATAACTGACAGTTCTATACAAAATGGTGACCTTTCTACCAAAGCTGAGTGACATCACAAAGACAAAGGCCTGTTTATGATGTAAGCAAGTTACATGGTAAGCATACTGAGGTGAAAGTCACATTCTCCATGCATTTTGCCAAGTCTATCTATCTATCTATCTATCTATCTATCTATCTATCTATCTCTCTATCTATCTATCTATCTATCTATCTATCTATCTATTAGGTTAAAATAAATTACACTACACAGTCAGTATTAAAAGTGAGGGGCCTATTTATGATGTTAATTATCGGGATCCGAACGGACCCCGATAATTAACATTCTAACTCGCCCGTGGACTATGGAGCAATTCATCATTGCTCTGGCGCGATGAAAGCTGATGCGAAATCAGCTGTCCCGTGAGAGGTTTCACTGCTCCTTTTTGGAGCAGTGAATCTTTTCACTTTTGGAGCAGTGATGGGAGTGTGCATGCGCGACCTACAGGCCATGCATGCGCACTAGAGCCCCTACGTCTGGAGGAAAGAGCCGGACAGGAGTGGAGGGAACCAAAAGGATCCCTCTTCATGTCCTGGGACTCCTTCTGATAGGCAAGGGGCAGGTATTGGGAGCATTCGCCATCTGCAGATGGCGAATGCTAATACACTCAAGCTCCGAAAATATAACATTTTCGGTGCATGATTAATTCTGTCCTCATACTAGTGTATGGGGATGGCAGGCCAGTCTGCGAGAGGAAGGTAAGTAGGAGATATCTGTGATACTAGTGTATGGGGATGGCAGGCCATTCTGCGAGAGGAAGGTAAGTAGGAGATATCTGTGATACTAGTGTATGGGGATGGCAGGCCATTCTGCGAGAGGAAGGTAAGTAGGAGATATCTGTTATACTAGTGTATGGGGACAGCGGGGCCATTCTGCGAGAGGAAGGTAAGTAGGAGATAACTGTGATACTAGTGTATGGGGACAGCGGGCCATTCTGCGAGAGGAAGGTAAGTAGGAGATAACTGTGATACTAGTGTATGGGGACAGCGGGCCATTCTGCGAGAGGAAGGTAAGTAGGAGATATCTGTTATACTAGTGTATGGGGACAGCGGGGCCTTTCTGCGAGAGGAAGGTAAGTAGGAGATATCTGTTATACTAGTGTATGGAGACAGCGGGCCATTCTTGGAGAGGAAGGTAAGTAGGAGATAACTGTGATACAAGTGTATGGGGACAGTGGGCCATTCTGCGAGAGGCCCACTGATGAATGGCCCAAAAACTTAATTTTTACAGTTCCAGGTGAAAATGTCAAATTTCACCTGCTTTTGTAAAAATTAAGTGATGATGAATAGGCCCCATAGAGGTTTATTTACTAAGTGTCGAGTTATAAAACTCAACACTTCTGTTCATGTTTATGCCCGATATTTTAAAGTTATAAATGTTATCATATAAGTGCATTTAGTTAAACAATACATTCTATTACTTATATCTTTAATTTGCTTTGTAGACAACAGCCAGAATATCTAAATAGCTGTGCTATGCAATTTGTGGCAAATATAACTATATGCACTAACTCCCCTCCCAGCTAAACAAATTCAGCCTTTGTACCAATTGTCCATGGTGTATCTGAAATAACGTCTATGATCCCAGTAAGTTACTGAAACATCAAACTTGCGAGTCACCTTCATAATCTCCTCATTCATTCTCTGACAGTTGAAATGGTTTCATTATTCCTGTGGCATATAAAATAAAGCACTTTGCAGCTGTTCCTGTGCTATGTGGGCAATGCTAATAGATTTATATGTGTGTGGTGCTGATTCAGAGATGGAGCCGTATTCAATTTGAGCCAAGCCGCCATACTTTTTCGCGTCCCGGACTTTGCGCCTAATTCGCCTGTTTTGCAAGCGGAAAAGTATCGCCCGCGTGCACGCTTTACCCCGTATTCAGAAAGTACGCAAAAACGGGACCCGGCGAAACTTGAACAGGCGGAAAGTACTGTCAGATTTGGGGAAATCAGCCTGACACCCCCCAAAAGATGCTCTGACATGGGGGTTCCCTATGGTACCCCCTGATTTGGCTTGCTGAAGGTATTTGGTGTTTTTAAACAGGCTTAATAGCTGCTAAATAGCGTTTTTCTATATGTGGTGAAGAATAGTATTCAGGAGTATTTATTCCAGGAAATAAGTTATCCCAGCAAATTTGGGGTACTTGAAAATGGGGGCCAGCATATTTTAAAGTTGCTAAAGTTAAGTTGAAAGCAATGTGAAAAATCCACCTGCCGCAAGCACCTGCAATCACAAAAACACCTGGGGCATACTTGGGGATCCCCCCCCCCCACAGAGTCAAGTTGGCTAGTTTTTAACTTTGTACCCCAACATTTTTTATTTTGCCCCCTTCTTCAAAGTCATTTTTGGGGTGTCCTTAAGTGTTTTTTTTTTTAAATTTGACACTGTCTGAAGGCTGCACGGGGGTTCCTGCAACGTTGCACCCCAAAACCCCAATTCTGCACTTTTTTCCGCCTGCTATTCATAGGCGAAACTTTTTTGCCTAGTAAATTGCATTGACTTTCCACCTAGATGGAAAGTCTTTCAAATTGAATACGGGGGTAAATGCAAAACAGACGAAAATGACGTCATCAGCGAAAAACTATCGCGGATCCGGACTTTTCGCCTCAAATTGATTACGGTCATGGACGGTATTGCACAACTGCACAGAAACGGCTGTGCAATTCCGTCCAACAAAATGTAAATGCAGCAGGAGGTGTCTTGGGGAAATAGTCACTCCTTGCTGCATCTGAGAGATCCGAGTGCAGCGTCTGTAGATGATGCCTCGGATCACCATAGCAACCATAGCGGCCATCAGTCACGATGGTTGCCCCTTTTGCCAGACAGCGTAAGCTGAAGCTTACCACAGCCTGGCCCGTGCCAGGCACTTACGAGGCCAGGAAATCTGCATCCTCCAACGTAGATCCTGGTCTCATCTCTCCCAGAAAATAGGGCGACACTACCCTGTTTTCTGTGAATGGTGGCCAATAATGCCCCCCAAAGACCGCAGCCTGTCAATCAGGCTGTGGCTGGGAAACACTGCCATAGGGAAGTAAGAACAATTATATCCAGGTACAGTCTTTTCTGTAGTATTATTATTATTATTACTATTATTAATTAATTAAACAAACTGACAATGTTCACACGCCTTTGTAAGATCATTTGTATATATTTGGAAACTCACCCGTCATAAAATTTCTGCATTTGTCCCTGATGGGGGTTAACTCGGCCAATGAGAAGCATTGCTCTATGCTGATGCCAATTTGGTCATACTGTAATACATACAGTAGGGGTCTATTTACTAAGCAGTGTTAGGAGACAGAGCGAAAAGTGATAAGGTGCCAGCCAATCAGCTCCCAACTGCCATCTCACAGGCTGTGTTTGAAAAATGACAGTTGGGAGCTGATTGGCTGGCACCTTATTACTTTTCACTGTGTCTCCTAACACTGCTTAGTAACTAGATCCCATAGACTTGTGTTCACTGAGGTAAAACTTGAAGACTAGGGGGTCTATTTACTAAGCCTTGGATGGAGATAAATTGAACAGAGATAAAGTCCCAACCAATCAGCTCCTAACTGTCATGTCACATGCTGTGTTTGAAAAATGACAGTTAGGAGCTGATTGATTGGGAATTTATCTCTGTTCACTTTATCTCCATCCAAGGCTTAGTAAATAGACCCCTAGATTTGAGTCATCGTGTCATTTTCCTGCCCTCATTGCAGGAAGACAAGTGTCGTGGGATAATCCATTAGGTCTCAATTCAGACATCTCCCAGACATTCCCGGAAAAGAGTGAAGATTGCATTTTCATAGGGCGTCAGTGATATACTGGGTGGCAAGGTCAGTAGTGGTATATAAACCAGTATATAATATATATGCTATTCCCTCTTCATGTAAGTTAGCACACACACAGTATAATTGCAAAAGGATTATCCTGAAAGGTAGCAGTCTTATTGCCAGTGATTATTGGTTTCAAAACTGGGTGTCTTGGCACCCTGAGGTGTCGCTGGACACTTGCAGGGGTGCTATGGGTCGGAGGTCCAGGACCATATCAAATTATTTATGGTCAATGTTATAGGGAAAAACAATTGCTTGTGGCTGTCAATCATAAAATAGGTGGACAGACAGAAGCACAACCATGTCCACTACCACAACTGACCCTAAGGATGACAAGTAAGCACAATTTACTTATTTTAATATTTTTCTGAATTTCTCAGTTAGAAACTTTTGGTCTAGGGGTGCCGTGAAAAGAATTCTGATACTCTAGGGCACCGTGATTACAGAAAGTTTGTTTAGGTGAAAAATACATTGGTCTCTCCAACAGATAATTCAGAGTATGAAATTAACTTTGATTATAATTTATCAGCAAGTATATAGTATAAATACTGTAACCTAGGCACAAAACAACAACAAAATGAGCCCTTCATACCTTTTTATAAAGTTCACAGCTAGGCAGAGTACCCCTTTCACTGTCAGGAGATGGCTGGTAAATTTTAGCCTGGGGGAAGCACACGGTACTGGCCCATGAACTGCCGAGAAATATTAAAGGCATTTTTTAAGTAAAGAACACAGGGGCTGATTTATCAAAGAGTACCAAAGCTACTGCTAGAGGAATTGCTTTCACAAGTAAAATACATACTTGCCGACATTCTGGCTGCCCCCTTCAGGAGGCGTGGTGCGGCCTAGGGAAGCATTGTGAGGGGTGTGACCAGTGGCGTAACTAGGGTATTTGGAGGCCAGGGCAAATGTTAAAATGGAGCCCCCCCCCCCCCCAGTATGCTCGCACCTTGGGCGTGCGCGAAAAAATGGGCGTGGTCACAAGTGGTGGGGTCACTTAACAATGGGGCGTGTCGCCAGGACACATATACCCCTTTCTTGTCACACTTAACATTCCTTTCCATATGCACCTTAACCTCTGTAGTGCTCCTTATACAGTCCGCCCTATGCAGTGCCCCCAGTAGTGGTCCCTCTTATGCAGGCTCCCAGTAGTGCCCCTTGTACAGTACCCCCAGTAGTGGTCCCCCTTGTGCAGCTCCCCATTAGTTCCCCTTATACAGTGCCCCCAGTAGTGGTCCCCCTTGTGCAGCTCCCCATTAGTTCCCCTTATACAGTGGTCCCCCTTGTGCAGCTCCCCATTAGTTCCCCTTATACAGTGCCCCCAGTAGTGGTCCCCCTTGTGCAGCTCCCCATTAGTTCCCCTTACACAGTGCCCCCAGTAGTGGTCCCCCTTGTGCAGCTCCCCATTAGTTCCCCTTATACAGTGCCCCCAGTAGTGGTCCCCCTTGTGCAGCTCCCCATTAGTTCCCCTTATACAGTGCCCCCAGTAGTGGTCCCCCTTATACAGGCCCCCAGTTGTGCCCTTATTCATTGCCCCCAGTAGTAATCCCCTTTATGCAGCCTCTGTAGTGGTCCCCACTATCCAGTGCCCCTTTTAGTGGTCCTCCCTATTTAGTGCCCCCAGTGCAGTGTCCCTTGTGCCTCCAGTTGTAAGCCCCTTATATAGTGCCTCCAGTAGCAGTCCCCCCCATGCAGGCCCCCAGTTGTGGTCCCCCTATGCAGTGCCCTTAATATAGTGCCCCCAGTAGTAGTGCCCCTGATAATTGCTCCCAGTAGAGGTTGCCCCCAGTAGTAGTCCCCCAATAATTGCTCCCAGTAGAGGTTGCCCCCAGTAGTAGTCCCCCCAATAATTGCCCCAGTAGAGGTTTTCCCCAGTAGTAGTTCCCCCAATAATTGCTCCCAGTAGAGGTTGCCCCCAGTAGTAGTCCCCCGATAATTGCCCCCAGTAGAGGTTGCCCCTAGTAGTAGTCCCCCGATAATTGCCCCCAGTAGAGGTTGCCCCCAGTAGTAGTCCCCCGATAATTGCCCCCAGTATAGGTTACCCCCAGTAGTAGTCCCCCTGATAATTGCCCCCAGTAGAGGTTGCCCCCAGTAATAGTCCCCCCGATAATTGCCCCCAGTAGAGGTTGCCCCCAGTAGTAGTCCCCCTGATTATTGCCCCCAGCAGAGGTTGCCCCCAGTAGTAGTCCCCCCGATTATTGCCCCCAGTAGAGGTACATAGCAAAAAAATAAAATTAAAATAAAACTTACCTGCATCCACGCTCCGGCTCCCGCCGCAGCGACGTCTGCCCTCCCGTGCGGGCGTGCTCTGCATTATGGGAGAGACATCATGACGTCATGACGTATCTCCCATTACCCACTGCAGGAGCCGAAAGGGAGCCGGCTCTTGCAGTGGGCGCTGTAGCAGCCAATGAGAGTCTATCTGACTCTCATTGGCTGCTGTTTAACACACACATCTCCGCCAGTACTAGCGGAGATGTGTGTGCAGCAGCAGCAGCCAATGAGAGTCTGTCTGACTCTCATTGGCTGCTGATTAACACACACATCGCTGCCGCTCGGCGGCGATGTGTGTGTTAGCACAGCCTGAGCCCGCCCGCCTGCCACCCTCCTCCTGGCGCTATTGGGCAAGCGCTCAGGGGGAGGGAAGGGGCTCGGCTGTGCAGCACAGGACCGGAGCTGGGAAGCATAGCGCCGGTCCTGTGTAAATGTGTAGCGCTGACCACACTCACTGTGGTCGGCGCTACACTGCCTAACTAGGGCGGGCTGGACCATGGCTGGTGGCGCCCCCCACGCCGCCGGTCCTACGGTGCCCAGGGCACACGCCCTGCTCGACCCTGCTTAGTTACGCCACTGGGTATTACACAAGATTACCAGCATTGTAAAGTGTGTGGCATGGCTACGATGCTGCGATTCAGCACAAATTGCTTCATTGGCCATCTGGACCGCCCAGTTTACTCGGTAAGTGGGCAGCACTGGGCGTACGTAGGTCATCCTTTCGGGAGACTTGAGTGCTCTTCCGGACGGCCAGGGGCCTCTTGGCCGTTCCGGGAGAGTAGGGAAGTTTGGCAAAAGGGCTTGTTTTTGCATTGCCCTATATATTAATGGCAGGCCCGCCAAGAGCCGTGCCGGACCCGGGTAAAAGGGGAGTGGCCTATTTGCTGAAGTTGTTGCCACGCCCCCTTAGGTAAAAAAAAACGTTTTGCACCACCGCGAAGTCTAGGTGGTAGTGATAGTACTGAGACTATTGTTGTCCCTGCATTTAAGTGACACTACTTCTGACTGTTATACTACACACGTTAAATATTATTGTGCCATACTAAACTAATGTATGTTTGTTCACTGGATATGTCAAACCATATGTAGGTGTATATTGGACAGCTCCGAATTTTACTAGAATAAAAAGCAGTGGATACTGTAAATTTACTCCCTTGTCCAAGTAAGAAAGGGTGATCCTTGGATATTATACTTACTTATGGGAACTTGTGCATATACTTAGATTTGTGACAGTTGCAAGATACCGTTTCCTTTATAATCAGACCTAATGTATTTTAGGCTTTATATCCCTGTGGGCATATTGAGAGAACACTATAGGCTCATGTATACATTCGGAACGGGATCTATGTTTGTGAAATAAAATTAAGTAGAACATGTCTTGCATTTGTCTGACTGGAGAGCTATAGACAACCTGAGGAATGCAAGCTATTTACTATCACTGAAGACAGTTAATGATTAAGTTCAGGCAGTCGTTAACAGTCAAGTCTATTGAAAAGGTTTTCAACGGCCATTACAGGCGAGACATGACAGCAAATTGTTCAAGGGAGATGACTTTAACTCAGAAGTTGTCATGGTCACAGTGTAACACCCTTGTGGCTCCTGGCTGGCACAAACATCTCACTATTTAATTCACAAAGTGTCCTTTGAGCATAAAAGATGGGGCAGGGGCATTTTGACCTGTTCAGTCAATACATAAATAAATGTATATATGTACTTCACCTTTTTTTATTTTCATTCCTTATATGCAGCTGTAGCTGCTCTTAACTACCTCTTTACACTGCACTTTTCTTACTATGCTGGTGCCCTGGGGCAGCTTGGCTGGGGCATTTTTTGGGGGGTCCTGCGCTCTGGATTTGAACCTTGGTATGTTAGGGACCTACCCGAAAGAGGTTAACTGGATATTGGTGGGTAGGCCCATAAGCTTGGCCATGATTATGCTAAAAACCTCTATTGATTGCAAAATTTTATTGCATTTATATATATATCATTAATAATTTGGAGTTGTGCTCCTGAGATTTGTCTGTTTCTGTGTCTGCAATTAGTCTCATCAGGTAGCACCTCCCTTTATATATAGAGTCAGGTTGTGCAGCCCAGAAATCTTTCCCAAATACATAAATAAATCATGATGAAATATTGCAATTTGGCTAAGATAATGCCATATTTATGGGAGGGGGGGGGGAGTTTGTATTATGATACTTTTTGTAAAGTCTGTATCATATGTCCATGTCATGAGTACACATAATATAATAATTGTTTTTATCTTTTGTACATCATAGGAATTAAATAACTGACTCCCTCCTATACTGGAAGCAGGGATGCCGAGGGGGGGAGGTACTAATTACCAGGGCCCAGGCTTGTTGGAGGTGCCCTGGTCCGCCACCGCCACCCCCTCCCCTTACCTGTCAGCAGCAGCTGCTGAGCAGAAGTCTGCTCTGCTTGCCTGGGGGTCAAGTAGCGAACACACTGATCTCCCATTTGGATTTTCCCTGGCTGAAGGGTTCACGTCGCCCCCCTGTTCAGCGCTCAATACTTTTTCTACTTTATTTCTAAGGGGAATGTGGCCACGCCCCCAAAAAGTACTGGGGTCCGGGCCAGCTCTCTACAGCCCTGCCTGGAAGAGGTGTACTACAGTATGTAGAGGAGCAAAGGATACCGGGTACAAAGGAAAGGGATGGGGGTACCCATAAGCAGCTCCTATCATCTGTCATCTACAAATGGAATCTCCTGCTATGTCTGCACGCTACTCCCAATGTCCGGGAGTGTTCCAGGCCGACGGCTCTGACCTGTATTTAAAAAAAATAAAGAATAAAAAGGTGGTATCTTAAAGAATTGGGACACCTCTTTCAAACTATGTGCCCCAATAGAAATGTATGCCTGGTGATCAGTTTGATGACCAAATATTAACCTCTGTACTACAGAAAAATTAGTCCAGGGATGGGGTAAGCAGGGCTGGTGCCACCATTAGGCAGCTTTAGGCAGCTGCCTAAGGATGCCGACACCTAGAGGACAGCACTTATCTCCCCCCCCAAAAAAAAAAATGAAGGATGTATCTGGATTCTGGACATTCTTCTACTAAATGACACTAGGGCCAGCCACGGGTCTTATTAGCTGCAGCTATGCCCACTTTGATCTGCATTCCAGGACCACCCTTTAGCAGCGCATCCAAGGGTGGTAAGCTCCTCCACTTCCCAGCGGACTCTGCAATGATTGCCGATTCAGCATGGTCAGCACTCCCCCACATGTTACAGGCTAGGAGGCCGCAGCAGAAACATAGTAACAGGACAGGTCAGTGGGAGGGAACGGTCAATGATTGGGTGCAACACCGTTGTCTGTGCCTCCTGCAGGTCGAGATGTATGGGGCACTAGTTGCGAGGTGTAGGCAGGATACAGTATGGTGAGCTGCATGGGCACTCTCTGCAGTAAATTCCCTGTGCACTCTGGGTCACAGGCTGTGCAGTGATCAGTTACTAAGGGTGTGGTGGCTGACATTCCCCAGTAACTGGTGATTGATGAGGTGACACTATTCACAACAGCCCACCACACCTGCTCACTCAGCCTGCCCACTACCAACCATACACACAGCCACAGTACCATTCATCTCCAGCCCACTGTAACCCAGTGTACTATGCTCTGACTAGCTTATCACAAGCACCCCTCACTGTCTGCTAGGAGCATTCCCCCACTCTCAGAGCTCACATGCCTGCATCCTGCAAACACCCCATTTGGTGACCTTACAGAGCTGACCAGCCAGGCTACATATAGCACCACCATGCTAGGGTGGGTGAGCAATCCTGCTTGCCCTAACTCCTAAATATCTTTCACCATGCACCTCCATGTGCCCCACTGCCATACGTCATGCCTGTACCCCACCCTGACACTGTGCTATCCTCCACTGTGGGCTTGGGATGTATGGTAGTGGGGCTTGGATGGGGAGCAGTGGACAAGCAGAGGGATCAAGTGTGGTTGTCTGTAGTGAACAGGTTGACTGTGGAGTATTCCTATGTGCATTGCAGATGCTGAAGGTGGGGTGTCAGTATAAAATTTGCAGTGCTGTATATAGACAGATAGGGTATAGTATACAGGCTGTAGGTGGAGTGTCTGTATACAGGGCCGGACTGGGACTAAAAATAGGCCCTGGCATTTAAAGAGCACACAGGCCCACTTTGCGTCAGCATCTGGCTTCTGGCATAGACTCCCCCCCTTACTATTCCTGACCCCTCCCACTTCTTAGTCTATACTCTTACATATATAATTAATATCAGAACAAAAGACAAGTACACATCATTCTCTATTAAAATACATACAACAGAGCACATCCTACAGGGGAGTCAAACATTTGGTATTGTGTTGGTTCTGTTAAGTTGTGTAGACACCTATAGATATATCTGTCCAATTCGTGTGGTGGGACAGAAAATCTGGGAATGTATGGGAGCAAATAACAATAGAAATTTGCTCCCAGATGATGGAAAATGGACCAGATTTTCTTTCCCACCAGACAGATTGGACAGATATCTATTGGTAAAGCTGGCACTTCACTGGTGTAGGTCATACACAAAAGAAAGGGGAGGGCATTTTCCCCAAGCCCTAGTTTAGCAGTTGTAGAAAATTAGATAGTGTTCACCGTAGGACTTTTTAGGGAAGGGGTGCTGAACGCAGAGGACACATCTGTGCACACCATAGCAGAGCCGCAACTACACATTTTGACAAAAGAGCATGTGTGCCGCCATCCATAGGGGCAGCATGGAGAAAAATTCAGGTGTGGTCTTGCTGGGAAGGGGCATAGCCACCTAATTTTTCATGGTACGCCACACAGTAGTGTCTCTTTCACATTCCATCACACAGTAGTGTCTCTTTCACATCCCATCACACAGTAGTGTCCCTTTTTCACATTATGTCACACGGTAGTGCCCCATAGTCACGTTACATCACACAGTAGTGTCCCTTAGTCACATTACACCACAAGGTAGTATCCCTTCATCATACTATACTGCACAGTAGTGTCCCTTATTCATGTTACATCACACAGTAGTGCCCTTTCTCACCTTTCATCAGACAGTAGTGTCCCTTTATCAGACAGTAGTTTCCCTTTTTGTTACAACACACAGTAGTTTCCATTTTTCACATTACATCTGTGTCCCTTTTTCACGTTATGTCACACAATAGTGTCCATTATTTACATACACAAACATGAATATTTGCCCATAACAAATATTAGAAGATAGAAATATTATAAACAATATACTGTATACAATATTAATACTACATGGATCTGCAGGTTTGAAATAGCAACATACTAAAAAGGAATAGAGGGAGACAGGAAAAAGGAGGAAAGGGGGAGCCAGGAGAAAAAAAAGACAGGAGGAATTTGGGCAGCTGGGGAGAGAGAAGGAAAGAGGGGACCAAACATAGGAGAATTAGGGAGAGCCAGGAGAGAGAGAGGAGGAATAGGAGGAACAGGGGTAGAGAGAATTTGGGGAGTCAGGAAAGACATAGGAGAAATATGGGGAGTGGGAAGAGAGAGAGGAGAAATAGGGAGAGCCAGGAGAGAAAGAGAAGGTATAGGTTGAACCAGGAGAGAGCAGAAATAGGGAAAGTCACGAGAGAGTGAAGGAACAGGTTGAGCCGAGAGAAAGAGAGGAGGAACTGGGGAAGCTAGTGAGACATAGGAGAAGTAGGGTGAGCAGGGAGAGAAAGAAGGAATAGGGGAAGCCGGGAGAGAGAGAAGGAATTGGGGAGGCCGGGAAAGACATAGGAGAAGGGAGCTGGGAGAGAGTAGGAAGGAATTGGGAAAGAATAGAGAGAGGAGGAATAGGGGAAGCTGAGAGAGACATAGGCGAAAGAGAGGAACCTGGGAAAGAGAGAGAAGGAATAGGGGAAGATGGGACAGAGAGGAGAAATAGGGGGAGATGGGAAAGACATAGGAGAAAGAGGGGAAGCTGGGAGAGAGAGGAGGAATAGGGGGAGATGGGAGAGACATAGGAGAAATAGAGGGGAAGCTGGGAGAGAGAGGAGGAATAGGGGGAGATGGGACAGAGAAGAGAAATAGGGGGAGACGGGAGAGACATAGGAGAAAGAGGGGAAGCTGGGAGAGAGAGGAGGAATAGGGGGAGACGGGAGAGACATAGGAGAAATAGAGGGGAAGCTGGGAGAGAGAGGAGGAATAGGGGAGACAGGAGAGACATAGGAGAAAGAGGGGAAGCTGGGAGAGAGAGGAGGAATAGGGGAAGCCGGGAGAGACATAGGAGAAAGAGGGGAAGCTGGGATAGAGAGGAGGAATAGGGGGAGACGGGAGAGACATAGGAGAAAGAGGGGAAGCTGGGAGAGAGATTAGGAATAGGGGGAGATGGGAGAGACATAGGGGAAAGAGGGGAAGCTGGGAGAGAGAGGAGGAATAGGGGAAGCCGGGAGAGACATATGAGAAAGAGGGGAAGCTGGGAGAGACAGGAGGAATAGGGGAAGCCGGGAGAGACATAGGAGAAAGAGGGGAAGCTGGGAGAGAGAAGAGGAGAAGGGGGAGACAGGAGAGACATAGGAGAAAGAGGGGAAGCTGGGAGAGAGGAGGAATAGGGGAAGCCGGGAGAGACATAGGAGAAATAGGGGAAGCTGGGAGAGAGAGGAGGAATAGGGGAAGCCGGGAGAGACATAGGAGAAAGAGGGGAAGCTGGGATAGAGAGGAGGAATAGGGGGAGACGGGAGAGACATAGGAGAAAGAGGGGAAGCTGGGAGAGAGAGGAGGAATAGGGGGAGATGGGAGAGACATAGGGGAAAGAGGGGAAGCTGGGAGAGAGAGGAGGAATAGGGGAAGCCGGGAGAGACATATGAGAAAGAGGGGAAGCTGGGAGAGACAGGAGGAATAGGGGAAGCCGGGAGAGACATAGGAGAAAGAGGGGAAGCTGGGAGAGAGAAGAGGAGAAGGGGGAGACGGGAGAGACATATGAGAAAGAGGGGAAGCTGGGAGAGAGGAGGAATAGGGGAAGCCGGGAGAGACATAGGAGAAATAGGGGAAGCTGGGATAGAGAGGAGGAATAGGGGGAGACGGGAGAGACATAGGAGAAAGAGGGGAAGCTGGGAGAGAGAGGAGGAATAGGGGGAGATGGGAGAGACATAGGGGAAAGAGGGGAAGCTGGGAGAGAGAGGAGGAATAGGGGAAGCCAGGAGAGACATATGAGAAAGAGGGGAAGCTGGGAGAGACAGGAGGAATAGGGGAAGCCGGGAGAGACATAGGAGAAAGAGGGGAAGCTGGGAGAGAGAGGAGGAATAGGGGAAGCCGGGAGAGACATAGGAGAAAGAGGGGAAGCTGGGAGAGAGAGAGGAGGAATAGGGGGAGATGGGAGAGACATAGGGGAAAGAGGGGAAGCTGGGAGAGAGAGGAGGAATAGGGGAAGCCAGGAGAGACATATGAGAAAGAGGGGAAGCTGGGAGAGACAGGAGGAATAGGGGAAGCTGGGAGAGACATAGGAGAAAGAGGGGAAGCTGGGAGAGAGAGGAGGAATAGGGGAAGCCAGGAGAGACATATGAGAAAGAGGGGATGATGGGAGATAGAGGATAGGAATAGGGGAAGATGGGAGAGACATAGGAGAAAGAGGGGAAGCTGGGAGAGAGAGGAGGAACAGGGGGAGATGGGAGAGTCATAGGAGAAAGAGGGGAACCTGGGAAAGAGAGAAGGAATAGGGGGAGATGGGAGAGAGAGGAGAAATAGGGGGAGATGGGAAAGACATAGGAGAAAGAGGGGAAGCTGGGAGAGAAAGAGAGAAGGAATAGGGCAAGCCGAGAGATACATTGGGCTCGATTCAATTCAACGCAAATTGAATAGCGCCAGTAATGAGCTAGCGGAGCATTCTCCGACCTAACAACGCGCAGAATTTAATAGCTCTGGGAGCTCAATCCCGGTGCTATTCAATACGCGTTGCATTGAATCGAGCCAATAAGAGAAAGAGAGGGAGTTGGGAGACAGAGGAGGAATAGGGGGAGATGGGAGGGGAAGCAGTCGGGAAGCCGGCGGACACAATGCTGACCGCCGGCTTCCCAACTGCTTAATCCCGGTAAGGGTTAAATGACAGACGTCGAGCTCTCGACGCCTTTCAGTTTACCTACGCCGGGAGACCCGCGCCCAGCATCCCGGTTGAAGGGATGCCGGGCGCGGACAGCCGCGAAGAGGGGGGGGTTGAGGGTTAGGGCTCATGGGGGGGACTTAGGGTTAGGCACCCCCCTGGGAGGTTAGGGTCAGGTTAGGGGTAGGAGGGGCTAGGGTTAGGCACCCCCAGGGGGAGGTTAGGGTTAGGGGGGGAGAGGGTTAGGAAACACTTACCTTTTGACGATCTGCATTTTCACCCTTGCCGGGTAGACTATGTTGGGATTTGAACCACTGGCCATGCGGCCGGCGGTAAATCATACTGATTCCGATGGGAGATAGAGGGTAGTAATAGGGGGAGAATGGAGATGGAGGAATAAGGGCAGGCAGCAGAGTTAAGGAATATGGGGAGATAAGAGGGGAATAGGGGGAAGCAGAAAAGAGAGAGAGAGAAAAATCAGGGGAGATTGAAGAGAGAGTAAGAGGAGGAATAAGGTGAGATCAGAGACAGAAAGAAATTAATGGCGGAGACGGCAGAGAGAGATACCTCTGGAGTGTGCAAGTCACCATATGCAGTCCCCTGTGATGCAGCGTCCTGCTGCACTGTGTAGCTGATGCCCGATTTCATTAGCAGCATGGAACCCAGAAGTGCGCCTCCTCTGAATGCCTCGTACTGTGCCTCAGCTCCTCTTGCGGCTCTGCCTCCCGTGCAGCAGACTTGTGTCCATAGCGGGGGCCCAGATTCCCACTGCCCCCATTGCCATGGTGCTTGGCCGCGGCCGCATCATGACGCGCTGCGTCACAACGCGGCCGCGCATTTGTGACGTCTGCTTGCTGAGCAAGGTGCCGCCCGGGAGGGTGTACTGCGTAGTAAGCCTGGCTCAGCCAAAGCGGCCCATTTGGCCATCGGCCCTTCTGGCATTTGCCAGAAGTGCCCGATGGCCAGTCTGGCCCTGTCTGTATAGAAGGTGCAGTGCTGTATATAGACAGGGAGGGTATAGTATACAGGCTGTAGGTGGAGTATCTGTATAGAAGATGCAGTACTGTATATAGACTAGAGATGTGCGGCGCCGCCGACCCCCGTGTTTTGGTTTTAGTTTTGGATCTGTATCTCCCTTGGTTTTGGATCTGGATCTGGTTTTGGATCTTTTTCCTTGGTGTTTTGTTTTTAGTAGAGATGTGCGCCGACCCTCGTTTTTTGGTTTTGGATCTGGATCTCCCCTGGTTTTGGATCTGAATCTGGTTTTGGATTTTTTTCCTTGGTGTTTTGTTTTCGTGTTTTGGTTTTGGATCTGGATTTTTTTCTTTAAAAATAAAAAAACAGCTAAAATCAAATAAAATGTGCGTTTTTTTGTGCCTACAGTATTAATAACCTCAATAACATTTATTTCCACTCATTTCCAGTCAATTTTGGTTACCTCACAGCTCACAATATTGATTTTTTTCATCTAGTTAAAGGGCCAAAAGATTGCATCCAGCTTCCTGGCTCAAAACTGATTGATATAATTATTAATAGAGTTGAGGACTGTGCAAAGATGATGGTTGGGATACCCTTGAGGATTGAAGGCATGGGCCTTCATAGAGGACAAGGAAGTTGACGGCCTTGCATTATCATGATGACTGCTGGCGGCAGCTACAACATGTGGTTCTTGGCCTTGCTTTCCTGTCATGTGACAGCCCTCCATATTTTCTGCGGTCTTGAAGCAGTGTCACAAGCACCAATAGTGTAGCCAAGGTTCGGTTACAAAATTCACACACGTGCAGTCGTGTGCACACAGAAAAAAAATATACAAATGACACAATTTTTGGGGGGGGGGGTCCAGAACTTGGGCCCAGAGCACAGATTGGTGACGACAGGAGTCGGGCAGCACTAGGTTGCGTTGCTGTATCTTGTGTGACTAAGCCTAACACGCACACACACAGAAAATAAATAGACAAAAGACACTATTTTTTTGGGAGGGGGGTTTCGGGTCCAGAACTTGGGCCCAGAGCACAGATTGATGACGACTGAAGTCGGGCAGCACTAAGTTGGAAAATTGCAGTGCTGGCTGGATCTTGTGCGGTACTACGGTTAAGCCTAACATGCACACACAGATATATATAAAAGACACTTTGATTTTATTTTTTTTTAGCATGACTGGAGTCGGGCAGCACTAGGTTGCAACTTGCGTTGCTGGCTGGATCTTGTTCGGTACTGCGGTTAAGCCTAACACGCACGCACGCACACATACACAGAAAAATATAAAAGACACTTTGATTGATTTTTTTATTGACTATATATTTATTTATTTTTTTGAGTCCAGAACTTGGGCCCAGATGGACACAGCACCAGCCCAATTGTATCTGCAGTTCTGCACCAGCCCAGATGGACACAGCAGACAGCAAAGCACCAACCCAGAATGGATCAGCAGCACCAGCCCAGGACACAACAGACAGCCCAGATGGATCAGCAACAGCCCAGATGGACACAGCAGATAGCACCAGCCCAGATGGATCAGCAGTCACCAGCCCAGGACACAGCATACAGCACCAGCACCTCTCCCAGCCCTACACTACCCACCCTCCCTGTTCAGTCTCCACAGCCGGAGTGAAATGGCATCCGTCGCGTGGTCCCTTATTTACTGCATTGATCATAGAGACGAAAGCTCGCGAACTGCGAGATTTCGTCTCTATGGTTTTGCCTCGATTTGAGAAATCCAAGTAAGGCGGATCCTACTCGGATCTGCTAAATTCGGGTGGGCTCGGATCTCTGAAATCTGAACCCGCTCATCTCTAGTTTTTAGGTTTTGGTTTTGGATCTGTATTTTTTCCAGAAGATTATATAAACAGCTAAAACCACATCATTTGGGCCTAGTTTTGTTCCTACACTATTATTAACCTTAACAGAGCTGTAACTAGACTTTTTGGTGCCCTGTGCCAGAAAGAGCATTGGCGCCCCCCTCATTTTTCAAAGGGACATAATGCACCCAAAAAAGGGGAATGGCATCATGGGGACAGGCCAGGGAAGAGATAGGGGAGGCCAGGAGATGCTGGGGATGAAATAAAAGGAAGCTACAAGTGAGAAGGATAATAAACAGAAATTTGACAGGCCCAAACAGCGCCATCTGCCCTGTGGTGCCCTGTGCGATGGCACCGGCCGCACTACCCTAGCTACGGCCCTGAACCTTAATAACAATCATTTTCAGATTTTAAGGCATTTCCATGCATTTTTAACCACCTCACAGCTCACAATATTGATTTCACGATTTTTCACCAATATAGACCAAAGGCTGCAGCGAGCTGGCTGGCTAAAGTAAGCGACAGAGCAGCGGCACTAACGCACGGCAGTTTAAAAAAAGATAGGACATCTATGAAACATTGTCACACAGCAGTGGCAGACAGCATGGCAGTTTAATAAACTATAATAATGTCAGTCGGCAATGCCCCAAATTGTGCAAAATGTAAAGAAATGAGGTGCAAGATGGAATTGTTCCTCCCACCCACTCTGGGATATTAAAAAGGACATGCACAGTTTAACAAACCAAGCACTTTAGCCACTAGGACTGACACTTTCATGGCTGAACTCCTTGGTTTGTTTGGGGCCCCACCAAACATTTTTTGGATGGACTACCTTCAATTAGTGGTGGAGATTGCATGGGCTGGTCCAAACTGCTGGTAGCTGATACTGGACTGCTTGTTATTAATTTACAAATGATTATAATTTTGTTAAACAAATTGCATGAACTTGCTGCAAATGACGTAACAGGGAGGAGGTGCCTAGATGCTTAACGTCCCTTCCTCTGCTAACTTTGGGCCTGATTCAGACCCACTCGCAAGCGGCTGTCCACTCGCAAGTGGGTCGATGTTGTGCACTGCGCATGCGCACGACGGAGGGAGCTCTGTCGTGCGCATGCGCCAGACGCGACGAGCGAAGGACTTTCCTTCGCTCGTTGTGTCTGATCAAAGGGGGCGTGCTGTCGATGTTGATTGACAGCACGCCCCCTTTGGTGGGTGTGCCGGGGGCGTGCCTCCCTGACGGAGCCGGCCCACTCTGATAGAGCCAAAATCACTCCGGGCCTTGCGGTTGAAAAACTCAACCGCAGGCTCCGGCTCGCAGTGGCGATGGTCGCGATGGTCAAGACCATCGCGGCCATCAAACTGCACGCTCGTATAGGCTGTGGGTGGTGACCCACAGCTATACGAGCGTCCAGGAGGACGCTCCATAATTATGGAGGGCGGCCCTCATTCAGAGCGTACGGCTCTGAATGAGGGCCTTTGCCTTTACAAATGGAACAGATGCCTTCACACACAAAATGTGAAGATGCTAACACACACGCAAAAAAAATTGTTTTTATTTTTTCCCTGGTGGTGTAGCAGGTATGACATGCACACACAAATTTATTTATTTTTTTCACACTGGGGGTGAACCCCTGAATGATGCAACAGCCCTTTGACAGACAACAGCACAGCATCACTGCGCACCTATGCTGATGACAAGTGTGGCTACACAGAAAAAATTGCTTGTTTTTTTCGCACTGGGGGTGAACCCCTGAAAGAGGCAGCAGCCCCTTGACAGACAGCAGCACAGCACCCCTGCGCACTGTCGAAGCCGGATACAGAATCGGTTTAAAATTAAATCTGCACAGCGCCATTTTGCGAATGGCAAAGAGATGCCATTTTGCGACTGGCCGCCCATTTTAGCGAATCTCGCACATTATAAATACATACTGCGATGCTATTATTTAGCGTTGTGCGATTCCCACTCAATAGAATGATGTTAAAAGGCCTCATTAAATAAATACAGACAGTCACTAAAACATATAAAATGATCAACCCTGCAAAACACGTACCATGGTGTACTCCACAAACACGTAGTCGCACAACGCTAACTAGCGTCTTTTCTCAATACCCCAATACTTA
Organism: Taudactylus pleione; assembly: GCA_031769625.1. Lineage (NCBI taxonomy): Eukaryota > Metazoa > Chordata > Amphibia > Anura > Myobatrachidae > Taudactylus > Taudactylus pleione. The sequence continues at coordinate 2,207,732 of JAUIMM010001039.1, read as the reverse complement.
CACACTGCACACTTACATGAAAAGGTTACCTAGCATTAAAGTGTAATATTCAAGGTTTATTCAGTATTAGTAATGTTGTGAAATTAATGTTATTTGATATCTAAGGTTTAGTACATGGTAAGCAGACCGTGTTTGGTGTCATTCTCAATCACTGTGTCTTTGCAGATTTCCGGTATCATCGGTGGGGAGATCGCAACATGTGTCTGCAAAATATGGATCATAGAGAGTTAAACATTAAAATGTACTCTGTAATGTAGCCAGCTTAGATTTATTATGCAGCGAGAAAGTGGACACAAAGAGCTGTTGGAGGCTGGATTGTGACCATACAAACTGACCTATGAACTATACTGTAATACAAAGAACCAGGAAGAAGAACCAATGGAATCATGCCAACCTGTTCTATTGTATTGCCTATCTCTGTAAGAGTATATATGCAGGCTCTCTGAAACTGGATATCAGTCTTCTTGCTTTGCTGTTGATGGAGGTTTCATCTTTGATGCCGGGATCTGGATCCAGAGCGCATGTGTATGTAACGACTGTACCTTGGGTCTGTATAATTTATTTGCGCTAATTGTATTTAGATCACAGCGTGTAACTATCTGTTTTTATGTTGAATAATAACTTTTTGTGCTTTGGAACCACAATCAAAGTCTGAAAGCAATTATTTCTTGTGCGACTCATAACGCTAAGCAGCGAAATTTTTTAGAGTGTATAGGTAGGTAGGAATCGATAGCACCTATGCTGATGACAAGTGTGGCTAACACGCACACAGAAAAAAATTGTTTGTTTTTTTCACACTGGGGGTGAACCCCTGAAAGCGACAGCAGCCCCTTGACAGACAGCAGCACATTACCCCTGCCACCTACATTGAAGACAGGTGTGGCTAACAAGCACACAGAATTTTTTTTTTTTTTCCACACCTCTGGACAGAGCACCCTCTGGACAACACAGCATAACAGCCAGCTCCTACAGACTATAGCCAGCCAGCCCCTATATATGGACAACAGTCAGCCAGCACCTATAGCAGGGATGGGGAACCTCAGGCCTGAGGGCCATATAATGCCCCCAGGATCATTTGGTCTGGCACTCTGAGCTTTTTTCTGCTAGCTTCATCTGGCTAGCAGGGTTCCTAGAATGGCACACTGCAGCCATAATCTATGCAGCAGTGCCACCTGGAGCGTCCTTAGGATGCTTCAGACGGTGACACAACTGCTCTTACAGCTCCTCAGGACACTCCGGGCATTGCTGTAATCACCGGCAATTGTGGCCCTGCCCCCAGTTGACATCACATGGAGGGGGCTTGGCTTGCACTGGGCCCACAAATAATGTTATATATCAAAATGGCCCTCGGCAGAAAAAAGGTTCCCACCCCTGCCATATATAATGGACAACAGCCAGCCAGCCCCTATATAATGGACAACAGACAGCCAGCCCCTATGGATGGACAGGACAATCTCAGTGACTCAGTCACACCAGCCTGCCAGCCCCTATATGGACAACAGCCAGCCCCTATATGGACAACAGCCAGCCCCTCTGGACATTAAGCAAAGCAACAACTGTAGCATGCACAGCAGCCCCCAGCTCCCTCCCTCTTTACTCTCCACAGCCGGAATTAAAAATGGTGGCGATCGTGGAACCTTTATAGAATCCAAGACCAGTGAGAATCCGATAGCGGGATGATGACGTTTTGCCTCGTTTTCAGATCCGAATCAGGCGGGAAAACCTGAGCCGACTCGGATCTGCCTCCGATCCCCTAAGTTCCGGTGGGTTCGGATCTCTGAGATTCGAACCCGCTCATCTCTAATTTAGACAGGGAGGGTATAGTATACAGGCTGAAGGTGGGGTGTCTGTATAGAAGGTACCGTGGACTGTGTAAAAGGCATGAAAAGTGGTAAATAAGATATTCAAAAATATATGGAAAATTATGTCCTGAACAGATTACAGTTGATATAGAATTTTAATTCACTGTTTATGTTCTTCTGGACCTTTATCTATAATAAGTTTTAATACTTCACTTATTAAATCCCAGTTTAGGGGAAATTAACTAATTTTGTGTTTTAAAGAATTGTGGACCATAGTGCACTATCTAGACAGAATTCCTCTTGTGTCTTTTGTTGGGACAATAGGATACGTAAGTAAAAAGCTGTGGGCGGGGGGCATGAAGATGTGTATGTGAGGAAATGTTTGTGGGCAGAGGGATATGTGAGCTAGAAGCTGGCAGGCAGCACAGGGCATGTGAGAAAAGATGTGGTTGGTCTTGAGGCGTGGATATGTGGTAAGATGAAGCTTTGCCTAGGACCCTGAGAAACCTTGCCCCGGCCCTAGGAAGTGGGCGGGTTGCAGGAGATTTGCCTACTCTTTCGGGGGTGCGGGGTGTTACCCGAAAAATCGGGAGCCTCCCGCGACTCCCGGGAGAGTAGGCAAGTATGCTTCAGCACAAGGGTGAGAACATCCCCAGCAGCGAAAGAGTTAAACATTAAAGGTGCATACACACACAATGATTTTTTGAACGATTATCGATAACGATATAGTTTATCGTTCAATAAACGATATCGTTCAACCGCTGACAAAATTGGTCACTTTCCACGTTAAAACGATGAACGATTATCGTTCATGTGTGTTCACGTTTGTAGTTTGTAGTTCAGTCAGACTGACCAACTCACCAATTTTCAGTAAGGGAATATGCAAAAATCATTTGTAGTTAAAATAAAATCGTTCATTACATTTAGTAAATGAACGATCTTAGTAAACGATTTTCGTTCATTTTTTCCCTTGAAAAAATGAACGAAAATCGTTTACTAAAATTGTTCTTTTACGAAATCGTTGTGTGTGTATGCAGCTTTAAAAAGACAAAACAGGCACTTACTTCACATGGAATATATTGCTCATGTAATACTGTATCTTACATCCAAGATTATGATGATCAAAAAACTAAAAATAAATAGCAATAAATCCCATGTGAGATTAAATATACAGTTTACCCACTGCTCTCAAAGATGACACCAATTGCTGCTCTTTGGGCGGAATTCAATTCTTTCTAGCCCCTATCGTGCCCGACGGAGCTATTCTATTCTTGCTCCTGTCGGGCACGATGAGCTGCCAGCGCTACACTTCAGCTCGCAGCCCCTGGGGGATGAGAGCTGAAATGTGCGAAAAGTGACATGTTTGGGCGCCCAAACATCACTTTTCGCGATCGCGCCCAGCACTTTGGTCGGGTTTAGCTGCTTTACGCGGCTAAACCTGACCTCTATGAGCGCGATCAGGACGAAAATCTTGGACAGTTGCATAGCGGCCCGCGATCTCCTGTCACTTTAGACGGGAGATGCGGGCCGCGAATACAATTGACTTCCGCCCTTTGTCTTGTGTTTTTTCATTTAACATAAAACCATTAGGTTTAGTTTTTTTTAGTTGGTTACAGTAATTCACGCTGTGTTTTCCCTATTTGGGGAGAGTTTATTTAAATGACATTTTCTACAGTGTACAGTAGGTGGAGTTATTTATTTAAAAGTATTTTACTATGTGGCACTACAGGTCCCAGCAGGCCCTGATTACTGGCACTTGCAGTTCTACAAGCACCAATTTGCTATGACAACCATAGCCATGCAGGCACTTGTAGCTCTACAAGTGGTAGAATGCCCAACCAATTTATTGCTGTTACATATTAAAAATACTATTTTTCCATGAAACAGCTAGTTATACTGACACCCCCAGCAAGGGGTGTTAGGGGATGAGTCACTTGTGCTATCAGCACAGAGATGGTTTTTCTTAGATGGGATCTGTATTTATATTTCCAGAGTTGATTCGCCTATGGAATCCAGGGCCTGATTCAGAGAGGGACGCAGTTCACATTGTTGCAGCATCTTTGGATAGAGCAGCAATGCGAAAATACGAGTATGCTAATGCTCAGGAGGCGTCTGAGGAGAAAAGACTCCTGACAGCATCACCAATCCGGAAACGCAGCCATCGGATCATATGCGAGACCATCGGCCATCTGCGTAAACCTGAGGTTGGCCCTCCCAGCTCCTTAGCCGAGGCCAATAAGTCAGCGTCGTAAGTTGCAGACCCGGGCCTCAGCATTCCCACACGGCCACAGCCTGTCAATCAGGCTGCGGTTCATGGGGCACTGTGTCCCCCTGTGCATGCACAGGTGCCATCAGGTTTGAGTACATCTTTGAATGTGGCCCATAGTGTGATCAGCCCAGACAGCCTGGTGCTTGCTGCAGCTTTGCAGGGATCCCCACCCTGTTTGTCTCCACACATGATCGGTGACCAGCTCAGGCTAGAAGCTCTAGGACTCAGGTCTTTTTTGGTGGAAAGGACACGTTTTAGAGACATCTATTTTATCCTTTTTTTATTTAACCTTACAAAGATATTTGCTAATCATCATCAACACTGATGTTGTCTCCAGGAGTGGGGCACCCGTGAGACAGGTGTATCTGCGGATGTGTCCACCTCTAATGGCATAGCAATCAATGTAACATCCCCTTACTATACTTGGCCTAAGGTATGCTTCTCTTCTGTGTTTCACCTCTCCAGTAAAGGTTCAGGATGTTATAAAGTAAGAGAGACTTGTGGAATGAGGGGGTATATATATCATGACAGCAAAATTCTATACAGAGTAATGTATATTGTATATATATATGTATATATAGTTTTTATGTAAAGCTTCAATGTTTTCTCACTTCAATGTCTTCCAGGCCTGGATTTGTAGAAAGGACACAAGGATCTTAGGCTGGGTACACGTCAGGCGATATATTGGACAATATTTTGTTCCAACGCGAATTGGAACGATATATCGTCCATATTGCTCAGTGTGTATCCTCAATTGCACATTCATGTGTGTCATCAGTGGGGTCATCCCATTTGATGTACTGCACATCAGATTGGCCGACCATGCTGATGACGGCATGCAGGGGAATGTGGGATGGAAGGGTATATTGCACGGTTGTACACCGGATAGTGTACGGACGCTCTATATATACTTCCATCTGGCGTTGGGTCAGCTAGGATACACTTTTGTTCTGATGTGCCCGGCCTTAATCATAGGCTTGCATAGTGCTCCCCCCCTGAAGCTATAACCATTAAAAATAAAACAAAAACACAATAGCAACAAAAAACATAGAACATCAATTTTAATCTGCTAAAAAAAACGATTATACACTGAAAAAACCTGATCTACTTCAGTCACTGTGCAGCTCATCCACATTCTACTCCTCACGCCAAAAAACAACCAGCAACTTGTGATGATGAATCTGTCACCTGACTGACCTGACCAATTAGCATCAGGTCAATCTCAAGCACAGGGTCAGAGAGCGTCAGACGTCACAGAACAGTGCCCTGCTAGTGCTAGCTGGCAGATTGGCAGCTGAAGTCCTGAGTCGCATAGTCTCTGAGGGCAGATGAGGGCGCTCCTATGGTCTTAGACCTAAAATGGCAAATTTAGGGATGGACATCAGAAGCCGATGGTTAGAAACCATTGATGTTCTCAATCCGATGGAAGTACTTTTTCCATCGAATTGTAGGTTTTCGACGGTTGGCAGTCATCTAATGCAGCTTTCCGATACCGACTCTTTTTTTTCAGCCCACAGCTCAGAATATGTGTGAATCCATAGGTAAAATTACACGGGTGGCAGGGTGATGCTGTTTCAATGGTCTGGGGTTAAAGGGACAAGGGTGGAGCTAAACATAATATAACACATGTAAATTAGGGATGTGCGCTGACCCCCGTGTTTTGGCTTTGGTTTTGGATCTGTATCTCCTTCGTGTTTTGAATCTGGATTTGGTTTTGGCAAAACCGCCCTTGCGTGTTTTGGTTTTGGATCTGTATTTTTTCTAAAAAATCATAAAATCAGTTAAAATCACACAATTTGGGCCTGTTTTTGTTCCTGCAGTATTATTAACCTCAATAACATTAATTTCCACTAGTTTCCAGTCCATTTTGACCACCTCACAGTTCACAATACTGTTTTCATCCAGTTTAGGCCCATAATTTGCACCAAACTAGCTGGCTGACTAAATTAAGTGGCAGCTGTGGGCAGCACAAACATGTGGCAGTTCAACTTCCAACATGGCACATTAGGAAACATATATTTTCATTAATCAAAGAGACCTGAGGGAGATGGAGTATGTATATAGTTGAAGGCAGGGAAAGGAAGGGTTGACTCATAGTAAATTTAATTTAAGTTTTGGATTCCAAAGCAAATGTATGAGGGAGGGAGGTGGGGAGTCATTTTTAAAGAATATTTGACTCATTTACATTAGACCTTGCCGAAGTTGAGGTCTTGTGATAGTCCAGCATTTTTTAAATAAAATGAAAAGATGAAAGGGGCATGCAGAAGATGCTGTCTGTGGCAGCACACAAAATGGAAGCTCTGAACAGGAAGGGGGCAGAGGGTTTTTAAAGTCTGGTACTAAACATCTCTTATCATTGTGCTTCTGGGATTATGATGGTAAGGCTGGGAGGGGAGGAGAGAGAACATCTCCAGATACCATCACAAAATAGCCTCTCCATTTGGTGTTTGAGTTGCATCTGACCGAACATGACTGTTATGATCAAGGAAAACCAAGCCCACCAGGTTGGTATCTACAAATCAAGGTTGAAAAATGGCATAAGAGTAATTTGCAAGTATACCTATCCGTGATTTTAGTTGAAATAAATACAGTATGAAACTATAACAAAAAGTAAGCGTCAGAGCAGCGGCACAAAACTACGGCAGTTTAAAAAAATATAGGCCATCTATTAAACTTTTGCAACACAGCAGTGGCAGACAGGATGGCAGTTTCATAAACTATAAAATAAAAAATGTCAGGCAGCAATGCCCCAAACAGCACATAATGCAAAGAAAATAGGTGCAAGATGGAATTGTCCTTGGGCCCTTCCACCCACCCTTATGTTGTATATAGGACATGCACAGTTTAACAAACCAATCACTTCAGCGACAGGGACTGCCAATTGTGGCTGAAGCGATTGGTTTGTTTGGACCCCCACAAAACAAGCTACCAACGGGCAGTTGACATTGCTTGCAATGATCTCTCCATGCACAAACTGGCTTCACAGAGGCATGATGTTGTCGCCATCATCATCCGATTCCTCACCCCCATCAGTGTGTACATCATCTTCACACAATATTAATTTGTCCCCGCTGGAATTCACCATTTCAGCCTCAGGTGCCTCTGTAATTTTTGGATGTAATTGGCGGTAAAGGTCTTCCTCACGAAATCAAGTAAAGCAAAGTAAAGCAAAGCCAGTTTGTGCAAGGGCCTCCAAATTGCCTTTTTTTCCTGCGGGTAGTGAAACGGACTGTCTGACATGCTTATATGGATGCTATTATTAAAATAGTCCTCAACCATTCTTTGAACGTTGACCTTATCAGATGGATTCACAGTATTGGTCTCATTAATTGTAGGGAATTCTTTTAGACCCGACCAGATGTCAAAACTTGGTTGTGTTGACTTACCGGCATCACCAGTGGGTCTTTTTTTGGGGAAACTATGAAACAGGAAAAGTATCTAGGCACTTGATGAGTGAATGACACACCCTGATAGAATACAGCTGATTGGGGTAGTCAATCCCAAAATATAATGGACATAAAATATATAGAGCAGCTGGTCGATCAGGGGGTGAATACAATGTACCAAGGTTCGGTAACTTAAAATATTATTTTTATTGTAAAAAATTCCAATTAGGATTCAATAAGCATTAACCCTTAATTACACATGCATCATGTATTGTGAACAATGTCTCAATCAAATTGGCATATGGTCCTATAACCCGCACAGACAGTATCCTCAGAATGTTATTTGATGGATAATTATCCAATAATTCAAAGATAATGTTATACTTGCCAGCCGTATGCGGAAATTATACAGCACAGAATTCCTCATGTAAAGAATCAGGCATTGGCAGCAGAGTTTGCCTGTGATAGATTGCACAGTCTAAGTCACGGTGTCGCTATTAAAGGCTCTGACCTATTTGAAGGGTGCCTGGATCTCCATGTGGCATCTGTGGTCAGCGGCAATAACCCCAGTTGTAATGGGTTAATGTCTCCATTTGGCATCTGGTCTTGGAGGTACCAGGGAGAATGGAGCGCTGAATCGTTGTGCCTTGACAAAGACACCAGAGCAGCATTGAAACGCGTTGGTGACCTCCCTGCTACAACCCGGATTGTCCTAGTTAGCTGATGCCACCAAGGCTACACAGATTCACAGCCAAAATCTTAATACCTATTGCGGTCTATTGCGGTCTGCTCCTTCCACAATACATCAGAGTTCCCTGCCAGCCCAGCTGCACAGGCTGTTATCGGCTCCCACCTCAGGTTGAGCTGACACCTTACCTGCACACAACATATGTGTTCATTTTTTGAATCCAGAAGCACAATGATTCAGCGCTCCATTCTCCCTGGTACCTCCAATACCAGCTGCCAAATGGAGACATCAACACATTACAACTGGGAATATTGCCGCTGACCACAGATGCCACACGGAGATCCAGACTCCCTTCAAATAGGTCAGAGCATTTAATAGCGACACCGTGACTTAGACTGTGCAATCCTATCACAGACAAACTCTGCTGCCAATGCCTGATTCTTTACATCAGGAATCCTGTGCTGTATAATTTCCGCATATGGGGGGCAAGTATAACATTATCTTTGAATTAGTGGATAATTATCCATCAAATAACACTCTGAGGACACCGTCTGTGCGGGTTATAGTACCACATGGCAATTTTATTGACACATTGTTCACAATACATGATGCATGTATAATTAAGGGTTAATGCTTATTGAATCATAATTGGAATTTTTTACAATAAAAATTTACCGAACCTTGTTACATTGTATTCACCCCCTGATCGACCAGCTGCTCTATATATTTTTTGGGGAAAAGTTTAGTTTTTTCCTGACAGCCGCACTTGCTGGAGAAACTGAAGGAGAAGCCATCCGTACATCACGTGCTGCTTGAGCTGACAATTTGCTTACCAATAGCTCTTTAGATCTGTGTCTGTTGAGGAGAAAGATACATCGTATGACTTAAACCTAGGATCGAGCACGGTCGCCAAAGTTTATTGCTCCGATTGGAAGATCCTGACAACCCTTGGATCCTGGCAAAGTGAATAAAGGACTTGATCTACAAATCCAACATACTCGCTTCATTTCAGCTCCGCCTTCAGTTTCTCAATATATATATGTGTGTGTGTATACATACATGTGTGTCATATATAGTATATTAGATTAGATCTATATATAGATATAAGAATATAAGCAGGCACTCATATTACCACTTGCTGCAATGTATTTACATTTTTTCAGTCCAGCACATTTTTTCTCTCGGAAAAACGGACACTGAAGACCCGAATTTTGGAACATTGCCGAAATATTAAAAATGGGTTTACAAATCATAGTATTCCAAGACATTTTCAAAAATTTCATAAAGGGAACCCAGAAGGTTTAAAATTTAAGGTGATAGAGATTGTTCCCCAAAATAAAAGAGGGGGAGACAGAGATAAAGTCATGCTTAATAGGGAAACTTTCTGGATACTAACATTAAATACTCTTGTACTATCAGGCCTGAATGAAAGGTTTGAGAATACACCTTTCATAGAAAATAGTTAATAGAGTAGAATAAGGGTGTATTCCCTTATGTGTTCTCATAATTTTTAAGATCTGTATATTTAGTCTTGTATATAGTATATGTAATTGGATTTCCTTCCTCACTCTATATTTTGTATATAGACTAGTAATGGTTTAAGTTAATTAAGGGGTATGCAGTCGGCATCCCGACTGTCTAATCCCGGCAAGGGTCTAATGACAGGCGTCGAAATCTCGACGCCTGTCATTTTACCTATGCTGGGAGCCCAGCGCCCGGCATCCCGATCTAAGGTAAGCCAAGCGCGAGGATGGATATCACAGGACCTATCCAGAACCATTGTGGGACAGATGAGGACCAATAGCTGAGGTTTCCCCCAGGTCAGAGAACATCTTTCCAGTTATTACACGCTTCTGTTAGTCTGGATTCTGGTAGGAGGCCAACTTCACCTGTGACGGATTATGTACTTGTTATATGTTTAAGGAAGGCTCATTGCTTTTTGAGCATTTTTCCTTTACTGTATTGGATTTATTTTGATGTCTTTTCTTCTGTTTGAATAAATGTGCATTTTAATACATGCACTCTAGAAGAAATAGTTCATTTATATGATATGGGTTGTTTGCCTTACAAATAAGAAATTTTGTTGTAAGGTATTAAGTGGAAGAATGTATTACAATCTGCACTAGATTCTTTTACCTTTGTTTCTTACATGTTACAACATATATGTGTCATATTTCTACACCATTTGGAAATGAAATATCAAGAATAAGACTTCATGTGATACATAAAAGCTAAGTACCTTCAGTGTATATTTTTAACGGGCGCTAGGGTGGGTTATCCTTTCCATATTGTTCTATATACTTGTCCCTAGGATAGTCAGGAAGTGTCAAGAGACACTTTACGTAAATTAATTGTATAATGATTGGCTAAAAGCATCCTTACATACTCCTTGTCTGTGTCATGCAAGCCAACCCGCTAACAAAGGGATTTACAAAACGCGTTAGAGCGTGGCTTGCTGACGCATCCATCACGTCTCCCGGAGTCCCGAAGGTCGGTTCCTTGTCCTGAGGTGGAGAGGCGTGCCGCCTGTTCTGGAGAGAGGTGTGCGGTACGTGGCTCATCCCCGGTGGAGAAGGACAATCTGATGGTGATTGCCTGGGATTTAAAATAATGCCAAGTTGTAACCAGTCTACTCTGTGAGTTAAATGGTACGAATGTACACAGCAGAGGTTGATAATTGACTGCGTGTTTTTTTATTAAATAAATCTTTTATGCACTATGGAGCGCCCCCGTTTTTCTTTATATTTCAATAGATATATCTATATACAGTATATATATATATAAATATATATATATATATCTGGATATATCTATATATATATATATATATATATATATATATTATAAGATGGTACTGAAGCAGCGATTAAATCCGAAGGGTTCTGTGTAAATACAGATAATCATATATAAAGTTTATAAACACACAAAGAATGTCTTGTTTCACTATAGTCCTGTTCTCACAGGTCCTCCTGGGTGTACCCCTTTTATCTATGACCAGCTACTACCAGATAAGCTCATTTTGCACTTTTTAAATGTAATTCTCCATTTTTATGTGTGTTTTTGTTGTATTATGAATACATTTTTTAAAAACCACTACACTATGAGAGCGCTTCTCTCTCTGTTTTGTATTCTATAACTTGGAGTGCTTTGCGGTATACTTTTGGGCTAGTGGAGGAACTACTGTATCTCTGTGGAATCAGGAAAAGACAAATGTTTGGGTTAATACAGTACGCATATATTAAATGAGATTGTGCCGTATCGAATTAATTACTACACTTTAAGGCGCTTGTCTCAGCCTTTTGTTTTTCATAAATCTAGATATATATGTATAGATATGTGTACACATATAATATATATATAATGTGTGTGTATACATATATATGTCTCATATATAGTATAATATATATATATATATATTACTGTGTATAGATACCTAATTATATATATATAAATATAGATATATATGTATTGATAGATATAATGTGTATAACATACCTCCCAACATGACCCTCTCCAGGACGGACACAATGCTCTGGTCCTGGACTTCCCTGGTAAGAGGTGGGGCCGCAGCACAGTTGAAAATTCAAATAGGGGAGCCACACCAATTGTCATTTCACACACTGCCAAACATCACTGGCTGGGACTCACTGGCAGTTGGTGTGACTCCCCTATTTGAATATTGGACTGTGCTGCAGCCCCACATCTGGAGCCGCCACCAATCATAAATTAATTAAATTAATTTAATTACCAGAAAAGTCCAGGACCAGAGCATGGTGTCCCTCCTGGAGAGGGTCATGTTGGGAGGTATGATATAATGTGTATATATATATATTTTAAATGTTGCCATAGTGCAGCCACGCTACCAACATACTGTAGCCACACACCCTTCTAGGGATCCCAGGAAGTTGCTGTACCGGGACTCAAGATTTCTCTTGGCAGCCCTATATACAGTATATTATGATAGTACTAAAAAGGGGCTCATATGGATATGACAGCTGCCCCATACTGTTAATGGTAGCATCCCATGCGGCTATTAAACTATTGTGCAAACAATGCAGCAGCTGTGGGAGATGGAGCTGTCAGCCCATGGGCGGCAGTTGGAAATGGCAGTTGGAAGCTGCACGTGCTGGGACCCTGAGTGTCTTTTTCCTGAGGTTACCTGCAGGAGAGGCTGTGCCTGGCGTGTCACTCCTGTGAAGCCCTGTTCCAATGGAGGTGTGAGAGCGGGAGTTGAGGTGGATCCAGTGAGAGTGACTGGTTTTGGATGGAGATATCTGGTAGTGTCATCCAACTGAGGAGTCAGAGCTGGAAGATATACTGGGCTCTATCAACGCTGATGAGCAGTCAGAAAGAAGGGGACGGCCTCCAGCTCTGAGACACACCTCGGGTACAGTGCCCATCTTTTTATGATAAATTGTGCTCTAGCCAATCAGCTCCCAACTGTAATTTTTCTAACAGATGACAGTTGGAGTTTGGCTGGAGTTTTGAATGATAAACTCGTTGATAAATGAGGCCCTCAGTAACTTTGAAATTAAATTGCAACTTCTCTATTTATAAACCATTAGTTACAGTAACAATTGTTTAACTAAGAAACTCACTGGGAAAGCCTAACATTACACTGACGTGCTGTAGCAGTTACTTCTCTAACGTGATTCATGCTTACATTGGCTATATTTACAATCGTCAGTCAAACATTATCCTGTGTATATTACAAGAGAAAGCAAATAAATAGTGTACACCACCGAGCTCATTATCTAGGTCAAACGTAAAAACATTTTGGCTAAACCAAGGTTACTTATTGTGAGGTTCTGAATTTGTTGTGGACCCAGGGTGGTGATAGAAGCAGACACAGGAGCGGACTTAAATGAAAAAGTGGGGTTTTTAATAAGGGACTGACAAGACATGGGAATGGCAAACAAAAGTCCAGGTATAGCACTAAAGTGCACTTGATAACTGTTGTGAGGATTAATGAACAAATGTCAAGGTAGTGACAGGCAGAATAGTCCAGTATAGGTATGGTGAGCTAAAACAGAATGCAGACTTGATGAGCTGTAAGTGAATGCAGGTTTGGTGAGCTGTAGCTGATGCAGACAGAGGTAGTGAAGTCCAGCTGGGAATGAAATGAAACAAGGTGCAGGGAAACAGCAGGTTCAGGTACTCAGGCAGGTAGAAATGTATATGGAGGAGGTAGGGGAATCCAGCAGGGTTTGGAGCTGGTTAGGAAAAGCAGGCTTAGGCAATGAATCCAATAGACAGGTTTAAGCACAGGAACACTCTCTCTCAGCTCTCGCAGAGAAACACGTTGCACTGGCAATGCAAGGGAGCTCTGAACTCCCTTAAATCCCCAGTGCTCAGCCGTGACTGGTCAGAGAGGAGCATGTGACACACCAGGATAGAGCAACTAGGTCACATGTCCGGAGGCAAGATGGCGGTGACCATGCCGGAACGGAATGGAAGCACCACCAGGCCTAACCAGACCAGAGTGACAGTATGCCCCCACAGAACCACGCACAGCCAATGTTCTTTGCCAGGCACCACCGCCACCGCCAGACGCCCCTCGCCATAGCGTCCTCACAGGTATTACCCGACGACTACCATGTATATGTTTCATATACATCTTATACACAAAGCCTGAAGGTAATTTTATACAATATTCTTAATAATTTTGTGCCTCAAACAAAGTTTGTGTACACTGAACCGTCAGAAAGCAAAGGTTTCACTATCAGGCTAAAAATTCTGTATTTTGGAATATTCCGTATTTGGGAATATTTGGATATGGGAATATTTGGATATGGGAGACTTCCTGTATTTGAACTAATCTTTTACTTTCCCAAAAAATAAACCTAAACCTACTATAGTAGAGAAACTATTTTAAAATGATAGCTGGTAGCTGTGGCCAACTTCTTCTCCTTTCCTCTTTAGATAGTTTGATAAATCTCCCCTGTTTTATCTTTACCTCCGTCCATTTTATCTCTCTGCATTTTATGTTTCTCAGTTGATATGAGCGATATGCGATATGTCATTAGTAGATAATATTTTTGTTGGCTATTGGAGAATATTTTGTTTGTCCCCGTAGCAACTTACTGTTCATATAAAATATCTGTCTGTGATATTCATCTTATTAGAGACAAACTACTTTATCCAGTGCCGGAACAAGCGGCGGTGCAGCTGGTACCTTGCACCGGGGCCCGCTGTGGTTCAGGGGCCCAAAGCAGCCTGCATCCAACAGCGCTGCTGCACCCGCCGCCAGTGTCCACCAGGGCCCCACAGTATTTAAGTGTGGTGCGGACCGTAGTGAGAGCAGTCTGCATTACACAGTAACAAACACACCACCGCCAGCGGCGGCTGTGTATTTGTTATAGCAGCCAATGAGAGTCAGACAGACTCTCAATGGCTGCTGCGCAGGGGCGTATCTTCCTATTGGCCTGGATGGCCCTCGCCAGGGCCACCGGCCGAGGGGGGGCGCCGTTGCCACCCAACATAATTAACAAATGATCACTGGTCTCCTGTTTGCTCTGCGCAGTGTGCCGCAGACAGCAGTCATTAGTAAATGATCCCTGGTCTCCTTCTGTCTCCTCTGCTCTTATCAGTGTCCTCCATTTATTGTTAATGTGTATCAGGCTTCTTATATGTCCCTTTATATCAGAAACATTTAAAATTAGAGAGACTAATTTTTTTTTTTTTTTTTATTCTAATATATCTCTTCTCCCACAATACCCACTACATACCAATCACCACTCACTAATTCCCATATGTCAACCTTTTAAATTGAGGAAAAAGGGTTGGGAGACACCTCTGCACAAGGCTTAATTCTAAGGAAATTATTGTATACAGTGGCCCCAAATTGTATAGATTTAATAAATATATTATCACTCAGTGGGGGTGCTACCATGGACAGTAAATACAGATATTCAGAAGGAAAGAAGAGGAAAGTACTGTCTCTTTGCTGGTGCACAAATAAAATAAAATATAACTTTTATTCAATGATTATTAAAAAGATTTCCAAAATGCCTTGTTGATGAAGTATTATGTAAATGCTTGACAATTAGTATTAAATTAATAAAAAATAATATATGTGTTTCTTATGTTCTTTATAAGTTGTGTATTTTATTAATTGATGATAACAAATATCAATAATATAGCACTGGTTGTCTCAAAAAATTGACAGTAACTCACTATAAACTGTTAAGTCCACACAAATCTATTTATCTTATCATACCGACATATTACACGTATACATAGTGCTCAGATTATAACTGTTATGTGTATTATAAATTTGGTGATAAGCATTGCACCTTTTATTGAAAGGATCCAGTAATAAGCACAGCTTCCCCTATAAATGAGAATATCTGTTGCCACAATATATATTGGGTCCCATATATTAAAGGGTTCACAGTGCCCCCTATAGGAATAACATATCCTTAATTATAGTCATATGCATTGTAATAAACATCATCCTGTATTTAAGGGAGCTGTCTTTCACAACATCCTTGATAGAATTAAGCACTAATTTTCCAATTAATACTGACGGAAAAGTACCGTGTATAGATAGAAAGGTCTCTAATAAATAGATTCCCATACACTACAATTCTCAGCTGCACCCTCTGTAGGGAAAATGTTGTAATATTAGGTCATATAAAATGCAATGCATGACAACCTTTTGAGAGTAGGCTGTTTTTATATATGGTATTAATTCCCATATCTTGTAGTAACACTGACACCCCTAATGGGAGTAAGGTCTCTATGGCTATAAAGTTCTGTTACATGGGAACATGTGTCCAGTTATTGCCAGAATATTGACCTCCTATTGGGATGTAATATATTCAAACCTAATAACAATTATAATGCCCTCCGTTGAAGTAGATGAGCTATTTGCTAACAAAATGGAGCAAGCATTAATAGGTGTATTACCTTAGATGTTATGCTGCATATTGACCTATATCTTATGATAGCGCCCCCTATAGGAATAATTAAACAATTTATTGGGTGCAGCATAGGTGTATTACCTTAGATGGTATGCTGCATATTAACCTATATCTTGTGATAGCGCCCCCTATAGGAATACTTAAACCATTTATTGGGTGCAGCTAATGATGAGTTTCTACATTAATTATTCAGGCTAATACTGCCAAGTTCACAGTGTAATTAATCAAACAGTACATATTTCTAATTTGCTTGTTCGAATAATAGATGTGTGGATATTAATTATTATTCAGTAAGTCACAACATGGACAATATCAGTGCAGCTGTACGCACCGCATACCAGTGAGTCACAACATAAAAGGTAACAATGTGGCCGAAAACGCCACACGCCCCATATATTGTAGTAACACTGACACCCCTAATGGGAGTAAAGTCTCTATGGCTATAAAATTCTGTTACATGGGAACATGTGTCCAATTATTGCCAAAATATTGACCTCCTATTGGGATGTGATATATTCAAACCTAATAACAATTATAATGCCCTCCGTTGAAGTGGATGAGCTATTTGCTAACAAAATGGAGCATTACCTTAGATGTTATGCTGAATATTGACCTATATCTTATGATAGCACCCCCTATAGGGATAATTAAACAATTTGTTGGGTGCAGCATAGGTGTATTACCTTAGATGGTATGCTGCATATTAACCTATATCTTGTGATAGCGTCCCCTATAGGAATACTTAAACAATTTATTGGGTGTAGCTAATGATGAGTTTCCACATTAATTATTCAGGCTAATACTGCCAGGTTCATAGTATAATCAATCAAACAGTACATATTTCTCATTTGCTTGTTCGAATAATAGATGTGTGGATATTAATTATTATTCAGTAAGTTACAACATGGACAATATCAGTGCGGCCGTACACGCCGCATGCCAGTGAGTCACAACATAAAAGGTAACAATGTGGCCGAAAACGCCACATGCCGACGTACGTTTCACCAACACAATGGTTTTGTCAAGGCAACCCAATTGTGTTACCTCGCACGGCTTTATTGAAGTTCAAAGGCCAATCAGATCACAGTAGCGGTATCACGTGACCCGGCCGACCAATCAACAACCGGCTACTATATCTATCCCTACAAGTATGTTAATATCCCCACGTGTGTTATTAAGCCAATAGGTGGTTGGTTGACTGAGTGTGATACTGCCCTTCATTATACCTCACTATCGAGGTTAACGAATAAGGAACAGGTATTTGGAGCACACCTTCTCCTATTTACCATATGTAAACAAAAACTACGATCTAGAGGGTTTCTTGGATCTATATTAAAAAGTGAATTCAATGTTATAAAGTCCTTATATGATAGTGTTAGAATAAAAAAGGAAGGGAAAATTTATAAAAGTAAATAAATGTTTTAATATCAATATAATCAGTAGAAATAAATTATATCCTGCAACTCAGTTATATTTAGTAGGCTATATATTCCCAGAAGGTTACTGATAAAATCATAATAAAGAATCACAATAAAAATAGAGTATAAATCACCAAAAATTCCATATTTATATATATTATCATAATAGTATTGGTGCAAAAAATATGATATTGAAGGATGTAATTAAAATGGTGAGGGTGATATAGTGCTAAAATTCATTATCCATCTCAATGCAGTGACATGTGAATATGTATTGTAAAAAATAATTATTAATATATATAAAGATTGAAAAAATGTATATTGCTAGTGATTCATGTGAGTGATGAGTTCATATAAGTGAATGTGAATAAACTTAATAACAAAAATAAAAATGTATATAGAACAAAAAATATAATGACAAACAGAAATCAAATGAAAAAGTATTGTGAGTGTAAGTCTTGTGTAATGAATAAATCTAAATAAATTAGAATAATATTTATCCATCAATACAATTATCAATAATTGGTAATATAATATTGTTCATTAATATACAAAAATATAATGATTTTAAACATAAATGACTTCAAAATAAAAATATATATTATTAATAGCCCACTAAAGGGCATTACATGTTCTCTCTGGTATATCAGTCTATAGTCTCATTTCTGATATAATAATGTTTCTATTGATATATCTATTTCTTATTCCTCAAAAAAAGGAGGGGGAAATATAATATAAAGGAGAATTGGGGTGCTCATTGATGATTGATCGGTCCCTTCCTAAAGGCGAGGACAAAAAAATGAAACTAAAAAGTTCATTCATATACCATAATATTAATTGTAAGAAGGGTAAGCAGCTAATGCTCTCATTTAATCCAAAAGGATACGTAATATTCATTAAGAGAATTATCCTAGTTTCAAATTTGAGCATTTACATTGATGGATAATCAGCATTTTCCTAAGAGCAAGGACAAGAGGACAAGAAGAGTGAAACTAAGGAGTTCTTCATATATCATAGTAATAACTATAAGAAAGGTAAGTAGCTAATGTTCTCATTTAATCCAAAAGGATGCATGGTATCCCATTAAGGGCTCCTACAGCTGTAAACAATGCAAAGCTTGCCAACATATGATTAACAAAACACACTTTATTGATCATTATAATAAAAACTGGGTCATCGACAGTTATATTAACTGTAACACGGTAGGCGTGATTTACCAGTTAGAATGCCCATGCAGACTATCATATATTGGTAAGACCAAAAGAGCACTGAAGGTAAGATTATTAGAACATGTTGGGAGCATAAGAAATGCCAAACGGGATAAGGCCAGATTGAAAACCTTAACTTCAGTGGCAAGTCATTTTTTACAATGCCACGATGGCGACCCTAAAGGCCTTAAAGCATTTGGCATGAAACAAATAAAATTAGGCATTAGAGGTGGAGACCTTGATAAGGAACTGCTTAAATTTGAAACTAGGATGATTTTCTTAATGAATACCATGCATCCTTTTGGATTAAATTAGAACATTAGCTACTTACCTTTCTTATAATTATTACTATGATATATGAAGAACTCCTTAGTTTCACTCTTCTTGTCCTCTTGTCCTTGCTCTTAGGAAAAGACTGATTAACCATCAATGTAAATGCTCAAATTTGAAACTAGGATAATTCTCTTAATGAATATTACGTATCCTTTTGGATTAAATGAGAGCATTAGCTACTTACCCTTCTTACAATTAATATTATGGTATATGAATGAACTTTTTAGTTTCATTTTTTTGTCCTCGCCTTTAGGAAAGGACCGATCAATCATCAATGAGCACCCCAATTCTCCTTTATATTATATTTCCCCCTCCTTTTTTTGAGGAATAAGAAATAGATATATCAATAGAAACATTATTATATCAGAAATGAGACTATAGGCTGATATACCAGAGAGAACATGTAATGCCCTTTAGTGGGCTATTAATAATATATATTTTTATTTTGAAGTCATTTATGTTTAAAATCATTATATTTTTGTATATTAATGAACAATATTATATTACCAATTATTGATAATTGTATTGATGGATAAATATTATTCTAATTTATTTAGATTTATTCATTACACAAGACTTACACTCACAATACTTTTTCATTTGATTTCTATTTGTCATTATATTTTTTGTTCTATATACATTTTTATTTTTGTTATTAAGTTTATTCACATTCACTTATATGAACTCATCACTCACATGAATCACTAGCAATATACATTTTTTCAATCTTTATATATATTAATAATTAATTTTTACAATACATATTCACGTGTCACTACATTGAGATGGATAATGAATTTTAGCACTATATCACCCTCACCATTTTAATTACATCCTTCAATATCACATTTTTTGCACCAATACAATTATGATAATATATATAAATATGGAATTTTTGGTGATTTATACTCTATTTTTATTGTGATTCTTTATTATGATTTTATCAGTAACCTTCTGGGAATATATAGCCTACTAAATATAACTGAGTTGCAGGATATAATTTATTTCTACTGATTATATTGATATTAAAACATTTATTTACTTTTATAAATTTTCCCTTCCTTTTTGATTCTAACACTATCATATAAGGACTTTATAACATTGAATTCACTTTTTAATATAGATCCAGGAAACCCTCTAGATCGTAGTTTTTGTTTACATATGGTAAATAGGAGGTGTGCTCCAAATACCTGTTCCTTATTCGTTAACCTCGATAGTGAGGTATAATGAAGGGCAGTATCACACTCAGTCAACCAACCACCTATTGGCTTAATAACACACGTGGGGATATTAACATACTTATAGGGATATAGTAGCCGGTTGTTGATTGGTCCGGCGGGTCACGTGATACCGCTACTGTGATCTGATTGGCCTTTGAACTTCAATAAAGCCGTGCGAGGTAACACAATCGGGTTGCCTTGACAAAACCATTGTGTTGGTGAAACGTACGTCGGCGTGTGGCGTTTTCGTTTAAGTATTCCTATAGGGGGCGCTATCACAAGATATAGGTTAATATGCAGCATACCATCTAAGGTAATACACCTATGCTGCACCCAACAAATTGTTTAATTATCCCTATAGGGGGTGCTATCATAAGATATAGGTCAATATGCAGCATAACATCTAAGGTAATGCTCCATTTTGTTAGTAAATAGCTCATCCACTTCAACGGAGGGCATTATAATTGTTATTAGGTTTGAATATATCACATCCCAATAGGAGGTCAATATTTTGGCAATAACTGGACACATGTTCCCATGTAACTGAATTTTATAGCCATAGAGACTTTACTCCCATTAGGGGTGTCAGTGTTACTACAATATATGGGGCGTGTGGCATTTTCGGCCACATTGTTACCTTTTATGTTGTGACTCACTGGTATGCGGTTCGTGCGGCCGCACTGATATTGTCCATGTTGTGACTTACTGAATAATAATTAATATCCACACATCTATTATTCGAACAAGCAAATGAGAAATATGTACTGTTTGATTAATTACACTGTGAACTTGGCAGTATTAGCCTAAATAATTAATGTAGAAACTCATCATTAGCTGCACCCAATAAATGGTTTAAGTATTCCTATAGGGGGCGCTATCACAAGATATAGGTTAATATGCAGCATACCATCTAAGGTAATACACCTATGCTGCACCCAATAAATTGTTTAGTTATTCCTATAGGGGGCGCTATCATAAGATATAGGTCAATATGCAGCATAACATCTAAGGTAATACACCTATTAATGCTTGCTCCATTTTGTTAGGAAATAGCTCATCTACTTCAACGGAGGGCACTATAATTGTTATTAGGTTTGAATATTTTACATCCCAATAGGAGGTCAATATTCTGGCAATAACTGGACACATATTCCCATGTAACAGAACTTTATAGCCATAGAGACCTTACTCCCATTAGGGGTGTCAGTGTTACTACAAGATATGGGAATTAATACCATATATAAAAACAGCCTACTCTCAAAAGGTTGTCATGCATTGCATTTTATATGACCTAATATTACAACATTTTCCCTACAGAGGATGCAGCTGAGAATTGTAGTGTATGGGAATCTATTTATTAGAGACCTTTCTATCTATATACGGTACTTTTCCGTCAGTATTAATTGGAAAATTAGTACTTAATTCTATCAAGGATGTTGTGAAAGACAGCTCCCTTAAATACAGGATGATGTTTATTACAATGCATATGACTATAATTAAGGATATGTTATTCCTATAGGGGGCGCTGTGAACCCTTTAATATATGGGACCCAATATATATTGTGGCAACAGATATTCTCATTTATAGGGGACGCTGTGCTTATTACTGGATCCTTTCAATAAAAGTTGCAATGCTTATCACCAAATTTGTAAGACACATAACAGTTATAATCTGAGCACTATGTATACGTGTAATATGTCAGTATGATAAGATAAATAGATTAGTGTGGACTTAACAGTTTATAGTGAGTTACTGTCAATTTTTGAGACAACCAGTGATATATTATTGATATTTGTTATAATCAATTAATAAAATACACAACTTATAAAGAACATAAGAAACACATATATTATTTTTTATTAATTTAATACTAATTGTCAAGCATTTACATAATACTTCATCAACAAGGCATTTTGGAAATCTTTTTAATAATCATTGAATAAAAGTTATATTTTATTTTATTTGTGCACCAGCAAAGAGACAGTACTTTCCTCTTCTTTCCTTCTGTACATATGTACATATGTCAACCTTGCAGGAAAAGAGTGTAAGCACCACATCAACCACAATGCTCTATACGCAAGATAATTTGCATATATGCAAATTATCTTGCCCACAATGCACCTTGTTTGTTATTGATGCCCTCTTTTCCTGTGTTGTTGACATATAGAAATTAATAAACAGTTCTTGCATGTAGTAAGTGTTATAACTGAAAAAATATAAATATATATATATATATATATTAAAAAAAGTATATATATATATATATATATATATTGTCTCCCTATTTCTACAGGCGTGTAAGTTGAACTACCCCCAGTGTAAGTTCTACTACATGTATCTTTTCCTTAGTATGGGGAATTGACCATGATCTTTATAGATTGTGGATACTCAGGTGTCAGGATTAAGATATAATCCTTATGGGCTGTTTTTATTATTGTGTGTGAGATAGCAATGGACCCATGTGGGCGGTTTTACCAGTGAATTATATGGCAGAGTTAAAAAAGCATAATGCAGTGTACAATACAAATAGATAGAAATACAGAGCTATTGTAATAGGTCTATTAATGGTTGTAATTAACCAGATGAAGTGTGATTAATATGAAAAAATACTTTTAATTATTAGTTGAATAGAATAAAAATTGTAATTAATTAAACATATTAATACTGACATTATATCCTATAACAGTATCACATATATATACAGGGGTAGTTGTACCACAGATTGACCTGCATGTTTTTATATGTATGCAATTTTATATATGTTTAATTAATTTTAATTTTAATTCTATTCAACTAATAATTAAAAGTATTTTTTCATATTAATCACACTTCATCTGGTTAATTACGACCTCCTGGCCGCTCGCATAGCTGTAGGTGACCACCCACATCTACAGCGAGTGGCCATGATGATGGTCGCGATGGTCAAGACCATTGCAACCACCGGGCTTGCGATGGGACTCTTGTGGTAGGGTCTCGTGGCCGCAAGCCCCAGAGAGCTTTTGGCTCTAACAGAGCCGGAAGCTCTCCACTGACATCACTTGTGATGTCAGTGGGGCCGCCCCGAAACAACAGGCATTCTCATGGGAATGCCTCCATTTGGGCAGCCACCCCCCCCGGCCTGCCCACCAAAGGGGGCGAGCTGTCACTCAACATCGACAGCTCGCCCCCTTTGTTGTGAGACCCGGAGCGATGGAGTGCCCATCGCTAGCCGGGTCTCGCGCATGCGCACGATGGAGCCGGCTCCGTCATGCGCATGCGCTGTGGGCCACCATCGACCCGGTTGCGGGCGCTCAGCGCTCGCAACCGGGGCTGAAGTGACCCATGTAGTGTTGCTATATATACGATATAACACACTGCTGCATCATACGAAGTAATGAGCTATTATTGAAAAACTTCTTTTGTGACAAATATATAATTTCACCAACTACTTGTATAGAACTTCATGGTCTAAAATCGCAGATTATGTGTATAACTGTGTCAATTCTTGTGCAGAGCTCAGCATACTATACTGATTCCGTATATGATATCAACCTGTTTGGTCAGATTTTGACTCTGCATAATTGTGACTTTAATACCCTAATTTACAATAAATAGGTGCATCAGTGTTATATTAAAATTCACCTATACTCACAAGGCATGTTTACCTGGAATTAGGAATTGCACAAGTTTTATACATGTGTTATGTATTTTTCACCTTCTTCCATAATATCTATTAATTTCCTTCTTTTATTTTTTACGATATGAAAATATCCTAATAAGAGTTATAATTTAAACAAATCATTAATGCATAAAAGAAGTATAACTACTTGGACTGGGTGTGGATCATTAGATCGGGCGCATCTTGTTCGACCATCAAAGGATCGACCACATTAGTTAGACATGTAGTTTGGACAAAGTATAGATCGACAGTAACAATAGTCAGACAGTAATATAGTCGAACGGGACATTAGATCGATATATAATATATCGAATATGTAAGATCGCAAGGTATATAAGGGCGACACAACGTAGATCGACAACTAATGGTTAGACAATGACCCAAGTTCGAAACCAAAAATGTAGACAAATAATAGATCCAGTGGCGTAACTAGGGCAGGGCGAGCGGGGTTCGTGCCCTGGGTGCCGTACCTGCCCACCCGCCCTAGATAGCCAGTGTAGCGCCGACCGCAATGAGTGCGGCCAGCGCTACACATTTGCACAGGACCGGCGCTAGGCTTCCAGCGCCGGTCCTGTGCTGCACGCCTGAGCCCGTTCCCTCCCCCTGAGCGCTTGCCCAATAGCGCTAGGAGGCGGGCTCAGGCTGTGCATAACACACGCATCGCCGCCAGTGCTGGCGGCGATGTGTGTGTTAAACAGCAGCCAATGAGAGTCAGATAGACTCTCATTGACTGCTGCAGCACCCACTGCAAGAGCCGGACGGAATGGGTAATGGGACTGATGTCATGACGTCATGACGTCAGTCCCATAATGCTGAGCGCGCCAGCCCGGGCGGACTGGCGGGCGGGAGCGGCATCACGGACAGGAGCAGCGTGGAATCAGGTAAGTATATTTTTATATATATTTATTTATTTTTTAACCTATCTGCACAACGGGGGAGGGGTTGGCTACTACTGGGGGGACCTCTACTGGGGGAGGTGTGGCTACTACTGGGGGTGCCATTGGGAGGACCTCTACTGGGGGGGGCTACTCTACTGGGGACTACTACTTGGGGGGGGACTACCACTGGGGGCATTCTAAAAGGGGCCTATTACTAGAGGCACTGCACTCGGGGGACCACTACTGGGGGCAATAATAGGAAGGGCCACTACAGGGACCAATGGATAGGGGGGTCACTACTGGGAGCCTGCATCAGGGGGACCACTACTGGGGGCACTGCATGGGAGGGCGGGACACTACTGCTGGGGGCACTATATAAGGGGCTTACTGCTAGGGGCACTGCAGGGACCACTACAGGGGGCACTAGATAGGGGGGATCACTACAGGGTGCCTGCATAAGGGGACCACTACTGGGAAAACTGCATGGGGGGACTACTGCTGGGGGCACTATATAAAAGGGCACTGCATAGGGGGGGACTACTACTGGGGGCACCATATAAAGGGCACTGCATAAGGGGATACCGCTACTGGGCGCACTGCATTGTGGGGACTGCTACTGGGGGCACTGCATAAGGGGGAACACTACGTGGGGCACTGCATTTGGGGGGCCACTACTGGGGGTACTGAGTAAGGGGAACTAATTGGGGGCTGTATAAGAGGGACCACTACTGGGGATACTGTATAAGGGGCACTACTATGGGCCTGCATGAGAGGGACCACAACTGCATACTGGGGGTACTGTATAAGGGGTACTACTGGGGTTAAGGTGCATATGGATAGGAATGTTCAGTTTGAAAATAAAGGGGTGTGTCATGTTGACACGCCCCATTTTTAAGTGACCACGCCCATTTTTTTGCCACGCGTGCACATGGGGGGGGGGGCGGCTCCCTTTTCCAATTTGCCCTGGGCTCCAAATACCCTAGTTACACCACTGAATAGATCGACAGTTAATAGATCGACACCACACAAATAGACATAATAACAGATTGAAATCATTAGGGGTGAGCGGTTTCGGATTTCTGAAATCCGAACCCCCCCGATCCGAGGCCGATCCGAGTCAGGCTCGACTTTTCCCGCCTGACTCGGATCTGAAATCGAGGCAAAACTTCATCATCCCGCCTTCCGGGTCTCGCGGGTTTTGGATCCTATATAAGGTACCCGCGTTGGCGCCATTTTCTCACTCGGCTGTGGACAGTGAAGAGGGAGCGTGGGAGTTAGGGCTGGCTGGGCTGTGTAGTGCAGTGTAGTGCTGTGCTGCTGTTGTCCATAGGGGCTGTGTCCACTACTTCAAAGTCCATAGGGGCTGGCTGGACTGTGTTGTGCAGTCAGTTGTCCATAGGGGCTGTGTCCACTCCAAAGTCCTGTGTAGTGTCCCAGTCCTAAAGGGGTGCTGTAGTGTTGTCCAGGGGGTTCTCTGTCCATCAGGGGTGCTCCCCCCAAGTGCAAAATAAAAAAATATTTTCTGTGTTTGTGAATTGTGTGGGCTGTAGCTGCACGTGCATCAACAAAGGAGCAGCGCCAAGCGTGCGCCTGTGTCCCATAAGTAAAGGGCCGGCTGGCTCATTTCTTAAAGGGTGGTGTAACCCACAAAGGCCCTCATTCAGACCCACTCGCAAGCGGGCGCACGTACGTTAGGCGTACGTACAAAAATATTTAAATTCAATGGCTCGCTCGTATTTTCGTTCGCATCTAAAATTCCTCCCTAAACTCAGGCGACCCCTCCTCTAACTAACGAGCGTGCGAAATAGCGAGCGTACATCCCCGAAATGGCTTGAAGGGAACGCACGCACAAGTGAAACCGGAAGTGGCCTTGTCAGATGTCGATTACCTGCTCCTTTATTCTGCCTACCTCCCTCAATCGTATCATGCCAATCAATGTATCAATTAGCTTAATTGTTTTTTTTTTTTCAACACAATGCAAGAAACTTTACTCTTGTCCGTGTTTGTGTTTACCCGCAGAATACGTACGGATGGAACATTCGCTTTTATTGTTCAAAAACAAGTGAACCACAATTAAACAATTGTTCTATTGCTGTGGATCCCCGCATATTTTCCGGGGTTCATTTCTTTATTTAAATTTGCAAACGCATGTCACTGCATCAAGCCTATCATAACTCTCCAGAGATTTCTGGCCCTGTTGAACACATGACTCATACACTAACCAATAAAATTGCTCCTGTTAATTTCCAAAATACATTAGCCAATCAGAAATTTTGGCCACACTTTATCAAAAATGTTTTGTATGAAAAACTCCATTGCCATCATGAGAGCCTCCGCATTCACCAGGCGCGAGCTGCTGGTGCTTACGGAGGTGATGGATAGGCGGATCACCAGCCAGCCTCCACCCATCACCAACCGGCAGAAGCGCTCCGCGTATGCGGAGGCACGGTCCCGCCTGCGGTCGTTGGGTTCACGCCGCAACATCGGGCAGCTTGAGCGCAGGTGGTCAGACCTGCAACGGCGAACGCCCTGCTTGCTGGCATGCTTTCGCATGCAGATCGTTGAAAGTAAGTGTTATGTATTGTGGTTTTCATGTTTGTGTTTGTGGGGCAAACTGCGTGTGCATGTTTTCCTGTCTGTCCTATTAATTATTTGTCCTCATATCTGCGTGTGCATGTTTTCCTGTCTGTCCTATTAATTATTTGTCCTCATATCTGCGTGTGCATGTTTTCCTGTCTGTCCTATTAATTATTTGTCCTCATATCTGCGTGTGCATGTTTTCCTGTCTGTCCTATTAATTATTTGTCCTCATATCAGCGTGTGCTTGTTTTCCCTCTATTTCTGTTTTTTTCATTCTACTCCTTTTTGCATGTTTTTTGTTGCTGGTTTTTTTTTTTTAATTTGGGCCCCGGATTTGCCCAGAAACTAACCTCAATTTGTTTGACATAATTTAGGAGGACAGCCAAGACTACGCCGTCACCGTCCGGCCAGACGGCGTTCCCGGCCACTATCCCCAACCCCCAGCCAACACTCCACCCCAAATATTTCCCCTATACCCCACTCCTCCCCAGCCTTCCCAGACCCTCTCCCGGAACTGTCGGGCCTCCTTCCCCTCCGTCCCACTTCCCCCTCTCCTCCACCCACCCCTCTTCCAATTACCCCCTCCCCGGAGTCCATCATTACCCCTCCCCGTTCTTTGGGGAATGAAGGCTCCTCCGAGGAGGAACATGGAGGGACTTCCGGAGCTCCCGTTTTGGCTCCCGGTATGTTTTTATTTCTCATTTTTTTTAACCACAAACTGTTTGTATGTAATCATGTGTCGTGCCTTTATTCGTGCTTGTTTGGTTTACTTTTGGTGATTTAGCAGTTTGCCTTTACCTCTTCCTGCTGATTTCAACATACACATATCACACCTGTGTGAATTTGTACATAGGCCTTGTATTTTTGCCAGCACCCCCTTTTTGTGTTGGTTTTTTTTTTTTCGGTTTAGGAGTTATTTCGTTGTGTTTTTGTTTTTTTAATGTGGCTTCCCTATTGTTTTATTAATCCACACACTTTTCTCACCCACAGAGGAACAGAGGCGTCATCAAGAGGTGGAGGATTGTGTTGGCCAGATGCGCCAACATGTAATTGGCCTTCTTGTGGCCCTTGACCGGCTGTCTGGCATCCTTCGCCAGTAGTTTTTTTTGTTTATTTTCGTTTTGTAAATAAATTTTGTAGTTCTAATATACGTTCTGGCTCATTCTTTTTTTCTAAAACACAAATAGTTTTCCCTGACATAAGTAGACTGTTCCTGCAAGGATTTCCCTTTTTTAAAAGTTAGATTGTATTTTGTATTTGTATGTTAAACAGCCACAAGAAACACATAACAGTAACAATGTCATTTCCCTTTTTGGGTGTAGTGTCAATTAGATATTTCGCTATTTTACAGGTTCCTAGTTGGTGTGCAAGCTGCTTAGGCCAATCTTCAAAATCCAAAGGTTTGGACAGGCTTCCTTTTGGTGTGGGTTGGGAACCTGCAAACATATTTCAGTTTACATCAACTGGTGTCAGTACTGGATTACCCGTTAGTCAATTGTAAGGTGTGTTAACCTGGTTCCACTTGCTGTTAACGTCCAAAAAAAGGAAGACCATTTCACTCTCCAAACATTTATTCACAACATAAATGAGAAATCAAAGTGGTCAGTCCCAAAACAAAAAAACAGTGATAATCTCAAATACAACACATACAAATAAAATATTTAATTAAAAAAAACAATCAAGAACTGGTTGACGAAGGACCATGCCAACATGATTCCACAAACATGGCGTTGCGATATGGGTTCCAGAATATATGGACAAAATCACCAGATCCAGGTTTGGTAAGGGTAGCAGGAAGTAGTGAGCGTTGGAGTGGCAAAGATTATGTGAACAAACAGAAGATGGTGAAAAAAAAAAAGATGTTCGCAAACAAACACAAACATATTAGGTATAAACACTGTAGTTTGGGTCAAACTTACCTAAAAAATCTGGCCACCACATCATCGCGTATGGCCCCCCCACATACTGACCTCCGACCAACCTCGGGGGGGCCATCCTCAGGTAAGGCATCCTCTGGCTGCATTGGGACACCACTCCTTATTGCGATGTTGTGAAATATCCCACACAGGACCACAATTTTCGACACCATATCCGGCAAATACATGAGCTTGCCACCAGAGCGGTGGAGGCATCTGAATCGGCCTTTTAAAAGGCCGATACAGCGCTCCACCACTTGCCTGGTGGCTGTAAGTGTGGAATTATACTCACTTTGTGGGCCTGGTGTGGGAGCCAAATAAGGAGTGAGCAGCCAGGACATGCAAGGGTATCCACTGTCTCCTGTGAAAAATAAGAGACAACATCAGGAACACTGTGTATCAAGCTTAACATTGTTATGTACTAAAGGTCTCCACTTACCCAGAAGCCACGCATCACCAGCTTGTAGGTTGGTTAATTTCTGCCATATCCCTGATTGCCGGATGACGAAGGAGTCATGTGCACTTCCTGGTAACTTAGCATTCAGGGACAGGATCTGGAGGGATGCATCACATACCACCATTACATTCAGGGAGTGATAGTGTTTCCTGTTTCGAAATATTGCCTCCAGCCGTGCTGGAGGCTGAAGTGGTATGTGAGTACCATCCACAACCCCTATGATGTGTGGGAAGCCAGCTATTTGGTAAAAATTGGCCTTGGCCACACTAAGGGCACCCATATCCAAAGGCATTTGAATAAAATGATGGAGGTGCTTGAAAAGTGCCTCCATCACTGCCCTCAGGATCCGGGAAAAGGAGGATTGGGAGATGCCCGCCACTATTCCCACCGTTGTTTGAAACGATCCTGAGGCACAGAAATGTAACACCGCCATAAATTGCGTCAGTGGTGGTATTGCTGTTGGACGGTCAATTTGCCGCTCAAGATCACTTTCTATTAATGAGAGAGTGTCTATGATGATTTTGGGAGGTAGACAGTAGCGTCTTAAAACCTCATCATCGGGCATTCCAAAAAGGGTGACACGTGTTCGAAATATCTGGGGCATTGCATGCCTACGATGCCTACGCCTGGGATGAGATTGAGGTTGGTCGGCTTCCGGGAGCATGGCCAGAACAATCCTCCCCAGATCAACCTGAAATTTCAAAATTTTAAAGTAAGGCTTTTGACCCACCCCAAAACTATATTAAAACAACTTAGCTTGATGATACCATCCATTGCTGCTTACATGCCGGGGTATTGTCATGATACGTCCAAACTGAAAATAAACAAAATTACTTGACACATTTCACTCTGTGCATTTTTGTGGATACATTTTGTGCTAGACCAAAGTTCAAATATGCCAAACACCCATTTAGCAAAACCGCAAAGCGACATTTAACACAGTACATCAAAACGGGTCGAAATGTTGGCTCAAAAAGCGAAAGCTAAACCATCAAAAAGTTAGAATGATTATTAAGCTGTTTAAAATGCGCTAATTAGTTCGCTAATACAAGTCACAAGAGTAACTACTAAAAATGTGCTAATTAGTTCGCTAATACAAGTCACAAGAGTAACTACTAAAAATGCGCTAATTAGTTCGCTAATACAAGTCACAAGAGTAACTACTAAAAATGCGCTAATTAGTTCGCTAATACAAGATAAAAAATGGACTTACCAAGAGCAAATATCTAAGATGCAAAATCAAAAGGTCTTTGCGGTCGAAAATAAACAAAATCTAAAATAGAATAAATTAGGTATCCAAAAATTACAAAATATACGAAACACAATGAAACAACAATTGAACAAAAGTTAGACTTCACAAAACTTACCAAATCAACAAACGAGGTCCCAAAAATATAAACCAACAAAGATAACGGAAAAAAAAACGCAAATCTAACCAACAAACGATTCTCCAACCTCCAACTCCTTTCTACACAATCAATAAACTCCAGCCAAGATAACCTCCAACAATCCAAAAACGCCACCTCGACTTGAGACACACCAAGCCATAAATAGTGTTTCGTTTCCCGCACAAATTAAGGAGGGATCATAGGGCCGCACAATCAATGATGCGGCCGCAAAATAAGGACGCATGTATAAATACGTCACGAAAACACATTCAAATTCTGGTGTATTTCTTGTTTGGACCGCAGACATGGCGACAGACCAGGGAAAAAATGCCCAAGAGTCAGGCGGTAAGTCTTTCATGCATTTTCTATCAACGATTAATTTGAAACATAAGATGAGGCAAGTTGTGATTTTGTGAATTCTGTAAATTTACACAAATAGGTGAGGAGGATGACATGGAAGAGGCTGCTGGGCCCAGTATTCCGGCCAAAGCGGCCAAAAAAAAAAGGCAGCCACATTTCACAAGAAAGGAGATGGAGGTTTTGATCCAGAAATGTGTGGACATCCTGCCACAGGCAGACAGGAATATGAGTCTAAGCCAGAAGTGGAGAATGTGGGAAGAGGTAGCCGTTGCTGTCAATACGGTGGGTGATTATGTCCGTCTAGCCCGGGATGTCAAACGGCGGTAAGTAAACCCTTGCCCCCCCTAAAAACAAACCCCATTTTAAACCAAAGGATAATGGCTTCCATTTTTCCCCACAGATGGGGCGACTTCAAATATCGCCTAAAGCAAAAACTCGCGGACAGGGCTAGGCATGCAAGGGGGACAGGTGGGGGTCCCACCCCTGTGTCATTGGAGTTGACGGATTTAGAAGAGCTGGCACAGGGGTGTGTGCAGCCTGTGGAGGTGTTTGGCGTGTCCAACATGGATACGGACATGCCAGACTTTGCGGCTCCTCATGTTGGCCCAGGTAAGTATTGTGATGTCACCAACTCTGAAATGCTATTGTGCCAATATGTAGATTCTAATGTGAGTCTTTTCTCATTTTTCCAACAGAGACACAGGCGGATGAGTCTGCTCCAGAGAGAAGCCTTGGCCGCAGAATTTCTGCTGGCTCTGCAGGGGAGGAACCAGTACATCCGGCTGAGGACCCTGCAGAAGCCAGTCCAGGGTGTGCCCCCTCGCAGGCAGTGGGCCTCCTCACAGAACTCAATTTCAAATAGGATTTCCATACGGAGATTCTGCAGAGGATGGACGCCAGTCTGCTACGGGTGGCTGAGGCCCTGGAGCAAAATGCTGCGGCCAACGTGACCATTGGTCAGGCCCTGGCGGAAAATACCAGGGCCAACATCCGCATCGCCGATGCCCTGGAGCAGCTCGTTCGCCAGCACATGGTGGAGCCGACCTCCCTTCCTGCCGGAACATCAGGATCCTCCACCTCTGGCACAACATCAGCCAATCCTCCAAATGTGCCTAGCCCTGTGCCTAGTCCAGAGGCCACAACATCTGCCTCTGGACAGGCCAGCCCGATGGCATCCTGGACCCGGTCTGGCGCCCACCCTCCCCCATCCAAACGGGCGAAAAAACGGTGACAGCAATGGCGACTTTTCCCACACTCCTTCTGTGCTTGGCTCATATTCCTTTCTGGTCAAAACTTCCCTCTCCTTTCTTGTGAAATGTTTTTAAGTTATTTTTGTACGTTTATGTTATCAGTTATTGATTTTTTTATTTTGAAAAAAAGTATCTTTGGCAGAAAAACTAAAAAAAAATATTATGCCAATTGGTTTGTGTTTAAACAATAAATTTATGAAAAAAATCTGACATTGTATTGTGACATTATTGGACAAATGGGTTACATTTAATCCTGGCCCTAAAGGCAAAAAAGGACACCAAAAACCATTTCATTTGTATAAAAAAAAGGCCTCTTGAAGGAACTTTTAAAAAAACACATAACGATGCAAATTGCACATTAAAAAAAAAAGGGGAGCTAATTAAAACATGATGACATTATTGTCACAATAGGCCATAAACAACAAATTGAGGCCAAAAAAAACCCCCAAAAATGTACGCCAATTGATTGTGTAATCCTGACATTAGCAGGTATGATTTCCACCTGCGTACGGTTTTGTGCTATCCCAATAAACTGCTTTCCAAACACATACCAAGCCGGTTTTCAATACACTAATTGCTTTTGTGACCGCCCGCGATTAATCGCTGCAACATCGTGGAGTCCCGGGACGGAGGAGAAGGCCATCGCCAATGTGGTCGAGTAATCCAGACCCTAAACTGTGCGAGCATTTTGAAGGGAAAGAGGATGTTCCAGTGACGTATGTGACGGTCCGAACACATTTGACGTTCGCATCTGCTAATGTATGTACGCCCCAAAAACGCCTCGCCACGCCTGCGTTTTTCCATCTCCACCCCCGTCAACACCCAAAAACGCCCTGTTCTGTCAATCACATTTGACATGTCACTTCCTGTACGCTATTTTAGGAACGACAGATAAAAAGCTCGCAATCTGCCGTACGCACATGCGCAGTGTAACACCGACGCATGCGTGGTTAGTCAACATCGGAACGCAACGAGCGTACTGCTGTTTGCGAGTGGCTCTGAATGAGGGCCAAAGTGCACTAGTCTCCAACAAAAATAAAAAAATATTTTCTGTGTTTGTGTGCGCCTTAGCCGCACGTATATATCAATATAACATAAATGGAGGACCAAACTTTCTCTGATAAAAATAAAATAGGGAAAGATCAAGAACCACTTCCTCCTAGTGCTGAAGCTGCTGCCACTAGTCATGACATAGACGATAACATGCCATCAACGTCGTCTGCCAAGGCCGATGCCCAATGTCATAGTAGAGGGCACATACAATCCCAAATGACAAAGTTCAGGAAAATGACCTTGAAAAAAACATTTAAATCATCTGAAGAGAAATGTAAACTTGCCAATATGCCATTTACGACACGGAGTGGCAAGGAACGTCTATGGTCTTTCCCTATGTTCATGACTAGTGGTTCAGCTTCACATGACGATGGAAGCCCTCCTCCCGCTAAAAAAATCAAACGAGTTAAGCTGGCAAAAGCACAGCGAAGAACTGTGTGTTCTAAGAAGATATCACAAATCCCCAAGGAGAGTCCAAGTGTGGTGGCGGTTGCGATGCCTGACCTTCCCAGCACTGGACGGGAAGAGGTGGCTCTTTCCACCATTTGCACGCCCCCTGCAAGTGCTGAAAGGAGCACCCACAGTCCACTTGCTGATATGCAAATTGAAGATGTCACTGTTGAAGTACAACAGGATGAGGATACTGGTGTAGCTGGCGCTGAGGAGGAAGTTGGCGAGGAGGATTCTGATGGTGATGTGGTTTGTTTAAATCAGACTCCAGGGGAGACAGTTGTTGTCCGTGGGATGAAAAAGCCCATCACGGTCATGCCTGGGCAGAAGACCAAACATTTCACCTCTTTGGTCTGGCAATATTTCTATCCAAATCCGGACAACAACTGTCTTGCCATATGTACCATATGTAAAGGTGAAATAAGTAGGGGTAGGGACGTTAACCACCTAGGAACATCCTCCCTTATACGGCACCTGCAGCACGTTCATAAAAAGTTACTGTCAAGTTCAGAAACCTTGGCTAAGACCATAAGCAGTCCAGGGACACCTAAATCCCGTTTTCCTGTTTTATCCAAGGAATCGGTGGATGAGGACGACATCTTGCCTCCGTAGAACCAGTTTGTGCAGGGACACATTAATTGCCAGCTTGTTTTGTGGGGGCCCAAACGAATCAATCATTTCAGCCACAGTCATGTGGCAGACCCTGGCGCTGAAATGATTGGTTTGTTAAGTGTGCATGTCCTATTTATACAACATAAGGGTGGGTGGGAGGGCCCAAGGACAATTCCATCTTGCACCTCTTTTTTTTCTTTGCATTATGTACTGTTTGGGGCCTAGTTTTTCAAACTGCCATCCTGTCTGCCACTGCAGTGTCACTCCTAGATGGACCTTGTGTTTGTGCCGCCCACTCGTGTCGCTTAGCATAGTCATCCAGCTACCTCGGTGCAACCTTTTGGCCATAAAAACAATATTGTGAGGTGTGAGGTGTTCAGAATAGACTGGAAATGAGTGGAAATGAAGGTTATTGAGGTTAATAATAGCATAGGAGCAGAAACACCCACACATTCTGTGATTTTAGCTGTTATTATGCTTTTTTTTTAAAAAAATACAGATCCAAAACACAAAACCCAGAACCCAAAACACGGAAGGGTGGTTTTGGCAAAACCAATCCAGATCCAAAACACGAAGAAAGATCCAGATCCAAAACCAAAACACGAAAAGTGGCCGGTGCACACCCCTAGAAATCATATAGATCCACAGCTAATAAATCGACAGATAAAAGTTCGACAGTTAATAGAACGACAGATAAAATATCGACTAGTCCTAGATCGATGCCAACTAGCTCGACAGCTAATAGATCGACAAATAAGAGATCGACACGTTACGTTTAGACAATACAAAAAGGTATACATATCCTACACTCAGCCCTCTAATAGCGCATCTTCCGACGCTACTTTCAACTGTGGAACTAGAGGTCCTAGCCAGCCCTTTCATCCCTGCAAGTGCTCCTGGCCATGCTAGCCCCCTACAGTCACCCTGCAGCCCTTGTCCCTAATTGCTGGGCAATCCCATGTGCTGCAGTGCACCCCTTCATCAACCCCCCCCCTATGCTAAGACGCTGCCTGCTAATAGCGCATCCCCCGATGCTACTTTCAACCGTGGAACTACAGGTCCCAGCCAGCCCTTTCATCCCTGCAAGTCCTCCTGGCCATGCTAGCCCCTACTTACACATTGCAGGCCTTATCCCTAATTGCTGGGCACCCCCATGCACTGCAGCGCACCCCTTCATCAAATCTCCCTCCTCACTATCCTGGATGCCTGGACATGGGCGCATCCAACTAGCTTAAGACACCCTGCTAATAGCGCATCTCCCAATGCTACTTTTAACCGTCATCAATCAAAATAGAGATATATGTTTTACTACCTTGACATGTCATTTATTTTATAGACGTTAATTATAACCTAACTGTACATATCAGTTAACTTCTTAATTAAATCAGCAAGCCATTATTCTTGTTTTATATTTCACTACTTGTTATTTTGAAATTTTTCCATTGCATCAATCTCACCTAGACTATCAGACTCCAAGTTTATTTTCTGTGATTGTGAATGTAACCTTACATTCCTGACCGATACCTGACAGATACATTGGCCGATCAATTGATCGGCCAATGTATCTGTTGCACGTCGGCCAGTGTGTACCCACAATATGTTGGTGAACATCGCAGTTCACCGACATATCACATTGGTTGTGCTGCACAGCCAATGGACAGATATGTCTGCAGACATATCTGTCCATCGGCAGGTGTGTACGGGCAGTTGGCAGACCGCCTGTACACACACAGCGGCAGCCACGAGGAGGGGGTCAGGACCTGCCCCAACCCGCCCACCGGCCGCCGTGTCCCGCCCACTGGCTGCTGGGACCCAAGGGCACAAGCAGATGATGGCCGTTCAGTGTGTATGAACGAACATCATCTGCAGATATATCTGTCAGTTGTGTACCCACCTTTAGAATCCACTGTATGCTCAAAGACCTTTATTTACATTATGTTAAATAATGGTGGCAACAGAGGCCCTGATTCAGAGCCGGACGCTCTGACAGAGCGCTCGCTCTGAATCAGGGCCGGTCTTTTATTTTTTTAGAACGGCCTCCTGGCCGCTCGCATAGCTGTGGGTGACTACCCACAGCTATAGCGAGCGGCCAGGAAGATGGTCGCGATGGTCAAGACCATCACGACCATCGGGCTTGCAACGAGACCCTTCTGGTAGGGTCTCATGGCCGCAAGCCCCAGAGAGCTTTCGGCTCAAACAGAGCCGAAATCTCTCCCACTGAAATCACTCGTGATGTCAGTGGGGCCGCCCCCAAAGGGTAGGCATTCTCATGGGAATGCCTCTGTCTGGGCAGCCACCTCCCGGCCCGCCCACCAAAGGGGGCGTGCTGTCACTCAACATCGACAGCACGCCCCCTTTGGTATGACACCCGGAGCAACGGCTTGCCCATCGCTATCCGGGTCTCGCGCATGCGCACGACGGAGCAGGCTCCGTCGTGCACATGCGCTCTGGGCCACCATCGACCTGGTTGCGAGCGCTTGCGAACGGGTCTGAATCAGGCCCAGAGTCTGGAACACAGCGATGAGTCTGCACAGCGGACGGTAAGTACATTCTTATTTAGTTAATCTGTTGGGTTTTTGAGGGGTGGAGGGTTTTATTTAGGACCAGTGTGTAGTCTGTTTTACAGCCTTTTGATAGAATGGATACTGACTGTATTGATTACATAATATTAATGTTTTCTTGATCACTTTATTTATAAATCCACATCTTGGAAACCGGACAATGGAGTACTGAACGGACCGGACAGCGCGGTG
This sequence comes from Taudactylus pleione, assembly GCA_031769625.1. NCBI lineage: Eukaryota > Metazoa > Chordata > Amphibia > Anura > Myobatrachidae > Taudactylus > Taudactylus pleione. The sequence continues at coordinate 2,170,127 of JAUIMM010001039.1, read as the reverse complement.
GGAACAGAGGGCCTGATTCAGAGTCGCTCATAAGCGGCCGCTCGTTCGCTCTGAGTGATGTTCGCACAACTGCGCATGCGTATGGATCGTAATGCGCATGCGCAAACCAGTTATTGTGGTCGGAAATCGTAAGCTCGCAAAACAGCGAGGTGCTGCTAATTTGATTGACAGAATGTACCGTTTGTGGGTGGTAACAGGGGAAGGTGATTGAAAACGGGGGAGTGGAGATCCGAACGCAGGCATGCCAAACGGTCAAAAGGGCGTTTAATGGGAGTGCATAATTAGTAAAGGAGCGTCATCGACCACGTCACTTGGTTGTCTTTTAGCCTGAACTGCTCGCAGTGATAGTGGTAACAAAAACCTACCACAAGCACTGCGAGCAGTTCAGATGCCTTTCGATGTACCCAATTAATCAAATAAATACCGGAGATGACGTGCGATGCGAACGGCAAAGGGGCGTCTTTACAAAATAGCGAGCGCATTTTTCGTTCGCTCGCTCAGACATAGAGGCGTCAACAAACCGCAAAGAGCGAGCGCTAAATTTAAATAGCCGGCCCCTTTTTTGGAACGACCGTCCGCAAATAGCGTCCGGCTTGGAATCAGGCCCTGAGTTCTAACACAGCATACAGGCCGCACAGAGGCCGGTAAATACATTCTTTTTTAGCTAATCTGTTGGGGATTTGAGGGGTGGAGGGGTTTATTTAGGACCAGTGTGTAGGCTGTTTTACAGCCTTTTCATAGAACGGATACTGACCATATTGATTACATAATAGTAATATTTTTCTTGAGAATTTTACTTAGAAATCCACATCTTGGAAACCGGACAATAGAGTTCTGAACAGAGCAGACAGCGTGGTAGGAACAGAGACTGGAACACAGCATTCAGGCCGCACAGTGGCCGGTAAGTACATTCTTAATTAGTTAATCTGTTGGGATTTTGAGGGGCGGAGGGGTTTATTTAGGACCAATGTATTGGCTGTTTCACAGCCTTTTGATAGAATGGATTCTAAATGTATTGATTACATAATACTAATGTTTTTTTTGATAATTTTACTTAGAAAATCACATCTTGGAAACTGGACGATGGAGTTCTGAGCTGACCGGACAGCGTGGTGGGAACAGAGGGCCTGATTCAGACCCGTTCGCGAGCGCTGAGCGCTCGCAAGCGGGTCGATGTTGGCCAAGTGCGCATGCGCGAGACCCGCATAGCGACGGGCAATCGGTCGCTATGGCTCTCGCTACAAAGGAGGCGTGCTGTCGATGTTGAGTAACAGCACGCCCGCTTAGGTGGGCGTGCCGGGGGTGTTGCTGCCCAGACGGAGGCGTTCCCATGGGAACGCCTACCGCAATGGCGTAACTACTGACCCCGCAGCCCCCGCGGTGGCTTGGAGGCGCCGGGTAGCTTGGGGGTGACGGGGGCAGTGGTTACGCCACTGCAACTGTGAGCGCTGGCCTCTGAAATGATCGGAGGCTAAGGAAGCATCCGATCACTTCAGAGGCCAGCGTTCCCAGTAATGCAGTGCACGGGTGACGTCATGACGTCACCCGCGACTTGGGGAACCTGCGCGGCCGCGTCTGTTGGATCTATTTAGATCCAGTCAGCACGGCAGCGGGAGAGACAACGCGGATGACAGCGCGCAAAGTCAGGTAAGTGAGGGAGGGGGGGAGGGGGGGGGAGAGAGGTTTGGGGAGGCCACAACTACAGGAGGGGCCACAACTACAGTGGGCACTACTAGAAGGGGCACTACTAAAAGAAGCACTACTAGAAGGGGCACAACTACAGGGGGCATTACTAAAAGGGGCACAACTACAGGGGGCACTACTTTAATGGGCACAACTACAGGGGGCCCTGAATAATTGGCACTACTACAGGGGGCATTGCATAATGGGCACTATTACAGGGGGCATTGCATAAGCGGCACTTGCTACAGGGGGCATTGCATATGGGGCACAACTACAGGGGGCACTACTTTACTGGGCACAACTACAGGGGGCCCTACATAATGGACACAACTACAGGGGGCCCTGCATAATGGGCACTACTACAGGGGGCATTGCATAAGGGGCACTATTACAGGGGACATTGCATAAGGGCACTAGTATAGGGGGCATTGCATATGGGGCACAACTACAGGGGGCACTACTTTAATGGGCACAACTACAGGGGGCCCTGCATAATGGGCACTATTACAGGGGGCATTGCATAAGGGGCACTATTACAGGGGGGCATTGCATAGGGGGCACTGTATAAGGGGCACTAACTTGATACACGCAGTTTACAGGTTATAAACTATGTTCCCAATAATCTGGTTCTACACAAACATAAAATCTGTGCAACCTGTCTTGAGCTGAGGTGACAGACTGGCAGGAGCAGAGAGGAGGGTTGGTGAAGTAGATCTGTCAGGGTGGGATGTAATGGGCATTACTGTTTGGCATAATGTGTATTTGGCATTACTGTGTGCACAATGTGCTATTAGGGGCATTACTGTGTGGCATAATGTGTTGTATGTGGCATTACAGTGTGGCATAATGTGAAATAGGGGCATTACAGCGTGGCATAAATTTGTTATAAGGGCATTACTGTATGTCATTATGTGTTATACGTGGCATTATTGTGTGGCATGTGTAAGGGGCATTGCTGTGTGGCATAATGTGTTGTAAGGGGAATTCCAGTGTGGCATATTGTGTTATAAGTGGCATTACTTAGTGTGTCATAATGTGTAAGGCACATTACTGTATCATGTAACCACACACCTTAAATGTCGTCTTTGGGTGTGTTTGATCTTTGGGCGGGGAAGGGGGCGCCTGAAACTTTTTTGGCATGGGGGAGCAAAATTTATAGTTACGCCACTGGCCTACCGTCTGGGGCCGGCCCTCTGACATCACAAGTGACGTCAGTGGGAGTGCTTTTGGCTCTGATTCAGAACCGGGCGCTCTTTCTGAGCGCTCGCTCTGAATCAGTGCCCTCCCTCTCTTTTTTTAGAGCGGCCACCCACAGCTATAGCGAGTGGCCAAAAAGATGGTCGCGATGGTCAAGACCATCGCGACCGTCAGGCTTGCGACGAGACCCTTGTGGTATGGTCTCGACTGCCGCAAGCCCTGGAGTGCTTTTGGCTCTATCAGAGCCAAAAGCACTCCTACTGACATCATTTGTGATGTCAGTGGGTCGACCCCAGACGGTAGGCGTTCTCATGGGAACGTCTCCGTCTGGGCAGCAACGCCCCCGGCACGCCCACCAAAGGGGGCGTGCTGTCACTCAACATCGACAGCATGCCCCCTTTGTAGCGAGACCCATAGCGACGGTTTGCCCATCGCTATGCGGGTCTCGCGTATGCGCACGACGGAGCCAGCTCCCTCGTACGCATGCGCACTTGGCCAACATCGACCCACTTGAAAGCGCTCGCGAGTGGGTCTGAATCAGGCCCAGAGTCTGGAACACAGCGATGAATCCGCATGTCCTACGGTAAGTACATTCTTATTTACCTAATCTGTTTGGTTTTTGAGGGGTGGAGGGGTTTATTTAGGACCAGTGTGTAGGCTGTTTTACAGCCTTTTGATAGAATGGATACTAACTGTATTGATTACATAATACTAATGTTTTTGTTGATCATTTTACTTAGAAATCCACATCTTGGAAATCGGACGATGGAGTTCTGAATGGACCGGATGGCGTGGTTGGAACAGAGAGCCTGATTCAGAGCCGGATGCAATCAGCCGTTCGCTCATACACATTCGATTGTTTTAAACCACGCATGCGTCCGGTTATCATCGCGCATGTGCGGCTGGATCATTGCGTTCATTTTTCGTTCGCTCGTATACACAGCGAACAGGAAGTGACCTATGTAATTTGATTGACAGAATGTTCCATTTATGGGTGGTAACGGGGGTGTAGATGAGAAAACGCAGGTGTGTCAAGCCGTTTTTTGGGCGTACATGTATTATCTTGTGCGAACGTCCAATTTGGACGGTCTTTTGTATACATCACTGTGTGATCCAGTTTCCATTATGACTGCTCGTTCAGCTTGTGGTAGGGTATTGGATCTCTCAAAGATGAGGGTCTCTTCGTAGCTCCCTTAGCGAATCGATGTTTTGCTATTCTCCTTTACAAGGCACAAGACTAATCACCTAATAATTGGTTCACTTGCGAGAAGGTGATTTGCAATGGCCATGATTTATTAGCTAAATTTGGAACGCATGTTGTGTTCCTATTTGTTTGTGTTTTGAAATCACGGCAATCACAAAATAAATTTTTAAATAAAGGTAAAAATGCTTGATGTTTTTGCTATATTCCGTACGCATGTTGTTGTCAGATTTATTTTGTTTTAAAAAGCCCAACACCTTTTTTTTTATTTATACATTTTTTTAACATTTTGGTTACAATACAGAAAGACAATCAGCTACTAATTGCTTTGCTTGTGTTATTGTTTACTTACCTGTTACCTTATGTTTTTTTAAATAAAATTTTTTTTTACATATATGACCTTTGTTATGTATTTAAATATGTTTGTTCCAGTCCCTTTTAGCCATTTGCTAATGAATTTGACACACACATTTTTTTTTAGGGATTTTTATTTTTCAAAAATTAAATGTTCACATTTTGGTAGAAATGTGGATTTTTTTCAACCAAATTTTTTTATTTTTTTTAGATCGTAATGTTAAAAAAAAAAACAATTCACAAGAAAGGAGAGGGAGGTTTTGTGGTGCAAAAATATGGGGCAAACACAGAGATGGAATTTGGGGGAATTAGCCAGTGCTGTCAACGCCTTCTCCCCCGCTTGGCTTGATGTTGGAGGGAGTATGACTTTGTCTGTCTGGTTGTAAAGCGTGCCTGGCCAGAGGTAGCTATTGTTTCCTCTGGCCTAAGCATAGGGCTAGGCACATTTGGAGGGAAGGCCGATGTTGCGCCAGAGGTGGAGGGCCCTGATGTTCCGGCAGGAACGGAGGCCGGCTCCAACATGCGCAGGCGGACGAGCTGCTCCAGGGCATTAGCTATTCTGGTATTGGCCACAGCGTTTTCCTCCAGGGTGTCCGCCACCAGTAGCAGATTGGTGTCCATCCTCATCAGAATCTCAGTGTTTTTATCCGTTTCATCATTGAGATCTGAGAGAAGGGCCACTGCCTGCGAGGGGGAAGGCCCTGGACTGTCCGCCACAGGGTCCCCAGCCGGAAATACTGCTTCCTCCCCTGCGGAGCCAGCAGATCTACTGCGGCCAAACCTCAGTTCTGGAGCAGACTCGTCCTCTTCTGTGCCTGTGTGATAAAGAGAGATCATGCAAATATTAGTACATTTGTAAATTTACTTAAACTAGTTTTTCAATCATTTTTAACTAAATTACCTGCAGCAACATGTGGAGCCGCAAAGTCTGGCATGTCTGTGTCCATGTTGGACACGCCAAACACCTCCTCTTCCTGCACACACCCCTGTGCCAGCTCCTCCAAATCTGTTAGCTCCAATGACACAGGGGTTGGCCCACCACCTGTCCCCCCTGCATGCCTAGCCCTATCAGCCATTTTTTGTTTTAGCCGATATGTGAAGTCGCACCATCTGTTGTTTAAAAATGTATGGTTAGATTTGTTCCTAATTTTTTAAAAATTTGGAAATAGGTTACAGCATTTATGTACCGGCGTTTGACCTCTTTGGTTGAACGGACAAAATCACCAACCCCATTGACAGCACTGGCTATTTCCTCCCCAAGTTTCCATCTCTGGGTTGCACCCATATTTCGGGGTGCCTGTGCCAGGTTATCAATGCACTTTTGCACCAAAGCCTCCATCTCCTTTCTTGCGAATTGTGGCTGCCTTTTGCATTTGGCCCTGGCCCAGGTACTAGGCTCCGCAGCCTCCTCATTGTCAGTTTCAACACCTTACAAAAAATTGAGAAAAAAATGTATTTATTTATTTTTTTGGGTGGTAACTTTAATTTTGGAGCTACTTACTGTGAGGTCCTGGATTTTGGCTTTGCTGTTGTTCAGTGGACATGATTAAACCCATGAATTCAGCTGACCCATTGTGGGCTCTTGTGATGTTTTTATAGATGAGTGTTCATTATAAGGGCGCATCTATTGTGCGTCATTGATTTGAGCGGGAAAGTTCGGTCTATTTAAGGCTTTTTTGTGGCCTTGTTTCAGGGTGGGTTGTTTGTAGTGGTTGTAGTTTGAGAGTTAATCAGAGTAGTGGTTGGTTTGCGGAGAGTTTGTTGGATTTTTTGCGAGTTTTCTGTTGTTTATTTATTTTTTTTCGCATTTTTGCGTTTTTTTTCTAGCATTTTTTTTTTTTGTTGAGGTAAGTTTTTTGGAATGATTTTTGGGTCAATTTAAACTTGCAAATATTTTATTCTTTTTTAATGTTAATACGTGTTTCCTTTTTTTTCGTTTGGTGTTGTGGATCGCGTTTATTTTGTTGTTATCGTCTTTGTGCGGTAAGTGTTTTTTGTCATACATTAGACCCTGTTATTTTTATTAATTTTTCATGTTTATTTAAGGGGTCACACTATGCAGATAGGTGTACGTAAAATTTTGGGATTTTTTTGCCAATGGTTTTTTTGCCATAATAAATGCAAAATGTATTGCGTATATTTTGCTCATCTCCTGTCTGTGACTTTAGCGTACCATTTAGCATTATTTTGTAACCTCTATTGCATATTTTTGCTCATCTCCTGTCTGTGACTTTAGCGTACCATTTAGTGTTATTTTGTAACCTCTATTGCGTATATTTTGCTCAGCTCCTGTCTGTGGCTTTAGCGTACCATTTAGCGTTATTTTGTAACTTCTATTGCGTATATTTTGCTCATCTCCTGTCTGTGGCTTTAGCGTACATTTTAATTTTCTTGTACAATCCTAGAATAACATCATCTGTGTAGTGCATGCATTCTTTATATTTTAGCCTTAGCCTGTCTTTATTTTGTGTTAATTTTTACATTATTTTTATGGAAAATCTAATTTGTAGGTTTACTTCAAGATGTCACTGCCTAATCCTGTAAGATTCTTCTTAATGTGTAAAAAAGATAAGTATTTTTTCTCATTGATAAATGTTGGAAAAATAACTACATTGTCTAACATTTCAGATTGATGTTGGGCGAATTATAGTGGCGATGGTCCACGACCCCGACCAACCTGAACATCATCCTAGGCATAGGCATCGTAGGCGTGCAAGGCCCCAGATATTTAGAACACATGTCACCCTTTTTGGAATGCCTGATGATGTGGTTTTAAGGCGTTATCGTCTACCACCCCAAATCATCCTAGACACTCTTTCATTAATAGAGAGTGATCTTGAAAGGCAAATTAACAATCCAACAGCAATACCACCACTTACGCAGTTAATGTCGGTGTTACATTTTTGCACCTCAGGATCCTTCCAGACCACAGTTGGCATCGTTGCTGGAATTTCCCAATCCTCCTTTTCAAGGATCCTGAGGGCGGTAATGGATGCACTCTTTAAGCACCTCAATCATTTTATTAATATGCCATTGGATATGGGGTCCCTTAATGTGGTTAAGAAGAAATTTTAAAAAATTGCAGGCTTCCCACACATCATAGGGGTTGTGGATGGCACTCACATACCACTTCAGCCTCCAGCAGCACTGGAGGCAATATTTAGGAACCGAAAACATTTCCATTCAATGAATGTAATGGTGGTATGTGATGCCTCCCTCCAGATCCTGTCCCTGAATGCCAAATTTCCAGGAAGTGCACATGATTCCTTTGTCATCCGGCAATCAGGGCTTTGGCACAAATTACACAACCGGTGATGCGTGGCTTCTGGGTAAGTGGTACCCTTCATTTTTAAAACAAACACTGTTGACTTAGCAATGGTACTGAATGTTTTTTTATTTTCACAGGAGACAGTGGTTACCCTTGCACGCCCTGGCTGCTCACTCCTTATTTGGTTCCTACACCAGGGCCACAAAGTCAATATAATTCCACACTTACTGCCACCAGGCAGGTGGTGGAGCGCTGCATTGGCCTTTTAAAAGGCCGATTTCGATGCCTCCACCGCTCTGGTGGCGACCTCATGTATTTGACGGCTATGGTTTCCAAAATTGTGGTCCTATGTGGGATATTTCACAACATCACCATAAGGAGTGGTGTTGCAATGCAGCCAGAGGATGCCTTGCCTGAGGATGCCCCCCCCCCGAGGTTGGTCGGAGGAGAGTGTCAGGGGGGCCATACGTGATGAGGTAGTTGCTCGCTTTTTCAGGTATTTGATTTTCCTTTATTTTTCATTTGTTGACATTGTGAATAAGGAAAATTTTGTGTGTTAACTATCCTATGTTTTGAATTTTAACCTTTTTTTTTTTTTTTTCAAAATCCAAACAACAACCTGCTTACTTCCTGAAATTGATTGCCTGTGACAATAATGACTCACAAGTGACCTTTACACCTGGACAAATGTGTTTCTTACCTGATTTTGGACAACATGTTGGCATGCACCATCTTCAACCAGTTCTTGATTTTGATTTTAAATAATTTGTGTGTATATCTTTTGGTTTGTGAGCTAATGTGTATTAAACAATGTTTATTTTAAAAAATGTTATGTTTTACATGAAAAAACCACAAAAGCCTTGCACAAATGGACAGTACCTTTCAAATTAATTTCCAAGTGTTTTTAATTTTTTTGGGTTTGGTAATTTTATCTTTTTAACCTAACAATTAACAACATGTTGGCATAGTTTGCCCAACCTTTTTTACTCTTTATTTTCCTATTTTGGGAGTTGCATTTATAATTTTTAAGAAACTAAATAACTACATAAGGGTATTCTAGCGAAACATTATGGAGTTAATGTCAAGTTACCCAATTTTTGGACTGACTAAATATGTCTACAATTTCTGGTAAACCACTCATTTTTTTTTTTTTTTTAAATAAAAATTTTAGTCTGGAACATTGTTTGCATTTTCATATGCAAAGTCAAACACCAAAAAACTAAACAAAAAAACAAACAAACACATTTAATGACCTTGTGAGCTAATGTTTGAGAAAATAAAGAAGATTTTTACAAAAAAAACACATTTTATTAACAAATATGAAAATGAAAAAAATATTAATGGCGCAAAAAATAAATTAAATGGTCCATGGACACAAGCAGCTGCACCAAATGGCCCCTCATGTTTAAAATATGGCCCAAAACTTGATATTCCCGCCTCCTTGGGTCTGTTGAAAGACAAATCTGTGTTTTAATAAAATTTATTTATAAAATACAAAATAAAAAACAACGACAGTATGATTTTCAAAGAAAATTAGTTCACATACCATGCTAAATTTTTAACACAAATATAGTGGTTACATGAACTTGCCTAAATTACCAATTGGCACAAAAAAGCAACTTACAACAACATGAACATGAGAATAGTGGGTTGAACAATCACTTTGGCATCTGAAATAATCCTTACACAATTTGAACTTAGATTTTAGACAACAAATTTAAAAAGCACAATGAAACTTGTATTTGGCAATGGCATATGTGGATTTTTTTAAAAATAATTTGTTTTGAAAAATGAAGACAATCGGCCAAATTTAATTACACCAAAAAAACAACTCATAAAAAAATGAATAAATTTTAATGTTAAAATTTGAGTCAAAATTTTTCTAGAATTAGCACCCAACAAAAAAAACCAAAAGATGATTTAACCAAAACAAAAAAAAATATGGACTGGTCTTAGATTGTATTCAGGGATACCACAGTGTATGCATATAGGGCACCTTTTCTGCACATTAATTGCACACATGAAAAACAAAATACCTGCAGCTTCAGGGCCAGGTTGGCCCAGATCCTCATCCTCAGATGAAGTGGGCGAGTGGACATCCAAAGAAGGTGGGCTAATTTCCAGTGGGGATAAAGGGGAGGGAGTATAAACAAGAGTGGGTGCATCAGAGGAGGGAATGGGAATGTGGATGGGTAGGACAGGGGAGGGAGGGGTTATTTGGATTTGGGGAGCAGGAGAGGGAGGGGAAATAGGGATGTCCAGGTCAGGGGAGGGTGGAGAAATTTGGGAGGAGTGAGCAGGGGAGGAGATGGTGGGAGTTGGGGAGAGGGGTCAGGCAGGCCTCCGACTACGTCTCTGGATCCGCTCCTCACCTAAATGATGTATGGTTTGGAATATTAGCAATTATGTATTCCAAAAAACAATTTAAATGTAAAACATTAACCCAAAAGAAAAAAAAAAGAAAAAAAAACACATTAACAAGGTCTCAATTAGGCAAAAAAAAATGCATACTGCACACATGCACACGCATTAATGCAAATTTACATTAGCAAAGACAAAAATTGAAAAAAGATTGTCATAGATATATATACATTAAAATATCCACTTACGCCGATGGATCCTCATCCGAAGATGTGCAAGCAGGTGTGGGGACCGGCACCGTAAATCAGATCACCGGCGCTCCAATTGTCCGATGGTCCTCCGATAGCCCATTGTCCGCAGCCTGCGCCGCACCTCCGTGTACGCCCGACACTTGACCGTGTTGGTGACGGGGGGCGGCCTGTCCATTATACGGCGATCCATAACGTCTGTGAGCACCAGCAGCTCACGCCGTGTAAAAGCACTGGCTCTCATGATGGCAATGGTTTTTTTTTAAGACAAATCAGTTTTATTACATTATTATTATTTTAAATTTTGATTGGCTAATGTACTTTCATAAATTAACATGAACAATTCTATTGGTTAATGTGTGAGTCATGTGAACAACCCATAAAAATATATTGTGACTTAGGATTGGCTTGCTGCATTTTGATGCGTTAGCAACAATCCAGAAAAAAAAAAAGAAAATAAATTTCAATATTATAAACCTAAATAAACCCACCAAAAAACGCACAAACAGTGTTTGGATTTAAAATAAACAACAAGTTTGCCGTTAAAAGCGGACGGAAACTACGGACCTAAATGAACACAAAACAAACAATAAAGTTTATTGACATTTAAAATAGAAACAAGATTGAAAACATTCGACCAACAATTAAGTAAATTAAGGTAATGATTGGCACCAATCAATTCACGGATGTTTGCCGAACGAGAAACAAGGCAATCGACAAATGACAGGCCTACTTCCGGTAGTACTTGTGCGAGCGAACACTTCAGCAAAAAACGAGTAGTGCGCTCGCTATTTCGGACGCTCGTTAGCTAGAGGAGGGGTTGGGGAAATATGGGACGGAAGACTCACTACGAGCAACCACACGTGCGAGCGCTTGGTTTGACATTTGGACGGTCGTACCTACTGCGGGTGAACGGCTGATTGCGTCCTGCTCTGAATCAGGCCCAGAGTGTGGAACATATCGTTCAGGCCACACAGTGGCCAGTAAGTACATTCTTATATAATCTGTTGATTTTTGAGGGGTGGAGGGGTTTATTTAGGACCAATGTATTGGCAGTTTTTAAGCCTTTTCATAGAAAGGATACTGACTGTATTGATTACATAATACTAATGTTTTTCTTGATCATTTTACTTAGATATCCACATCTTGGAAACTGGACAATTGAGTTCTGAACAGAGCAGACAGCGTGGTGGGAACAGACACTGGAACACAGCATTCAGGCCACAAAGTGCCTTTTAAGTAAATTTTTATTTAGCTAATTTGTTGGGTTTTTGAGGGGTGGAGGGGTTTATTTAGGACCAATGTATTGGCTGTTGACCAGTTTGTAGGCTGTTTTACAGCCTTTTGCTAGAATGGATACTGACTGTATTGATAAAATAATACTAATGTTTTTCTTGATCATTTTACTTAGAAATCCACATCTTGGAAACCGGACGATGGAGTTCTGAACGGAGCAGACAACGTGGTGGGAACAGAGACTGGAACACAGCATTCAGGCCGCACAGTAGCCGGTAAGTACATCCTTAGTTAGCTAATCTGTTGGGATTTTGAGGGGTGGAGGGGTTTATTTAGGACCAGTGTGTAGGCTGTTCTACAGCCTTTTTATAGAATGGATTCTAACTTTATTGATTACATAATACTAATGTTTTTTTTGATCATTTTACTTAGAAATCCACATCTTGGAAACCGGACGATGGAGTTCTGAGCTGACCGGACAGTGTGGTGGGAACAGAGACTGGAACACATTGTTCAGGTCGAACAGTGGCCAGTAAGTACATTCTTAATTAGCTTATCTGTTGGGTTTTGAGGGGTGGAGAGGTTTATTTAGGACCAATGTGTAGGCTGTTTACAGCCTTTTGATTGAATGGATACTGACTGTATTGATTACATAATACTAATGTTTTTCTTGATCATTTTACTTAGAAATCTACATCTTCGAAACCGGACGATGGAGTTCTGAATGGACCGGACAGCGTGGTGGGAACAGAGTCTGGAAGACATTCAGGCAGTAGAGCGGCCTGCTGTAATACATTCTTATTTAGCTAATATGTTGGGAAATTGAGGGGTAGAGGGGTTTATTTAGGACCAGTGTGTAGGCTGTTTTACAGCCTTTTGATAGAATGGATACTGACTGTATTGATTATACAATACTTATGTTTTTCTTGATCATTTTATTTAGAAATCCACATCTTGGAAACCGAACGATGAAGTTCTGAATGGACCGGACAGCATGGTGGGAACAGAGTCTGGAACACAGCGATGAGTCCGCACAGCGGACGGTAAGTACAGTCTTATTTAGCTAATCTGTTGGGTTTTTGAGGGGTGGAGGGGTTTATTTAGGAGCAGTGTGTAGACTGTTTTACAGCCTTTTGATAGAATGGATACTAACTGTAATGATTACATAATACTAATGTTTTTCTTGATCATTTTACTTAGAAATCCACATCTTGGAAACCAGACAATGGAGTTCTGAACGAAGCAGACAGCGTGGTGGGAACAGAGACTGGAACACAGCATTCAGGCCGCACAGTTCCTGGTAAGTATATTTTTATTTAGCTAATTTGTTGGGTTTTTGAGTGGTGGAGGGGTTTATTTAGGACCAGTGTGTAGGCTGTTTTACAGAGTTTTGATAGAATGGATACTGACTGTATTGATTATATAATACTTATGTTTTTCTTGATCATTTTACTTAGAAAACCACATCTTGGAAACCGGACGATGGAGTTCTGAATGGACCGGACGGTGTGGTGGGAACAGAGGGCCTGATTCAGAGCCGGACGCTCTGACCAGAGTGCTCACTCTGAATCAGGGCCCTCCTACCTAAAAATGGAGCGGCCTCCTGGTCGCTTGCATACCTGTGAGTGACCACCCACAGCTTATGCGAGCGGCTAAAAAGATGGTCGCGATGGTCAAGACCATCGCGCTTGCCATGAGACCCTGCAGTAGGGTCTCGCTGCCGCAAGCACAGGAGTGCTTTTGGCTCTATCAGAGCCAAAACCACTCCCACTGACATCGTGATGTCAGTGGGGCCGGCTCCAGACGGAAGGCGTACCCATGGGAACGCCTCCGTCTGGGCAGCCACGCCCACCAAAGGGGGTGTGCTTCAACTCACCATCGACAGCACGCCCCCTTTGGTGCGAGACCCATAGCGACAGCTTGGCTGTCGCTATGCGGGTCTTGCGCATGCGCACAACGGAGCTCCCTCCATCGTGAGCATGCGCATTAGGGCACCATCGACCCGCTTGCAAGTGCTCAGCGCTCGCGAGCGTGTCTGAATCAGGCCCAGAGTCTGGAACACATCGTTCAGGCCGCACAGTGCCGATAAGAACATTCTTATTTAGCTAATCTGTTGGGTTTTTGAGGGGTGGAGGAGTTTATTTAGACCAGTGTGTAGGCTGTTTTACAGCCTTTTGATAGAATGGTTACTGACTGTATTGATTACATAATACTAATGTTTTACTTGAACATTTTACTTAGAAATCTGCATCTTGGAAACCGGACGATGTAGCTCTGAATGGAGCGGACAGCACGGTGGGAACAGAGGGCCTGATTCAGACCCGCTCGCGAGCGCTGAGCGCTCGCAAGCGGGTCAATGGTGCCATAGTGCACATGCGCGAGACCCGGGGAGTGACGGGGAAGCCGTCTCTCCAGGTCTCGCACCAAAGGGGGCGTGCTGTCGATGTTGATTGACAGCACGCCCCCTTTGGTGGGCGTGCCGGGGGCGTGGCTGCCAGACGGAGGCGTTCCCATCCTTCCGTCTGGGTCCGGCCCACTGACATCACTAGTGATGTCAGTGGGAGTGATTTTGGCTCTGATAGAGCCAAAATCACTCCAGGGCTTGCGGTCACTGAGACGCTACTGTAGGGTCTCATTGCAAGCCCGATGGTCGCGATGGTCTTGACCATCGCGACCATCATCATGGACGCTCGCAGAAGCTGTGGGTTGTAACACACAGCTATGCGAGCGTCCAAGAAGACACTCCAAAAAAAAAAAAAAAAAACGCCCTGATTCAGAGCGTGCACTTGTTCAGAGCGATGAGGTCGCACAGTAGCCGGTAAGTACATTCTTGTTTAGCTAATCTTTTGGGTTTTGAGGGGTGGAGGGGTTTATTTGGGACCAGTGTGTAGGCTGTTTTTCAGCCTTTTGATAGAATGGATACTGACTGTATTGATTACATAATACTAATGTTTTTCTTGATCATTTTTCTTAGAAATCCACATCTTGGAAACCGGACGATGGAGTTCTGAATGGACTGGATGGCGTGGTTGGAACAGAGTGTGGAACACATCATTCAGGCCGTACAGCGGCCGGTAAGTACATTCTTATTTAGTTAATCTGTTGGGTTTTGTGGGGTGGAGGGGTTTATTTAGAATCAGTGTGTAGGCTGTTTTACAGCCTTTTGATAGAATGGATACCAGGGGCGGGCTGGGCCGCGGGGCAGGGTGCCATGTGCCCCCTGGGCCACACCATCACTTGGCATCCAGGGCCGTCTCCTCTGCAGAAAAAGCCCTGGTGGTCCAGTGTTTAATGCGGGCACTATCCGACTGTCACTGTTAAGTCAGCATTTGCGGCCGCATGATGCATTCCAGTGATCGGCGGCAGCATCCAGTCACTTTATGTCCTACAGCGTTATGGCAGCCCTGTAGGACCAAAGTTAATGACAAACCGGGTTGTGATACTGGAGAGTGACTGCTTGCCCTGTGCAGCGGCTGTTCTCAGTGACAGCCTGAGGCAGTGCACAGCCGCCCACAAGCAGGAGGGGACCCAGCCAGCAGTTAACTATTATGAATATATTAGTGACACAGCCGCACTGCAGCTAGCGGCCATGTCTCTCAAGAAGCCCCTCTGCCCCTCAGAGCTTTCAAGAGCCCTCAATGCCCTCCCAAGCCCATGCCCAGATAAAATAATAAAAATACAATTGATGGGAGCCTCATTCTTATGAGGAGGCTCCCATATTAATATTAAAATAAAATGAAAATCAAAATAAATTTACTAATTATCGTATATGTCTATTCGCCTATATAGGAGCCTCTGTCAATAGGAGACTATCATACAGGCAGGGCTATGGATAGTCCAACCCTGGCTGCACCACTTTGGAAGAAACAGAAAAACAAGCAGGGAAGAGAGCAGCAGAAGCAAGGAGAGATGGAGAATAGCCCAGTTAAAAGAAATAGAAGAGCCAAGAGAGAGAGTGAGAAACACAGAGAAAAAGCGTAAAACAGAAATCCAGGTAAGCGTTTAGTTTTGTAATATATTATTTTGGGTTGTGCTCAGGATCCCGATACCAGAATACCGACTAGGTGAGAATACCGACATGTGCAGGTAAGTATCCTAACCCTAAACCTAACTCTCCCCCCTGAAGCCTACACCTAACTCTTCTCTCAGCAGCCTAAACCAAACCCTCATGCCCGCAACCTAGCAACAACACTACACCCCCCCTCTGCGACCTAACCCTCCCCCTAATCCTAGTATTTACCATCGGTTTGCTGATGGTCGGGATGGTGGGGCTGTGATTCTGGCTGCTGTCGGGATTCTGGCGCCAGCATTCTGAGCCCTGGTATTCCAACCCCTGGGTTATTAACTACATCCCATTATTTTATATTCCATTTTATTTTTCTGTTGAAAAACAAAATGGTGGCTAATGACGAAAGAACCCAAGTAAAGTGTTCTGAAACTTTGACACATACTGGGGGTTACAAGTGATCTTTTTTTTTTTTAGTCATTTGAGTGCTCACTTTACATCCCACTACAGATGGATTATGTTCCAACCAGGAACCGGTAATTAAGGAGGGCACAGGCAGTTTTTGAACATTTTATATATATATATATATATATATATATATATATATATATATATATATATATTAGGGATGTGCAGGCTCGGATAGGTTCGAGTTTGCACGTGGAGTTCGGATTTTTCGGAGTCCAGGAATGATGATGTACGTCCATGTAAGATGACGTTTTGCCTCTTTCTGAGTTCCGTTTTTTTGGAGGGAAAAATCCGAACTCCACGTGCAAACTCGAACCTATCCGAGCCTGCACATCCCTAATATATATATATATATATATATATATATATATATATATATATATATATATATAAATCCACGATCCGGCACTCTGTGGGAAAACGAGTCAGCTGTGCCGGGTGCCCTTCCACAGCAAATCCACAAAATGTATCAGCTGAAATATATACTCCCAAAGGAGGCACTCCGGACTCGTAGAAAAAAACACATCACAAGAGATACGGCATTCAGTGCAACGTTTCAACGCCTTTATTGGCGTTTTTGTCAAGCCAAATATACAGTGAAATGACTTGCCCAACTTTAAATAACAAGCACCACACCAGCGTGATCGGCGTCACTGCCTACATCCGGTAACAAACAACGTGATAGCCGGAAGTGACGTCGGAACCACAATGTTACCACAGTGATATACCCACAACAAAAAACATATAAACAGTACAGTTAAAATCTACTAGAGATACAGCGTGCATGTCATAAACAAAGACGATAACAAGTTTTATAGTATTCTAACTTACATAATAGTACCATATATGGACAGCTCTGAATCACAGGACTTCATAACCTATAGAGGCTGTACATTGATAGCTACATTGAATCCTAAGGCAGAAGAAGGCAATAAATAAATAATGCCCCATAGTAACATATCGCATACCAAAATTAATATTTACAGGCTAGTCAGAAATTGGCTACTAATAAACATACAACAAAATACCACATTAATAACCCGCTACTTATAGGTACGATAGATCCTATAAATATAGTGTCAAGCCGGGACTTCCGGTGGGCGGGGCACTCAAGGTGGCCGCATTTTACTTGGGCTCCAGCCTTCCACACTTAACGGAACCAAATCTGAGCTTATTCACCCGATTTTGCGATCCAGAAGGTTACCTACTTCAATACCACTACATTAAGGAGTGGTTTGCTACAGTTATTAGGTCTGGAGCCGACATATATCCACTGGGATTCAGCCTGCAAAGTTCAGGCGTCTATGACCGCCCTCCACCATCTTGGGCGCGAAAAGCGGGGAGACTTTCCTGTTGTGAAGGCTGTCCCTGCCTTCCCCGAAGCCTTCTGGGACTGCTGGCGGGCCTACGGCTACAAATTATTTACCCCACACATTGCTGAGCTACTTAAAACGGCTCCCTCTGACCAGCGGTATCTGTAACCTGGTTGTGCGTTACATCCGGAGCCTTTATGAAGCCGCCGGCGGCGGGGAGTTTGGGAGCTGCTTAACTCCCTATGACACTGTGCCGCAACCTGTGGGGGTTCTAGGGACCGCAATCCTGTCCTTATCGGTGACACTAACCTGCTGGCCGCGGACTGGAGGAGTCTGCCGGGAATCGACGCGGTGTACGGGAGGAGATAGTGGAAACTGCGCTGCGGGAGGAGAAAGTGAAAACTGCGCCTATCTGGCTTATTACCTCCGCCCTGCTGTATGCCCGGTTGCCGACGCGATCACTCCCCTGGTCACCTCTGCCGCGAGCTGTACATCTTCGCTGCTCCTGTGTATCTGCTCCCGCTGTTTCTGAGACAGTGTCTTCTGGACGTGGATGCCGCTGTGACCAGGCTTGATGTGTGCCTGGTAGCCGGAGACTGGAACCTGTGACTCATCCTGCTGCATCCAAGAGAGACGCTCTGGTTGCCTGGGGGTACAGTACCCTTTGCTGTGGAAGCCGGAGGTCACACACTTGGAACTTGCTGCTTGTCTCTCCCTCCCCCGGTCTGTCATTTTGGTTTTTATCCCCCCCACCCCCCCTTTTTATTTTAGTAAACATTCCTGGTGTTTCTCCCCAAACATCGATCTTTGTCCCACTATCTCCCCTTCTGCTTTCCCCTAGACATCCCATTTTTTCTTTCTATTCCTGCCGCTGAATGCCAATGGTTATAGTGAGGAATACACCAACTTCATATAACCTATAAAGTAACCCATTTGTACAATACTCTAGTTTTGGCCTGCAAATGTCTTACCTCTAACATATGTGTACCTAAAGTAGATGTATCCAAACTTGAACACACTTTTATCACTGTCTATATGTGCTCTCAATAATATCGTTTGTCAGTATTCACTGTATAATTTGCATATCAACACCACCTAGTGGTATTGGTGAAACAATTCACTACTATATATATCTTTCTGGTTTTATTGTCTGTGCCTTAGCTATTGTAAGTGCTGACAGGCAATACAAGTATTGTATACCAGATCGGGGTGTGAACACATCTTGTTTTATATTATTGATAATCAGCTTAAATCTAAAGGTGTTCATACTTTTCCTTTGACCTTTGATCTCGCATCAAAGTATAGGTGACAATACCATATAGTACTTCACTTAAAAATACTATACGATTATTCAGTCAAGCCTGATTTTTCTCTTAAAACAAGAAGAGGTACTGTGACTGCCACCTAGTGACCGTTATTATTTGATTAGTGAGTAAATTAGAAACAACCACAGTAAATTTATTTCATTACTTAATAGCGGAATACTTGGGTATTCTCAGTTGTCCAGATGTAGACTATTGTATTAATTGTGGAGCGCTGCCTCTGGGAAATATTGAAATGTTACATTAATTAATAGTAATACAAACCCTATCCAGGTGACCAATTAACATTACTTATTGCTTAGGTGACCATCACTAGTCGTTCTATTGCAGTTCGAGGGGTATGGACAGATTTGTTGATAGAAACATGCCTCCTAAAAATCCTACCGCATCAAATAAAAGTGGCAAGGTAAAGGGTTCTTCCCAGAAATCAGGGCCACCCTCGCCATCTTTCTCTGAATCGGGATCCTCGGAAAACCCGCCCGATAAGTCCACCCCTTTGACGGCACGGGAAATATCAGATTTTATGATGCCTTTGATGGACAAGAGGTTTGACGATCTCCAAATGCGCTTAGAATCTGGTCTAGCCAGAATCGACTCTCATGCATCACGTATTGTAGCACTAGAGACGAGAGTGAGTGACGCAGAGGACCACATGCAGGCCTGTCAATCTGGAGTAGATTCCCATGCTAGATTAATTCAACAAATGCAGGATAAAATTGATGATCTTGAGAATCGCTCCAGATGCAACAACCTGCGCTTCATAGGCATTCCAGAATCAGTGTCTGGAGCAGATTTAATGTATTTTCTAACAACTGATCTCCCAACTGCTCTGGAACTAGATGTCAGTATAGAAGTTCCATATATTGAAAGAGCTCATAGATTAGGAATTGAGCAGGAGGGAGCAAGGAGATCTCGACCAGTTCTGGCTAGATATCTAGATTTTAGAACGAAAGAAAAAATTCTGGCTGCTTACCGCAAAAAGAAGGAACTGCGAATAAACGACAATAAAATTTTAATATTTCAAGATTTTTCGACTACTGTCACTCAAAAGCGTAAGGAATTTTCAGAGATTTGCACTTTTCTGTTCAATAAAAAAATAAGATTTGCTCTGCTATACCCAGCTAAGTTGAGAGTGGTGGAGGATGGCACCACAATTTTCTTTACTGATCCAGAAAAGGCAAAGTCACATTTCATGAATCCACGGTCACCGCCTAGATCCTCACGCTGAGAAAATTATTACTGATCAATATTAGTTATAAAGTTAGGGGTTATTACACTTGGAGGGGAATGTTGATCCTTATCTTCCTAGGGGCTGACGGCCCACATTAGTTTATATTTAGTTTATATTTTTTCTATTTGTGTGCGCACCTCTATTGATAGATGGTGTCCACCATCAGTTTGAGTTTAGTGGAAAAAAAAGAAAATGGCGAATTGAGATGTTGTATATTAAACAAGTTTTGTCTTCAATATTGGATGCAAAAAATAAGAGATAAACATGACCATGTTTCCCAATATTTTTGTTTTCTCAATATATTTTGATTGTGATGGTCTGGGGCCTGGAGAGAGAGGGGGGGCCATTTTCCATGGGGGGGAATCTTGCCGGGTTCTGCTTATATTACTTGGGTGAGTAGCCATGCCTTCACTATTAAATGAACAGGTAACCACGCTTCCCCCTAAACCCATACAGTTCATTTCTTGGAATGTAGGTGGCTTAAATACTCCTATTAAGCGGAAGAGAGTCCTTACCCATCTAAAACGATTTAACCCAGATATAATATTTTTACAAGAAACCCATTGGCTTGCATCCGCAGAACATACCTTGAAAGCTAACTGGTTGGGCTCCTGTTATTCAGCTTCTTATAAAACTAAGACTAGAGGGGTGGCCATACTATTTCGCAGGGATTTGCCAGTCTCAATATTGTCTGAAACGGTTGACCCAGATGGAAGGTATATAATTCTAGACGTTGAACTGTATCAGACCACATATACTTTAGTAAATGTCTATGCCCCAAATGTTAACACTCATATATATATTCAGGACTTAGGACATCTTCTCCAAAGTAGGCTTACTCATCCGCTCATAGTGGGGGGTGACTTTAACATGGTGGAAGACTCCTCACTTGATAAATCACTAACGACACAGAAATCTCAGAAGTCAAATAATCGAATATTCAATACATTTAGGCATAATTTAAATATGTCAGATCCGTGGCGACTGTTGAATCCCACTGATAGAACACATACATATCTATCCATGGTACATGGATCACTTTCAAGAATAGATAAAATATTGATCTCGGATGGCTTGATTTCTGAGGTACAGGGGGTAGATATACACGATATAGTTATTTCAGATCATGCCCCTGTTTCACTGGCTCTCTCTCATCCACACATGAAACAAATAGATTTTTTTTGGTGTTTTCCATATTACTTGGCTCAATCTGAGGATTTTAAAACATACCTTATTCACCACTGGACAAACTATGTGGACGATAATTTGTCCTCTTGGGACGATCCTGTTCTTTATTGGAGAGCCTCTAAGGCTGTTATGAGGGGTCATATTATAAGCTACATGTCCCGTAGGCGCCGAGAGGCTAAGGCAGAATACAAGGCCTTAAAAAATGTAGTACAGGACACCTTTCAACAATATACTATTGATCCCTCATCAGACAATATGAATCTGTACAAACAAGCCAGGCAGGTATTAGAAACCTATCTACTAACACAGGCAAAACATTCCATGGATTACAATAAAAACAAATATTATCGTTGGGGAAACAAGGCAGGCAAGCTTTTAGCAACCCTATCTAAACCACACAGACAACGCCGTACAATTACTACACTGACAAACCCTACTACAGGAGAAACAATAACTGATTTTAAAGAAATTGTCAATCAATTTCAAACACATTTTGAAGAATTATTTCGTTCCACGCCTGTTGATGGCGCACTTCAAACCACCCTGCTCACCGATGACGTATTATCTAAGCTAACAGAGGATCAGAGGGAGGCATTAGCAGGCAGCATAACTATGGAAGAAATTAATAAAGCCATAACTTTACTTCCTGCAGGCAAATCCCCTAGGCCAGATGGCTTTTCTGGAGAATATTATCGAATACTACAAACTCACATAACCCCAACATTATTAGAATTATATAAGACATTACATGATAACAACACACCATATGATACATTCAATGAGGCACACACAATTTTGCTACCAAAACGTGATAAGGTCCTAAATTTGTTGTCCTCTTATAGACCCATTAGTCTTTTAAACGTTGACTTTAAGATCTTAGCTAAGATTATGGCGTTACGACTCCAAACGATTTTACCCCATATAGTAACAGAACATCAAACAGGGTTTGTACAAGGGCGACATGCCGTAAAGGCTATAAGAACGGCAATCGCAGCAGTGGTGGCATCGGCGGGTGTGTCGGGTGGTGAAAATATATTACTGAGCTTAGATATTCAGAGAGCCTTTGATATGGTCTTGTGGCCATACTTGTTTGCGGTGCTGGAGAGAAGAGCCTTTGAGTCGAGTTTTGTTGGGCTAATACGCTATTTTTATTTAAATCCTTCATCATCGTTACTGGTCAATGGAATAGTAGGTCCCCGTTTTTATTTGGAAAGGGGCACCCGTCAGGGTTGTCCCCTCTCGCCGTTATTATTTAACCTGGCATTAGATCCTCTTCTCAGAACTCTTCAGACTTGGCGAGAATTTAGAGGTATCTTTGTAGGTAGACAGGAACTAAAAATTTCCGCATTTGCGGATGATATTCTTCTCTACATAGGTAATCCTGAACAATCCTTGCCCCTTCTATTACGTAAATTGGAACATTTTCGGTCTAGTTTCTGGTCTACATATAAATATGAATAAGTCAGTGGCTATGTCACTTAAAAGCTCTGCTAGATCTCCTAGATGGGCCTCTCAATACCCCTTACAATGGTCTAAACAATATATACCATATTTAGGAATTTTGTTACCACGTAATATTTGCAATCTTTATAGACTAAATATTAAAAAAGCGATAAATATATTGAGTGAGGATATCAGGGGATGGGAACGTCTTCCTTTGTCATTTCTGGGAAGAGCCAATTTGTTAAAGATGGTGGCTATCCCCCGTTTAATATATCCCTTGCAATCTCTCCCTGTTCTCTTGACAAAAGCTGATACAATTAAAATCAATAAGTTAATTCGTCAATTTATTTGGAGGGGAGGCAGAGCTAGAATAGCCCTACGAAAACTTTGCCAACCAAAGAATAATGGAGGTATAAACATTCCTGATATAGCTATATACAATCAGGCGGCACTTTTGCGACATTTGCGTGATTGGCTGTTTCAGTCCTCAGTGTATACTAATGTTTCAGTGGAACAAAGCTTTATAGTAGAAAGTGATCTGATCAGCTTTCTTCATCAACATGATCAAGAGATATCTGAGATATATAAATCAAATCCGCTACTGTGGACAACTAGAAAGATATGGCATATCTTACGACATAAGGCTGGATTAAATGCCTATCACACTCTTCATCTCCCATTGCTTCGTAATCCCAGTTTCCTTGATGGCATGGCTGCTCACCCTTTTACACTATGGCATTTGGCAGGTATAACCAGTATCAAATCTTTTGTTTCAACAGAGGAAAAACGTATGCTTACATATACGGAGGTATCAAATAATTTCCCAATGATAGCCCCATATCCATTGGCATTTCTGCAAATGCGCTCTTATCTTACATATGTTTTACAGCGTTTCTCTGATAAGGATTGGGATAACACGTTAGACTCTTTTCTGTCTCA
This sequence comes from Taudactylus pleione, assembly GCA_031769625.1. Lineage (NCBI taxonomy): Eukaryota > Metazoa > Chordata > Amphibia > Anura > Myobatrachidae > Taudactylus > Taudactylus pleione. The sequence continues at coordinate 2,146,669 of JAUIMM010001039.1, read as the reverse complement.
TCAAGTACCAAACCGTAGAGCTATCTCAGTTCATTATACTTTCTTAAGAGATATAATAGACTATTCAACAATCTCTGGAGGTATGGCTAAATGGTTAATTCATTTCCCAAATCTGACAATTCAGAGATTAGGAAAGGCATTGGAGTTCTCTAGAAGAACTTTGCCTGCCAGCATGTATACTGAATTATTCATAAATGTTTATCACAATGTATATTTATCCCCAATCAGGCGTTTTAAAATGGGATCATCTAATAATCATTTATGTCCACGTTGTCAACAAGAAGAAGCAGATAACTTTCATTGTCTCTGGGCATGCCCAATAGTTAAAAATTTTTGGCATCAGATTCGTAGATATGCAGAGACGAAATTTATAAATTATGTCCCTTTTACTCCTGAATGGGCAATATTGGGGGTTTTTGACCCGGAACAGCGTATGACCTCAGAGAGTAAGAAATTATTGTTGATCATGAGCGCGGCAGGCAAGAAAACCATACTACAAGGATGGTTGGATAGCTCACCTCCCCAATGGTCTCTGTTTATGACAAAATTATATTTTATTTTCAAAATGGACTGGATAGAGACTCTGATACAAAAAGAAAAAAAGGTGGAATGTTTCTTTTCATTATGGGAAACTTTCATAGACACACTTCCAGATACCACAAGAAAACAAATACACCATAGCTTGAAAAATACCACATGGTACCTCACAAGGTTAGCGGTAGATGATCCTCCTATTAATATTAATACTATTTAGAGGGATGGTTTGGCTGTTTCTCTCTCCGGGTCAACAATTTTGTGTTGCTTTATTATAGTAAATAGATAAAAGCAAAAGACGAAACTGAAAGTTTGTTCTTCAATTTGAAAGATATGTTTTCAATTGTGTAGATGTAATTTATAAGGATGGAATTTGTTCTTATATCATCTGTTACATATGATTTTAAATTGAATATGATCTGGAACAAAAAATGTTTTGTATTCTGAATGCACAATGTCTCAATAAAAAAATGTTTGAAAAAAAAAAAAATATATAGTGTCAAGCCAACACCTAAACGAAACATTGTAGCCCTAAAGTTTAATTGAGGCCCCGAGGGGATAATGTATCCAGTTTAATAATCCACCGTGTTTCAACCTGCAATAATTTGCGTGAACGGTCACCTCCTCTAGTTAACGGGGGCACGTGATCAATGATTCTATACTTGAGAGAAGCTAGATTATGTTTTGCAAAGGCAAAATGCCTGGCCACCGGCTGTTCACTTGTGCCCATCAACAAGGCAGCTCGGATGGCCGAGCGATGTTGCGCCATACGTTCCCTCAACGTGCATTCTGTTTTTCCAATATAAACTTTGGAACAAGGGCAGGTGATAGCATAAATGATGAACTTACTGGTACATGTCAAATAGTGCCTAATGTTGTACTTAACACCTGTGTAAGGGTGCCAAAACACTGGACCCACTTGTAATGACCTGCATGTGATGTTACTACAATTTGATACTATGTATGATAAATTTTTGCAGAGAGGTTATCACAAATGATGTCAGTGGGAGTGCTTTTGGCTCTATCAGAGGCTTGCGGCAGACGAGACCCTACCACAAGGATCGCGATCATCTTTTTGGCCGCTCGCTATAGCTGTGGGCGGTAACCCACAGCTATGCGTGCGTCCAGGAGGCCGCTCTAAAAAAAGAGAGGGAGGGCACTGATTCAGAGCGAGCGCTCTGAAAGAGCGTCCGGCTCTGAATCAGGCCCAGAGTCTGGAACACATCGTTCAGGCCGCACAGTGGCACATTTTACTTAGAAATCCACATCTTGGAAGCCGGACGATGGAGTTCTGAATGGACCAGACGGCGTGGTTGGAACATCAATCAGGCCGCAAAGCGGCCGGTAAGTACATTCTTATTTAGATAATCTGTTGGGTTTTGAGGGGTGGAGGGGTTTATTTAGGACCAATGTATTGGCTGTTTTTCAGCCTTCTGATAGAATGGATACTGACTGTATTGATTACATAATACTAATGTTTTTCTTGATCACCTTACTTAGAAATCCACATCTTGGAAACCGGACAATGGAGTTCTGAACGAAGCAGACAGCGTGGTGGGAACAGAGACTGGAACACAGCATTCATGCCGCACAGTGCCTGGTAAGTACATTTTTATTTAACTAATTTGTTGAGTTTTTGAGGGGTGGAGGGTTTTTTTTAGGACCAGTGTGTAGGCTGTTTTACAGAGTTTTGATAGAATGGATACTGACTGTATTAATTACATAATACTAATGTTTTTCTTGATCATTTTACTTAGAAATCCACATCTTGGTAACCGGACGATGGAGTTCTGAACGGACCGGACAGCGTGGTGGGAACAGAGTCTGGAACACAGCGTTTAGGCCGCACAGTGCCTGGTAAGTACTTTTTTTTTTTTCAAAAAAAGTTTTATTGTCATTCAAAGCATTGAACACCAAAAATACAATCATGGTTGAACATGGCTATACAGAGTTGGTTATATTTAATAGATTACATATGTCCTCACCTATATCCAGAACCCTCGTACTATAGGACAAGACCACATGCAGTTGAAGATATCTGCCTCAGGAGTCCCACATCTATAACAGTTTGAACTTTGCGACAAGCCTATTAGAAAGCTCCTGTAAAGTGAAATATAGGATCTATGCAAATTGTTCAGAAACATAGTAGTATATGATGAGTAAGGCATTAGTGCACAGGCTTTATCGTAGGATCGATTTAAGTCGTCTATCTGCAGAGTTGGAATCTGAGACACCCACTTAGCATAGTTTGCTGCAGAATTGTCAGATATAAGACTGTGCACAAGAGATTATAAATTTGTGAAATAGCTTTTATTTCTAATGATTGTGAGTTTAGAAAGTCGTCTAAGGAATTATTCCAATCTATAGCCGAAAGACACCGCACTGTTACTTCAATGTAATGTTTAACCTGCCAAAATGCGAGCGGATTTCTCGTTAGTACAGGATATTTGTCCCCAGCCTCCTGGAACGTGAGAGGCCTTCCATCTTCTCTTTGAGTCAACTTACCAATATTGTTAATTTGTAAGGTTTGCCATAATGTGAATGGATACGAAGCATCACCCTGCTGGAACTATGGGTTTGCCAGAAGAAGGCAGATATAGTGTTTTAGAGTGAATTTATGTCTAATAATGTGCCAAGTTTTTCTTGTAAACCAAAGCAAGGGGTTTTCTTTGATCTCCTGCGGTATATCATGATCATGGACATGTAAGAAGCTAATAAGAGCGCCTGATTCCAGAAATTCCTCCTCAAGAGAGGAATTAGCATGCAAGTCACGATGACACAACCAGTCCTTAATGTACCTTAGATGTGCTGCATAAGAGTACACCTGCACATTGGGAAAGTTAATACCTCCCCGACTTCTAAGTTGCTGTAATTTATGTAGGCCAATGCAAGGCCTTTTTCCGTTCCACATAAATTTCCTGAACATGTAATTCAGTTGTTGAGCATCTTTATCAGAAATCAAAAATGGCAGAACTTGTATGGGGTACATAATTTTTGGGAAAGAAACCATCTTAATTAGACTTGCCCTTCCTTTATATGAAAGCAATCATTTCTTCCATCCCTCTAATTCCAAAGAATTTAATGGCAAAATTCAACTCATAAAGAAGGTGCGGGTTGTTAGTGATCTGTACCCCCAAGTATGTGATCTGTCTGTTTGCCCAGGAGATTGGGATCTCTGATATAAACGAAATACGGGCCATCGGGCGACCCAGACATAATGCCACTGATTTACTAACATTGACTTTAAAGCCTGATATTTGACCAAAATCAGATAAAGTATTGAAAATGTGACTCAGGTATTGCGAGGGATTTGATTCAAATAAAAGTACGTCATCGGCGAATGCTGTAATTTTGATCTTAGTAAGTACATTCTTATTTAGCTAATTTGTTAGGTTTTTGAGGGGTGGAGGGGTTTATTTAGGACCAGTGTGTAGGCTGTTTTACGACCTTTGATAGAATGGATACTGACTGTATTGATTACATAATACTAATGTTTTTCTTGATCATTTACTTAGAAATCCACATCTTGGAAACCGGACGATGGAGTTTTGAACGGACCGGACAGTGTGGTGGGAACAGAGTCTGGAACACAGCGTTCAGGCAGCACAGCAGCCAGTAAGTACATTCTTATTTAGCTAATCTGTTTTGTTTTTGAGGTGTGGAGGGGTTTATTTAGGACCAGTGTGTAGGCTGTTTTACAGCCTGTTGCTAGAATGGATACTGACTGTATTGATTACATAATACTAATGTTTTTCTTGATCATTTACTTAGAAAGCCACATCTTGGAAACCGGATGATGGAGTTCTGAACGGACCGGTGAGCGTGGATGGAACAGAGTCTTGAACACAGCGTTCAGGCCACACAGCGGCCGGTTAGTACATTCTTATTTAGATAATCTGTTGAGTTTTTGAGTTGTGAAAGGGTTTATTTAGAAATTCCGGTAGTAATGTCTATAGAATAAATGCATCTATGGTGAAGTGCTAAGAACATCCAGAAGCAGCAAATAATGGTAGTAATGTCTACTTAATAAATGCTGAAATAGTGAAGTATTGAGAAGACCTGGTAGTAGTAAAATAATGGTAGTAATGTCCATAGAATAAATGCAGCTATGTTGAAATTTCAAGAACATTTAAAAGCAGCAATGAATGGTAATAATGTCTACTTAATAAACGCTGTAATGGTGAAGTGCTGAGAAAACCTGTTAGTAGTAAAATACAAGTAGTAATGTCCATAGTACAAATGCAGATAAGATGAAGTGCTGAGAACACCTAAAAGCAGCAATTATTGTAGTAATGTCTACTTAATAAATACAGCTATGGTGAAGTGCTGAGAACACCTAATTGCAGAAATGTACAGGTTGTAATGTCCACAGAAAAATTTCAGCCTGGTAGTAGTAAATTGCAGATAGTAATGTACATAGAACAAATGCAGCTATGGTGAAGTGCTGAGAACACCTAAAAGCAGCAATGAATGGTAGTAATATTTACAAAATAAATGCTGCAATGGTAAAGTGCTAAGAACACCTGGTCATAGTAAAATACAGGTAGTAATGTCCGTAGAACAAATGCAGCTATGTTGACGTGCTGAGAACACCTAAAAGCAGCAATGAATGGTAGTAATGTCTACAAAATAAATGCTGCAATGGTAAAGTGCTGAGAACACCTGATCATAGTAAAATAAAGGTAGTAATGTCTATTGAACAAATGCAGCTATGGTGAAGTGCTGAGAACACCTAAAAGCAGCAATGAATGGTAGTAATGTCTACAAAATAAATTCTGCAATGGTAAAGTGCTGAGAACACCTGGTCATAGTAAAATAAAGGTAGTAATGTCCATAGAACAAATGCAGCTATGTTGAAGTGCTGAGAACACCTAAAAGCAGCAATGAATGGTAGCAATGTCTACATAATATATGTTGCAATGGTGAAGTGCTAATAACACCTAAAAGCAGCAATGAATGTTGGTATAGGTTGAGTCTCCCATATCCAAAATGCTTGGGACCAGGGGTATTTTGGATAAAGGAATATTCTGTTTTTTGGAATATTTGCATATCATAATGAAATATCTTGGGAATGGGACTCAAATATACACACAGAATGCATTTATGTGTAATATATGCACCTTTTACACACAGCCTGCAGGTAATTTTATACAATATTTTCAATAATTTTGTGGCTCATGCAAAGTTTGTGTACTTACATGAAATTCATTTATGTTTCATATACACCTTATACACACAGCCTGAAATTAATGTTATAGAATAAAAAAAATGCAATGGTGAAGTGCTGAGAATACCTGGTCATAGCAAAATACAGATAGTAATGTCCATAGAACAAATGCAGCTATGGTGAAGTGCTGAGAACACCTAAAAACAACAATTAATTGTAGTAATGTCTACTTAATAAATACAGCTATGGTGAAGTGCTGACAACACTAAATTGCAATAATGTACAGATGATAATGTCCACAGAATAAAAGCAGCTATGGTAAAGTGCTGAGAACATCTAAAAGCAGCAATGAATAGTAGAAATGTCTACTGAGAAAATGCTGCAAATGTAAAGTGCTGATAACACCTGATAGCAGCATCTCTATTGAATAAATGCAGCTATGGTGAAGTGATGAGAACATCTAAAAGCAGCAATGAATGGCAGTAATGTCTGCATAATAAATACAGCAATGGTGAAGTGCAGAGAACATCTAAAAGCAGCAATGAATGGTAATAATGTCTGTATAATAAATGTAGCAATGGTGAAGTGCTGAGAATAACAGGTCATATTAAAATACAGGTAGTTATGTCCATTGAACAAATGCAGCTATGGTGAAGTACTGAGAACACTTAAAAGCATCAATGAATAATAGTAATGTCTACATAATAATTACTGCAATGGTGAAGTGCTCAGAACACCTGGTAGTAGTAAAATACAGGTAGTAATGTCCATAAAACAAATGCAGCTATGGTGCAATGCTGAGAACACATAAAAGCAGCAATAAATGGTAGTAATGTCTACTTAATAAATTAAATATAGCAATGGTGAAGTGCCGAGAAAACCTAATTATTATTATTATCATTTATTTATATGGCACCACAAGTGTTCCGCAGCACTATACAAAGTACATAAACAAATAGGTTGACCAGTGACTTACAGTACAATACAATACAGGACATGAATAATATACGAGTACATTGCTACATTCGCGACGATAACACCCAGATAAGCAATAGAGCAAAGCAACCAAGTGTTAGGTGCCCTAGTTGGGAGTTAGAAGTAGATGAAAGTAGAGAACGGAGAAGCACAAGAGGGTAGAGGGCCCTGCTCACAAGAGCTTACATTCTAAAGGGGAGGGGCAAACAAACAGGTGTGACACAGATTCGGTAGACAGGGGGGAAGGAGAATGTAGCAGCAAGTTAAGATGAGAGCTGGATGGTTTTGATGAAATAGTGGGTCTTGAGAGCCCATTTGAAGGATTGTAGAGAGGTGGAAAGTCTGATGGTAAGAGGGAGAGAGTTCCAAAGATAGGGAGCAGCATGGGCAAAATCTTGGAGGCGGGAGTGGGAGGAAGTAATCAATTGGAATGAGAGGTGGCATGCATTTGTTGAATGAAGAGGCCGGACAGGAGAGTGAAGGGAGATGAGGTCCAAGATGGAAATGGGAGAGAAATGGGTGAGGAATTTGTAAGTGAGTGTGAGAACCTTAAATTGGGTCCTGAAAGGGAAGGGGAGTCAGTGGAGAGCTTGTAGGAGAGGGGAGACATATGCAGAGCATTTTCAGAGGAAGATGAGCTGAGCAGCAGCATTGAGGATAGACTAATGAGGGGAGAGAAGGGAGTTTGGGAGGCCAGATAGGAGGAGGTTACAGTAGTCCAATCTGGAGATGACCAATGAGTGTATGAGGGTTTTAGTGGCATCGTGGGTGAGAAAGGGTCTAATCTTGGAAATATTTTTAAGATGAAAATGACAGGACTGCGAGAGTTCTGGATATGTGGTTTGATGGATAGGGAGGTGTCCAGGATAACTCCAAGATAGCACACTTTGGGGCTAGAGGAGATAGTTGTGCCATCAATTGATAAATAAATGGTGGTAAGTGTGGTTAGTGGTTATGTTGAGGGGTGGGAAAATGATCAGTTCAGTCTTAGACATATTAAGTTTAAGAAATAGCTGGGACATCCAGGAAGAGATGGCAGAGAGACAGTTGGAGATACGAGTGAGTAGAGAGGGGGAGAGGTCAGGGGAGGAAAGGCAGATCTGAGTATCATCAGCATAGAGATGATATTGGAGATCAAAAGAGCTGATGAGTTCACCTAGTGAGGACGTATAGAGTGAGAAAAGGAGAGGTCCAAGAAGAGAACCTTGGGGAACACCTACAATAAGCGGATGTGGGGGGGAGAGGAGTCATGAGAGGAGACAGAGAAGGATCAATCAGAGAGGTAGGAGGATAGCCAGGAGAAGGCAGTGTCACATAGACCAAGGGAGTGAAGGATTTGCAGAAGGAGAGTGTGGTCCACAGTGTCGAGAGCAGCAGAGAGGTCAAGGAGAATGAGTCTAGAGTAGTGGCCCTTGGATTTGCAGCAAGGAGGTAATTGCTGACTTTTGTGAGGGAAGTTTCAGTGGAGTGGACAGAATAGAAGCCAGACTGAAAAGGGTCAAGGAGGAAGTGAGAGGAAAGAAAGGTGGTAAGTCGGTTGTAAACAACATGCTCAATGAGCTTGGAGGCAAAAGGGAGGAGAGAGATGGGACGGTAGTTGGAGAGAGTGTTAGGATCAAGGGTATGTTTTTTAAGAATGGGGGAGACAAGGGCATGTTTGGCATGTTTGAATGCAGAAGAGATAGTGCCTGATGTTAAGGAGAGATTAAGGAGGTGGGCAATATGGGAGCAGGCAGAAGGAAAGAGGTAGCATAGGAGACGTGAAGGGATAGGGTCAAGGGGGGAGGTGGAAGGGGGGGAGGACCAGATGAGGGACATTATTTCCTCTCCAGATACAGGGGAGAAGAATGTTAGAGTTGGTAAAATGTATGGGGAGGGGTGATCCAGGAAAGGAGAAGGTGGAGAGCAGGGGGACTGGTGGGATATGATGTCCTGATGTATGGGGTAAATTTTAGATGTAAAGTAGGTTGCAAAGTCAAGGGCAGAGAGCGAGGAGGGGAGGCGAGGAGGGGTGGGCAGAGGAGGGAGGTTGCAATAATGTACAGATTGTAATGTCCATGGAATAAGTGCAGCTATGGTGAAGTGCCAAGAACATCTAAAAGCAGCAATAAATGGTAGTAATGTCTACTTAATAAATGCTACAATGGTGAAGTGCTGAGAACACCCGCTAGTAGTAAAATACAGGTAGTACTGTCCATAGAATAAATGCAGCTATGGTGATGTGCTGAGAACACCTAAAAGCAGTAAATAATAATAGTAATGTCTACTTAATAAATGCTGCAATGTTGAAGTACAGAGAATACCTGGTCATAGTAAAATACAGATAGTAATGTCCATTGAACAAATGCAGCTATAGTGAAGTGCAGAGAGCACCTAATTTCAATAATGTACAGATTGTAATGTCCACGGAATAAGTGCAGCTGTGGTCCAGTGCCAAGAATATCTAAAACCAGTAATGAATAGTAGTAATGTCTACTTAATAAATGCTGAAACGTTGAAGTGCTGAAAATACCTGGTCATAGTAAAATACAGATAGTAAGGCCCATAGCACAATGCAGCTATGGTGATGTGCTGAGAACACCTAAAAACAGCAATGAATTGTAGTAATGTCTACTTAATAAATAGAGCTATGATAAAGTGCTGAGAAAACTAAATTGCAATAACGTACAGATTATAATGTTCACAGAATAAAAGCAGCTATGGTAAAGTGCTGAGAACATCTAAAAGCAGCAATTAATAGTAGTAAGGTCTACTTAAAAAATTCTGCAAATGTAAAAGTGCTGAGAACACCTGATAGCAGCATCTCTATTGAACAAATGAAGCTATGGTGAAGTAATAAGAACACCTAAAAGCAGCAAGAATAGTAGTAATGTCTACTTAAAAATACAGTAATGGTGAAGTGCTGACAACACTAAATTGCAATAATGTACAGATGATAATGTCCACAGAATAAAAGCAGCTATGGTAAAGTGCTGAGAACATCTAAAAGCAGCAATGAATAGTAGAAATGTCTACTGAGAAAATGCTGCAAATGTAAAGTGCTGATAACACCTGATAGCAGCATCTCTATTGAATAAATGCAGCTATGGTGAAGTGATGAGAACATCTAAAAGCAGCAATGAATGGCAGTAATGTCTGCATAATAAATACAGCAATGGTGAAGTGCAGAGAACATCTAAAAGCAGCAATGAATGGTAATAATGTCTGTATAATAAATGTAGCAATGGTGAAGTGCTGAGAATAACAGGTCATATTAAAATACAGGTAGTTATGTCCATTGAACAAATGCAGCTATGGTGAAGTACTGAGAACACTTAAAAGCATCAATGAATAATAGTAATGTCTACATAATAATTACTGCAATGGTGAAGTGCTCAGAACACCTGGTAGTAGTAAAATACAGGTAGTAATGTCCATAAAACAAATGCAGCTATGGTGCAATGCTGAGAACACATAAAAGCAGCAATAAATGGTAGTAATGTCTACTTAATAAATTAAATATAGCAATGGTGAAGTGCCGAGAAAACCTAATTATTATTATTATCATTTATTTATATGGCACCACAAGTGTTCCGCAGCACTATACAAAGTACATAAACAAATAGGTTGACCAGTGACTTACAGTACAATACAATACAGGACATGAATAATATACGAGTACATTGCTACATTCGCGACGATAACACCCAGATAAGCAATAGAGCAAAGCAACCAAGTGTTAGGTGCCCTAGTTGGGAGTTAGAAGTAGATGAAAGTAGAGAACGGAGAAGCACAAGAGGGTAGAGGGCCCTGCTCACAAGAGCTTACATTCTAAAGGGGAGGGGCAAACAAACAGGTGTGACACAGATTCGGTAGACAGGGGGGAAGGAGAATGTAGCAGCAAGTTAAGATGAGAGCTGGATGGTTTTGATGAAATAGTGGGTCTTGAGAGCCCATTTGAAGGATTGTAGAGAGGTGGAAAGTCTGATGGTAAGAGGGAGAGAGTTCCAAAGATAGGGAGCAGCATGGGCAAAATCTTGGAGGCGGGAGTGGGAGGAAGTAATCAATTGGAATGAGAGGTGGCATGCATTTGTTGAATGAAGAGGCCGGACAGGAGAGTGAAGGGAGATGAGGTCCAAGATGGAAATGGGAGAGAAATGGGTGAGGAATTTGTAAGTGAGTGTGAGAACCTTAAATTGGGTCCTGAAAGGGAAGGGGAGTCAGTGGAGAGCTTGTAGGAGAGGGGAGACATATGCAGAGTATTTTCAGAGGAAGATGAGCTGAGCAGCAGCATTGAGGATAGACTAATGAGGGGAGAGAAGGGAGTTTGGGAGGCCAGATAGGAGGAGGTTACAGTAGTCCAATCTGGAGATGACCAATGAGTGTATGAGGGTTTTAGTGGCATCGTGGGTGAGAAAGGGTCTAATCTTGGAAATATTTTTAAGATGAAAATGACAGGACTGCGAGAGATTCTGGATATGTGGTTTGATGGATAGGGAGGTGTCCAGGATAACTCCAAGATAGCACACTTTGGGGCTAGAGGAGATAGTTGTGCCATCAATTGATAAATAAATGGTGGTAAGTGTGGTTAGTGGTTATGTTGAGGGGTGGGAAAATGATCAGTTCAGTCTTAGACATATTAAGTTTAAGAAATAGCTGGGACATCCAGGAAGAGATGGCAGAGAGACAGTTGGAGATACGAGTGAGTAGAGAGGGGGAGAGGTCAGGGGAGGAAAGGCAGATCTGAGTATCATCAGCATAGAGATGATATTGGAGATCAAAAGAGCTGATGAGTTCACCTAGTGAGGACGTATAGAGTGAGAAAAGGAGAGGTCCAAGAAGAGAACCTTGGGGAACACCTACAATAAGCGGATGTGGGGGGGAGAGGAGTCATGAGAGGAGACAGAGAAGGATCAATCAGAGAGGTAGGAGGATAGCCAGGAGAAGGCAGTGTCACATAGACCAAGGGAGTGAAGGATTTGCAGAAGGAGAGTGTGGTCCACAGTGTCGAGAGCAGCAGAGAGGTCAAGGAGAATGAGTCTAGAGTAGTGGCCCTTGGATTTGCAGCAAGGAGGTAATTGCTGACTTTTGTGAGGGAAGTTTCAGTGGAGTGGACAGAATAGAAGCCAGACTGAAAAGGGTCAAGGAGGAAGTGAGAGGAAAGAAAGGTGGTAAGTCGGTTGTAAACAACATGCTCAATGAGCTTGGAGGCAAAAGGGAGGAGAGAGATGGGACGGTAGTTGGAGAGAGTGTTAGGATCAAGGGTATGTTTTTTAAGAATGGGGGAGACAAGGGCATGTTTGGCATGTTTGAATGCAGAAGAGATAGTGCCTGATGTTAAGGAGAGATTAAGGAGGTGGGCAATATGGGAGCAGGCAGAAGGAAAGAGGTAGCATAGGAGACGCCAAGGGATAGGGTCAAGGGGGGAGGTGGAAGGGGGGGAGGACCAGATGAGGGACATTATTTCCTCTCCAGATACAGGGGAGAAGAATGTTAGAGTTGGTAAAATGTATGGGGAGGGGTGATCCAGGAAAGGAGAAGGTGGAGAGCAGGGGGACTGGTGGGATATGATGTCCTGATGTATGGAGTAAATTTTAGATGTAAAGTAGGTTGCAAAGTCAAGGGCAGAGAGCGAGGAGGGGAGGCGAGGAGGGGTGGGCAGAGGAGGGAGGTTGCAATAATGTACAGATTGTAATGTCCATGGAATAAGTGCAGCTATGGTGAAGTGCCAAGAACATCTAAAAGCAGCAATAAATGGTAGTAATGTCTACTTAATAAATGCTACAATGGTGAAGTACTGAGAACACCCGCTAGTAGTAAAATACAGGTAGTACTGTCCATAGAATAAATGCAGCTATGGTGATGTGCTGAGAACACCTAAAAGCAGTAAATAATAATAGTAATGTCTACTTAATAAATGCTGCAATGTTGAAGTACAGAGAATACCTGGTCATAGTAAAATACAGATAGTAATGTCCATTGAACAAATGCAGCTATAGTGAAGTGCAGAGAGCACCTAATTTCAATAATGTACAGATTGTAATGTCCACGGAATAAGTGCAGCTGTGGTCCAGTGCCAAGAATATCTAAAACCAGTAATGAATAGTAGTAATGTCTACTTAATAAATGCTGAAACGTTGAAGTGCTGAAAATACCTGGTCATAGTAAAATACAGATAGTAAGGCCCATAGCACAATGCAGCTATGGTGATGTGCTGAGAACACCTAAAAACAGCAATGAATTGTAGTAATGTCTACTTAATAAATAGAGCTATGATAAAGTGCTGAGAAAACTAAATTGCAATAACGTACAGATTATAATGTTCACAGAATAAAAGCAGCTATGGTAAAGTGCTGAGAACATCTAAAAGCAGCAATTAATAGTAGTAAGGTCTACTTAAAAAATTCTGCAAATGTAAAAGTGCTGAGAACACCTGATAGCAGCATCTCTATTGAACAAATGAAGCTATGGTGAAGTAATAAGAACACCTAAAAGCAGCAAGAATAGTAGTAATGTCTACTTAAAAATACAGCAATGGTGAAGTGCAGAGAACACCAAATTTCAGTAATGTACAGGTTGTAATGTTCATAGAATAACTGCAGCTATGGTAAAGTGCTGAGAACATCTAAAAGCAGCAATGACTGGTAGTAATGTCTACTTAATAAATGCAGCTATGGTGAACTGCTGAGAATACTTGGTAGTAGTAGAATATAGATGGTAAGGTACATAAAAATATGCAGTTATGGTGAAGTGCTGCAAACACCTAATTGCAATAATGTACAGGTTGTAATGTCCACAGAATAAATGCAGCTATGGTAAAGTGCTCAGAAAATCTAAAAGCAGCAATTAATGGTCTTAATGTCTAATTAGAAAATGCTGCAATTGTGAAGTGCTGAGAACACCTAATAGCAGCAATGAATGGTAGTAATGTCTACTTAATATATGCAGCAATGATGAAGTGCGGAGAACACCTAAAAGTAGCAAAATACAGGTAGTATTGTCCATAGAACAAATGCAGCTATGGTGAAGTTCTGAGAACACTTAAAAGCATCAAATAATGCTGCAATGATGAAGTGCTGAGAACACCTGGTCATAGTAAAATACAGGTAGTAATGTCCATTGAAAAAAAATGAAGCTATGGTGAAGTGCTGACAACGCCTGGTAGAAGTAAATTACAGGTAGTGTTGTCCATAGAACAAATGCAGCTATGGTAAACTGCTAAGAACACCTGGTCATAGTATTATATAGGTAGAAATGTCCATAGAACAAATGCAGCTATGGTAAACTGCTAAGAACACCTGGTCATGGTATTATATAGGTAGAAATGTCCATAGAACAAATGCAGCTATGGTAAACTGCTGAGAACACCTAAAAGCAGCAATGAATGATAGTAATGTCCACAGAATAAATGCAGCTATGGTAAAGTGCTGAGAATACATAAAAGAAACAAATAATTGTAGGAATGTCTATTTAGAAATGCTGCAAATGTGAAGTGCTGAGAACACCTAAAAGCAGCAATGAATGGTAGTACTGTCTACATAATATATGCAGCAATGTTGAAGTGCTTAGAACACCTGGTAGTAGTAAAATACACATACTTTCATCCGTAGAACAATTGCAGCTATGGTGAAGTGCTGAGATCACATAAAAGAAACAAATATTTGTAGGAATGTCTATTTAAAAAATACAGCTATGGTGAAGTGCTGAGAACAACTAATTGCAATTTTGTGCAAGTTGTAATGTCCACAGAATAAATGCAGCTATTGTGAAGTTCTGAGAATGGGTTTGGTATGTAATCCCGGTTGCTTAATAGACACTGGGTGAAAATAGTGGAAGCCTGACAGGAACAGAATCCCAATGGCTCAGGTAAGTCACCTAACCCTACCTTTCTTCTCTCCTAACCCTAACCCTCACTTGGGGGTGCCTAACCCTAAAACTCCTGGGGTGGTGCCTAACCATATGTCACCCCGGGGGTGCCTAAACCTAACCTAACCCCCCCTCCCCACACCCTAAACCTAACCCTCCCAGGGAGGTGCCTAACTCTAACCTCCCCCCAGTGGTGCCTAATCCTAATCCCCCCTCTCCCGAGCCTAACCCTAACCCTTCCCAGGGAGTGCCTAACCCTAAATCCCCCCGGGGATGCCTAAACCTACCCCCCCACTGCTAAGAACTAAGTATCCCCACTAGGGATAGGCGTCTAGACATCGGGATTCAGACGGATGGCTTCTCGTCCATTGCGTATTAACTGCATGCCCTGAGAACACCTAAAAGCAGCAATAAATGGTAGTAATGTCTACTTGCAAAATGCAGCTATGTAGAAGTACCAAGAACACCTAATTGCAATAATGTACAGATTTTAATGTCCAGGGAAAATGTGCAGCTATGATGAAGTGCTGAGAACATCTTAAAAGAGCAATGAATGGTAGTAATGTCTACTTAATAAATGCTGCAATGTTGAAGTGCTGAGAACACCTGGTAGTAGTACAATACAGGTAGTAACGTCCATAGAAAAAGCTGCAATGGTGAAGTACTGAGAACATCTAAATACAGAAATGTATAGGTTGTAATGTCCACAGAATAAATGCAGCTATGGTGAAGTGCTGAGAACACCTAAAAGCAGCAATGAATGGTAGTAATGTCTACTTAATAAATACAGCTATGATGAAGTGCTGACAGTACATAATTGCAGTAATGTACAGGCTATAATGTCCACAGCATAAATGCAGCTGTAGTAAGATACAGGTAGTAATGTCCATAGAGCAAATGCAGCTATGGTGAAGTGCTGAGAACACCTAAAAGCAGCAATGAATGGTAGTTATGTCTACTTAATAAATACAGCTATGGTGAAGTGCTGAGAACACCTAATTGTAGTAATGTACAGGTTGTAATGTCCACAAAATAAACGCTGCAATGTTGAAGTACATAGAAAAAATATGCAGCTATGGTGAAGTGCTGAGAACACCTAATTGAAGTAATGTATATGTGGTAATATCCAAAGAATAATGCAGCTATGATGAAGTGCTGAGAACACCTAAAAGCAGCAATGAATGGTAGTAAGGTCTACTTAATATAAACAGCAATGATGAAGTGCTTAGAACACACGTAGTATTTTCCATAGAATAAATGCTGTTATGGTGAAGTGCTGAGAACACATAAAAGCAACATATAATTGTAGGAATGGCTACTTAATAAATGCTGCAATGGTGAAGTGCTGAGAACACCTGTAAAATACTTAAGTAAGGACTTCCGGTGGGCGGACCAAACGACCTGGCCGCACTTTTAATGGGCTCCCAAGCCGGCTCCATATAGCCGAGACATAGCGCCGCCGGAGAGACTCACTGCCTCACCTAAAGCCACCCTGAGGTCTCTAGGATAACGCGGGTAAGAGCGGCGCATGCCCCGGCCCCCCGCACTGCCCCACAACACCGGAGTACAGCCGCATTGGAAAAGCGGCACTGCCCACGGCCGCCATCTTGGATCGCGGCCGGGCATAATTTCTCCCCTCCCCACCTTCAGCAACAGACACCGGGGCTATCATTAGACCCATAGGAACAAGCGGGACGCCTGGACACCGTTTCAGGGACGTCCCTCAGTTACAAGCTCCCCGCTGGCCACACATCACCCGCGGCCGCCATTTTTTGAGACCTGATTAAGCTGCTGCAGCAAGCGCTTACCTCCTTTCACAATCCTCTCTATTTGCTGCTCACACCAGGGAGCAGGGTGGTGTTGCTGGGTCCTCATACTGTGATCTTGTCTTGTCTGGTCCAAAGATAGTGCTCACAAGCCATACTATAAGTTTTAATTTACAGACCCAGTGTCATATATATCCTGAACACCTGGGGCTCCCCCTAGTGGCTCCTGATTAAATCGCACATCACATCCCTATACCATGGAGAAGTTTGTGGCCAGACCACAGCGTGCACCTCAAGGTCAAACTACTAAAGGGAAAGACAAAAATGTAGCTCCATCATCATCTCCTGACTCTCCTACTTCACCTCCAGCTGACAATATTCTGGACGGAACCTCTAAATTGACTCAATTTAGTACCGCCTCAATAGCTAAAGCCCAAGAAATATCCGAGCTTCTTTCTCCCTTGCTTGACAAAAAACTGTCCGGCCTCAAAGAAGCTATAGAATCAGCAGTTTCGCAACTCAAGGAACATGGTCGACGCTTTACGGAAGCAGAACAACGTATCTCCAATGTTGAAGATGAGCTAACAGAGGCACAAAGCGTAATACGTACACAGGAATCAGCGATCTCTGCTATGCAGGAAAAATTGGAAGACTTAGAGAATAGGAATCGCCGCAACAATTTAAGGTTAATAGGCCTACCGGAATCTGTTAAGCAAAGAGATCTCATGGATTTCGTCTCTAAATGGTTACCCTCTGAGCTCAATTGCTCGGCTTCTTCCAATACCCTCATCATAGAACGAGTTCACCGCATAGGCCCTGACCGTGCTTCTGACCAGAGAAGACCTAGGCCTGTCATAATGAAAATGTTGAACTACCTAGACAAAACTCGCATACTGGACGCCTACCGCAAATCAGAAGGCCTCACCTATCAGGGGCACAAATTGTTGTTGTTTCAGGACTTCTCGTATCAAGTAGCAATGAAAAGAAGGGAATACTCTACTATTTGTAAAGCATTATTTGATCTGGGACTGAGATTTGCATTAATGTACCCTGCGAAGCTGAAAGTCCTACATAACGGCAAACAACACTTTTTCGATTCTCCATCGTCTGCAAAGACTTTCCTGGACTCTCTAACTGACCAAATCACTCCTCAAAATGATATCGTGACTTAAGAAGATACATTTAATTGTACAAATCCGTCTCCTATCGCAAACATGGAGAGTTTGTTATTGGAAATATATATCTTATGCTTGTTTTCAAGATTTCTGGTTATTTTAACAACTGCTAAACGTCAACGGCAGAATTGTCAAGATAATCTCTGGTTTGTTGTTTTCTCCCCTTCCTTTTACACATTTACCATTCCTCCCCTTTCATATCCCCTTTTTTATTTTCTTTTATTTCTTTTTTTCAATTATCGATACTTTTATACCTCACTGGGTTTAAATAGGCCCGTAGAGCCTTATTTTTTGGTTCTTAAAATTTTCAAAAATTGTAAGACTGCATTATGTTTGTTATATTCCATATATTATGGCAGGTCATGTTTTTGTTTTTGTTTTTGTGTTATGTGTATTTTTGTAATGGCACTTTCAAGGTTTTACTGCAGGCGCTCTCTGCATGCTGGGACTGAGAGCGTGATGGTCTTTTTACGATGGTTCATTTTTTTGATCTACAGAACAGGTATAGGATAACACAATGTCTCACTCTATTGCTGATCTCACTAAAACACAAAAAAACATAAGATTTCTAACTTGGAACGTAGAGGGTTTAAACACCCCGATTAAACGGCGTAAAATACTACAACAACTTAAAAAATTTAAACCTGACATAGCAGTGCTACAGGAGACCCATTGGAGACAGGGTGACCCTAATACTCTTAGAGACTCATGGATAAAAGATTATACAGCTGCATCTTTCACATCTAAAAAAAGAGGGGTGCTGGTGATTTTTCATAAATCTTTAAAATACACAGTTGTAGACTCGATCCTGGACACCGAGGGCAGATTTCTCTTTCTTAAACTGAATTTAGAAGGTGAATTAATCACGCTTGTCACTTTGTACGCTCCCACAGGTCACAACAATGCATTCTTCTCCGATCTCTACGCCCGACTCCAGAATTGGGCAGAAGGCGCCCTCGTCATAGGAGGAGACTTCAACACTACTCTTTCTCCTAGTCTGGACAGAACGGGAGCATCCGGTGAGTGGCGGGGCAGCACATCTCCAACGCTACAACTACTAATTGAATCCCTCGCCCTAGTAGACCCATGGAGACACCTCCACCCCTTAGCACGTGATTACACGTTTTACTCCCACCCCCATCACTCCTCAGCTAGATTGGACTTCTGGTTGGTCTCAAGCTCATTAATTAATAGGATTCAAACATCTCATATAGAAAACATAGTCATCTCCGATCATGCGCCTACATGGTTCACGTTACAACTATCTACCCCCAAAACATCTTCCTTCAATTGGAGATTCCCCTCATACTTATTCACTTCTCCAGACTTCAAAAAATACTTAGAACAACAATTTCTTAATTATAATAATGATAATGCTTCTCATATTGGCGACATATCATTGTTTTGGGCCGCATCTAAACCAGTAGTGAGAGGGCATATTATGGGATATGTTTCCCATAAACGCCGTAAACTTAACACACGTTTCACGGAATTGAGTAACGCCCTATCACAATCGTATACCATTATGCTGCAAAATAACAACACAGAGACACGGCGGAATTATTTGAATAACAAAAATTTATATGACACATTGTGCACTGAAAGAGCCCAATATTATCTAGATTTCCAGAAACATCGCTATTTCCGTTGGGGAAATAAAGCGGGCAAACTGCTAGCTAATATAGTGAGAAGTCAGAAAACATCCTCTCCCATTCTTTCTCTTAAAGGTCCCCTAGGATCATTACATACCAACGAGGACATTGCGGCCTCTTTCTTACAATATTACACAGACTTATACTCCGCACAGGATGATAACCCTGTTCTGGGGATGAACTTTTTGAAAGAGGCTAATCTACCTTCCCTCTCTGAAGAGGCCCGCGACTCCCTAACAACTCCTGTTTCGGAGTTGGAGGTTGCTCTAACTATCAAGTCCCTGGCCAACGGAAAGACACCCGGCCCAGATGGCCTTAGTGCCGAGTACTACAAAATATTAAATCCACTTGTAACCCCTCATTTAGTTTCCTTATTTAATTCAATATTGAAGGGAACCTCAACACCACCAGATTTTAACCAGGCCCGAATTATCCTTCTCTTGAAACCTGAGAAAGACCCTACGCTGACCCAATCATATAGGCCAATATCTCTGCTCAACCAGGATTTTAAAATCCTCACTGGTATTATCGCTCAACGTTTACAATTAGTATTGTCACATCTCATACACACCACACAAACTGGGTTTATGAAAGGACGACATTCAGTGATCAACGTCCGACATTTGATTGCAGGATTAACTAAATCTCACCAAATGAGAAATAACCAAACGCTCCTTGTCAGCTGCGACGCTGACAAGGCCTTTGATAGGGTGTCGTGGAACCACCTACTGCGCATCTTCCAGTTACAAAATTTTGGTCCCGAATTTATTACATTATTCAAAACAATATACCACACCCCTATAGCATTCCTAACAGTTAACGGCCTGAATACTCCATCCCTTAGACTACATAGGGGAACCCGACAGGGTTGTCCCCTATCTCCTTTATTATTTAACCTGGCTATAGATCCTCTTATCCGCACCTTTTTGCTATGTCAACAATGGCAGGGAATAAATATCGGAAATAATACTTTGAAAGTCTCCGCGTATGCGGATGACTTATTACTGTATTTTGAGAACCCACATTCTGCCATACCTAAACTCCTTCATATCCTGAAAGACTTCCATATTATCTCTGGTTTTTTGATAAATTATAACAAAACAGAGGCCTTGGCCCTACACTCGGACGTCACAAAAAACTGGAAAAATTCTTTCCCATTTAAATGGGCCAAAACAACTCTAAAATACCTAGGCCTTAATATCCCGGCACATCCCTCCGCCCTATACTCAGTCAATTTCCCTGCTTTAATACAACGTACACTTTTAGATTTTAAAAAATGGAAACATCTCCCACTCTCATATCTCGGTAGATGTCAATTAATTAAAATGATATCTTTTCCTAGGATTTTATATTTTTTTCAGATGCTCCCTTTGCTTCCTTTAGAATCTGATTTAAAATTGATTAACAAAGCGATCAGCAAGTTCATTTGGGCGAACAAAAAACCCAGGATTTCATTATTCAAACTCAGACAACCACCTGCTTTAGGCGGAATTAATCTCCCTTGCTTAAAATCTTATGCTATTGCGTCAAATTACCGATACGCAATTGACTGGATTAGAGGAACAAATGGATTTGCTGACACGCTAATAGAGCAATCTTTTAGTGTTGAAATGCCATTAGCTAGTTTGCTACACACACGACCCCTGTCCTTTCCACCTCACGTAGCACAAAATCTACTACTACATACTACATGCTTGGCGCCGAGCCAGAACTCAAATGAGAGTCCCTCCCAATGTCTCCTTGTTCCTTCCTATCGGCCATAACCCAGGGTTTGATGCTGGTTTTCTAACACAGACTTTCAAAACCTGGAACACACAGGGATTGCGTTACATATATCAATTATTGGATCTCTCCACAATGACTATTTACTCTCATAACCAAATACAGGAAAAATTTCCCTGTATCCAAATCCCTTTATTTATATATTTCCAAATACGTAGTTATGTCAATACTTTACTCCCTAAAATTCCCATTATACCTGGGAAAAATGGTTTGGATGATGTGCTGTCTCGCTGCCTCTCTATGTCATTTTCCACTTCTATGCTATACACCTATATACGCCGGGAAATAAATTTGGAAGTGGAGACGGTGGGATTTGCCAAGTGGCATTCCACATTCCCTAACATACCCCTATCCACCATTTTGAAATCTTTTGTTAGACTCAATAAGCAATTAATTTCGGCTTCATACGCGGAAATGCAGTATAAATTATTGCATCGTGCCTATTTCACCCCCAAATTAAGACTCATCACAGGTACTTCCACAGACTCAAATTGTTTTAAATGTGGTCAACCTGATGCGGATCTAATGCATTGTATGTGGCACTGTGCGGAGGTACAGAGGTTCTGGTCCTTGGTACACACCTATATTTCCACCAAGTTGGGAATTGCCTTTGAACTAACACCCGAGTGGGCTATGTGGGATATTGTACCATCATATGGATCATCCTGTGCCCCTGGAGGTGCCCGTCTATTACTAGCAAAGATTGCAGCAGCTGCGAAAAAAACAATATTATCTCAATGGATATCCACTGACACTTTAACGCTCAGTCTTTTACAACCTAGAATTACGCACCTATTTAATATGGATTGGTTAGAACTATCCCTTAATAAAGACAAGGAAGCAGAGAAGTTCTTTAATATTTGGCTCCCATATGTTCACACATTAACACCTCAGGTTAAAGACACGCTTCGAGCTGCAGTTCAACTTACAGCCTGGTATAATGAAGAAACCTTGTCTGCAGGTGAACCACCATTTTAATTCCTGTATTGTTACGTTCCTCATGGATACATTGTATTGCACATCACTGTTGTGGTCCTGTTGATGTCTTGTCATTTTCTGATCAATATGTTATATTGTTTATTGCGGTTTTACAATAAAAATATGTTTTAAAAAAAAAATACTTAAGTAAAATACAGGTTGTAATGTCCACAGAATAAATACAGCTATGGTGAAGTGTTGAGAACATCTAAAAGCAGTAATGAATGGTAGAAATGTTCACTTAATAGATGCTGCAATGACTAAGTGCTCAGAACACGTAGTAGTAGAAAAAAACAGGTAGCAATGTCCATAGTACAAAGGCAGCTACGTTACAGTGCTGAGAGCAAGCAATGAATGGTAGTAATGTCTACTTAATAAATACAGCTATGGTGAAGTGCTGAGAACACCTAACTGCAATAATGTACAGGTTGTAATGTCCACAGAATAAATGCATCTATGATGAAGTGTTGAGAACACCTAAAAGCATAAACTAATGATAGTAATATCTATTTAATAAATACAGCTATGGTGAAGTGCTTAGAACAACTCATTGTAGTAATGTACAGATTGTAATGTCCACAGAATAAATGCAACTATGTGAAGTGCTGAGAACACCTAAAAGAAGCAATGAATGGTAGTAATGTCTACTTAATAAATACAGCTATGGTGAAGTGCTGAGAACACCTAAATGCAGTAATGTACAAGTTGTAATGTCCATAGAATAAATGCTGCTGTGGTGAAGTGCTGAGAATACCTGAAAGCAGCAATGAATGTTAGAAATGTCTACTTAATAAATACAGCTATTGTGAAGTGCTGAGAACAACTCATTGCAGTAATGTACAGATTGTAATGTCCACAGAATAAATGCAGCTATGTGAAGTGCTGAGAACACCTAAAAGAAGCAATAAATGGTAGTAATGTCTACTAAATAAATACAGCTATGGTGCAGTGCTGAGAACACCTAAATGCAGTAATGTACTATTTGTAATGTCCACAGAAAAATGCTGCTGTGGTGAAGTGCTGAGAACACCTAAAAGCAGCAATTAATGGTAGTAATGTCTACTTAATACATGCAGCAATGACATAATACGTAGAACACCTGGAAGTAGTAAAATACAGATAGTAATGTCCATAGAACAAAGGCAACTATAGTGAAGTGCTGAGAACACCTAAATGCATCAAATAATGGTAGTAATGTATACTTAATAAATGCTGCAATGGTAAAGTGCTGAGAACACATGGTCGTAGTAAAATACAGGTAGTTATGTCCATTGAAGAAATACAGCTATGGTGAAGTGCTGAGAACATTATAAAAAAGGCAATGAATGGTAGTAAAATCTACTTAATAAATACAGCTATGGTGAAGTGCCAAGAGCACCTAATTGCAGCAATGTACAAGTTGTAATATCCACAGATTAAGATGAAGTGCTGATAACACCTGGTAGAAGTAAAATACAGGTAGTAATGTCCATAGAACAAAGACAGCTATGGTGAAGTGCTACTGCACCTATACATTACTGCAGTAATGTATAGGTTTTAATGTCCACAGAAAAAATGCAGCTATGGTGAAGTGCTGAGAACACCTAAATGCAGCAATGAATGGTAATAATGTGTACTTAATAAATACAGCTACAGAGAAGTGCTGAGAACACCTAATTGCAGTTATGTACTGTACATGTTGTAATGTATACAGAAAAAATTCAGCTGTGGTTAAGTGCTGATAAGACTTGGTCATAGTAAAATACAGGTAGTAATGTCCATTATAATAATGCAGCTATAGCGAAGTGATAAGAACACCTAATTTCAGTAATGTACAGGCTGTAATGTCCACAGAATAAATGCAGCTGTGGTGAAGTGCTGATAACACCTAAAAGCAGCAATGAATGGTAGTAAAATCTACTTAATAAATACAGCTATGCTGAAGTGCCAAGAGCACCTAATTGCAGCAATGTACAGGCTATGATGTCCACAGAATAAATGCAGCTAAGGTGAAGTGCTGATTACTACCTATATTTTACTTCTACCAGGTGTTATCAGCACTTCACCATAGCTGCATTTGTTCTATGGACATTACTACCTGTATTTTACTTTTACCAGGTGTTATGTCCATAGAACAAATGCAGCTATGGTGAAGTGCTGATAACAACTAATTGCAGTAATGTACAGGTTGTAATGTCCACAGAATAAATGCAGCTATGGTGATGTGCTGACAACGCCTGGTAGAAGTAAATTACAGGTAGTGTTGTCCATAGAACAAATGCAGCTATGGTAAACTGCTAAGAACACCTGGTCATAGTATTATATAGGTAGAAATGTCCATAGAACAAATGCAGCTATGGTAAACTGCTAAGAACACCTGGTCATAGTATTATATAGGTAGAAATGTCCACAGAATAAATGCAGCTATGGTGATGTGCTGAGAACACCTAGAAGCAGCAATGAATGATAGTAATGTCTACTAAATAATGCAGCTATGGTGAAGTGCCGAGAACACCTAATTTCAATAATGTACAGATTGTAATGTCCACGGAATAAGTGCAGCTGTGGTCCAGTGCCGAGAATATCTAAAAGCAGTAATGAATGATAGTAATGTCTACTTAATAAATGCTGCACTGGTGAATTGCTGAGAACACTTGGTCATAGTAAAATACAGGTAGTAATGTCCATTATAAAAATGCAACTATGGTGAAGTGCTCAGAACACCTAAAAGCAGCAATGACTGGTAGTAAAATCTACTTAATGAATACAGCTATGGTCAAGTGCTGAGAACACCTAATTGCAGTAATGTACACAGAATAAATGCAGCTGTGGTGAATTGCTGAGTATATCTAAAAGCAGCAATGAATATTAGTAATGTCTACTTAAATGCTGCAATGGTGAAGTGCTGAAAACTGCAGTTGATAACAAAAAAAAAGGTAGTAAAGTCTTAAAATAAATACATCAATAGTGAAGTGCTAAGAAGTTGAACACCTGTTCATAGCAAAATACAGGTAGTAATGTCCATTGCACAAATGCAGCTATGGAGAAGTGCTGAAAACATCTAAAAGCTGCAATGAATGGTAGTAATGTCTACTTAAAAAATGCTGCAATGGTGAAGTGCTGAGAACACCTGATAGAACCAGGTCTATAGAACAAATTCCGCTATGGTGAAGTGCTTTGAACACCTAAAAGCAGCAATGAATGGTAGCAATGTCTACTTAATAATAAATAAAACAAAATGAAAGGAAAGGTGAATTAAACAGAATAGGATTAGGTTGTTTTCAGCTTTAGGAGTATCCAAATGTGACAAGTCCTTTTTAAAGCTTTGCTGACACTTTTCTACACAAGTATAATAGAACGAAGAAACTGCATCTCATTAAAACACTTCTCACGGAGCAGATTGATTGTGTTCTTGTGCATAAAGTCAAGTGACACAATCTTTGATTTTCTGTCCTTATGCTGCTGGAATACATTTGGAAAATGCAGCTCTAGGTATGACCAGGCGTGAAGTCATCTGTGCTGACAATTATCCCATGTGTCAGCAGTACAGAAAATAAGGGGTGATCACCACAACCCAATTATTTAACAATACAATGTGCTGCCACTGCAGTCAATGGCTATAATATGTGCATATATATATATATATATATATATATATATATATATATATATATAAATGAAGAACTGGCGGCACTCAGGAGACTTTTGTAGAAGTAGTGAAAAAGTTTTTCACTACTTCTACAAAAGTCTCCTGAGTGCCGCCAGTTCTTCATTTCTATATTGTGGGGGATTCGTACCCCAGTGGAGGGCACAAGGAGCAAGTTGTCTGTGGATATTGGAGGGGAGTGCCGGGCTGAAACTGGACTTATATATATATATATATATATATACACACATACACACAGTGATGCTTGAAAGTTTGTGAACCCTTCAGAATTTTCTATATTTTTGCTGATATTTGGCCTAAAACTACCTCAGAGTTTCACACAAATCCTAAAAATAAATAAAGAGAATGATCCAATATCACATATCTGTGAGTTTCAAAAGTATGTGAAGCTTTAGGCTTAGCAGATATTTTTAAGGTGAAATTAGAGTCAGGTATTTTCAATCTATGGGATGACATTCAGGTGTGAGTGGACAACCTGTCTTTTTAAAAGAACAAGGATCTATCAAAGTCTGATGTACACAACACATGTTAGTGGAAGTGTATCATGCCACGAACAAAGGAGATTTCTGAGGACCTCAGAAGAAAAGTTGTTGATGCTCGTCAGGCTGAAAGAGGTTACAAAACCATATATAAATAGTTTGGGCTCCACCAATCAACAGTCAGACAGATTGTGTATAAATGGAGAAATTTCCAGACCATTATTACCCTCCCCAGGATCACGCCAAAAGCAAGGCATCTAATAGTTCTCAATGTCACAAAGGAACCTAAGGTAACCTCTAAGCAACTACTGGCCTTTTTAACATTAGCTAATGTTAATGTTCTTTAGTCCACCATCAGGAGGACATTGAACAACAATGGTGTACATGGCAGGATTGCAAAGAGAAAGCCGCTGCTCTCCAAAAAGAACATTGCTGCCTGTTTGCAGGTTTCTAAAGATCACCTGGACAAGCCAGAAGTCTATTGGAACAATGTTTTGTGGACAGATGAGTCCAAAATAGAGCTTTTTGGTTTAAATGAGAAGCATTATGTTTGGAAAAAGGAGAACACTGCATTCCAGAATAAAAACCTCATACCATCTGTGAAACACGGAAGTGGCGGTATCATGGTTTGGGCCTGTTTTGCTGCATCTGGCCCAGGACGACTTGCCATCATTGATGGGACAATGATTCTGAATTATACCAGAATATTCTAAAGGAAAATGTCAGGACATCTGTCCATGAGCTACATCTCAAGAGAACGTGGGTCATGCAGCAAGACAACGACCCAGAGCACACAAGTCATTCGACCAATGAATGGTTAAAGAATAAATTTCAAGTTTTGGAATGGCCAAGTCAAAGTCCTGACCTTAATCCAATCGAAATGTTGTGGAAGGACCTGTAGAGAGCAGTTCATGGGAGGAAACCCACCAACATAACACAGTTGAAGCTTTTATGTTAGGAGGAATGGGGTAAAATTCCTCCAAGCCAATGTTCAGGACTAATCAACAATTACCCACAAGGGGATCATACAGATACTGAAAGCAAAGGTTAACATACTTTTGCCACTCACAGATATGTGATTTTGGATAATTTTCCTAAATAAAAAAATTAGCATGTCTATTTTTTTGTCATTTGTTTGATTTGGGTTCTCTTTATCTACTTTTAGGACTTGTGTGAAAACCTGAGGTAGCTTTAGGCCAAATTTCCGCAGAAATATAGAAAATTTCCAAAGGGTTCAGAAACATTTAAGCACCACTGTATGCATAATATATATATATATATGTGTGTGTATATATATATATATATATATATATATATACTGTATATATAGTAGAGTTCTGGAGACCACAAATTAGCAGGTGATTACATATGAGCCAGTAAGGATTGATTAGCAAAATGTTAGATGTAATGATATATCATGTCCGCGTATATATTACACAATCCGCCGCACTATTACACATTATATCGATGCAAGTTTAATGTTACCGCACCGCAACGTAAGTCAGCACATCAGATGGGAAGATGCGACCACACAATTCAGCAAACGATGAACTGTGTGTATACACTACATGATGGTTATTGTGATCAATAGCAGATCGCAAGATTGGACAATATATATTATATAGGGGTTCATGCATCATAAATTAATTTCTACAGAAGCAGGTGATAATGAACATTTCCACTTACTTTTGTAGAACTTAAGGATCGGGGCTATTCATTATAAAGATAACGCAGAAGATTTCACTGATACCTTTCAGCCCTGACGTGGCCCGCCATCCCCATACACTAGTATGGGGACCTAAATTCCTCAAGCTCCGAAAAAAATATATTTTTGGAGTTTGACTGTGGGAACTCACGCCATCTTCAGATGGCGTTTGCTCCCGGATCACAGCTCCTTCCTATGGGAAGGAGTCCCGGGTTGCGAAGATGGATTAATATGGATCCCTTCATCCCCGTCCGGCTCCTTCAGCTGGAGGTTGCACATGCATAAACCGGCATACACGCACGCACAGTAGCACTGCCGAGTCAGACTCAGTGCTGCTAATTTGCTCTGCTGCGTGAAGGATATCAAGGAAACAGATGATTTTTGGATCAGCTGCCTCTGCACCGGAGCAATGTTGCATTGCGCCTATGGCTTTCCACTGCTGCTGCTTGCAGCGAGTCAAATACACAATTATCTGGGGCCGTCCGGTCCCCGATAAGTAGCATACTGCATGGACGCAGTAGTGTGTACCCAGCTTTAGGGTGAATTATCAAGCAGTGAAAAGAGTGGAGAAGTTGCCCAAAGCAACCAATCAGCTTCTACCTATAATTTTATATAATGTTCTACCTCAAAGCTGATTTGTTTCTATATCCAAATTCTCCACATGTCCACTCTTTTCACCGCTTGATGCATCCCCCTGTTTGTCTCCTGTAGTAGTGTGTCCTACATTAGTACTGCATGTGGCAGCTAGACATTGACAATAAAGGGATAGATTGATCAAACGTTCTAGTGAGGACAAGTGGAGGTGTTGCCCATAGCAAACAGATTCTGCAGCAGCTATAATTTATTAATGAATGCACTAGATAAATGATAGCTAGAATCTGCTTGGTTACTATTGGGCAACGCCTCCACTTCCTCTGCAGAAGTTTTGATAATTCTTCCCATAGACTTAGGACCGTAACTAGGGATGTGTGAGTGGTGCCATCGCACAAAGCACCCAGGGCTCTATGCTTGGCACTGTCGCCACCCCACGGCCCTTGCTTCTGGCTAGCAGGGTGCTTGGAATGGCACACTGCACCCAGGATCGCTGCTGCAGTGCTGCCTGGAGCATCCTTTGGATGCTGCAGATCAGGCCCGGCTACAGGGGGCGAGGGTCTAGGGACACAACAGTTCTTGGCCCAGAGGTCCCAGGGGGCTCCGGAGTGTAACCGCTGCCTGTGCTGTTGCAGCAGTGGTCAGCAGGGTGCAGGCATGTACAGGGCAGCAATGCAGGTAGCGTATTGAGGTCCGTCCGGCGGGGGAAGCTCTATTTCACCCGACACCGGGAGTGGACTATGCAGTAAAGTTTGTTTGTTTGTTGCGGCGCACCGCACCACTGAATGACCAAGCAGCAGAGCTGTGGCAGGGGCAGCCAGAAGACATAGAATAAGGTAAGTAAGTGTGGGGGCTGGAGGGACAGAAGGGGTCTTGGGATGCAAATACAAAAGGGGGTTAGGGCTGGAGAGACACAGGGGGACTGGATAGACACAAGGGGGATGAGGCTCAGGGACTTGTACTTGATTTCTGCTGCTGGCCCCGCTGCAGATAGGCGCAAGGCAGTCTGAACAGCCGATTGTAATGACGTTAAGCTCTCGGCTGGACGGGGCCAGCACAGGGCACATTTGAGCCCTGTTATGGCACTGCATAGACTGTTTAGGATTGCAATGTATACAACACTGAGAATGTCTATTCTTTATCTGAGAGGCTGACCTGGTAATTTGCACAGATGAGAGCTCAGCGCAGGCCCATGGCACATAAATAGCAGGAATGAAAGGGTGATGCAATTTACAAAACACCTTCTATCGATTTCTGAAGCTAAGGCTTTCATTACAAAGAAGTGTTGCACTCAATCGGCAAAAGCCAACCTTGTATCGGCACAGTGATGATAGCAAGCCTTGTATCGGCACAGTGATGATAGCAAGCCTTGTATCAGCACAGCAGTGATAGACTGATGAATTTATTAAATGTGTCTGTGCCTGCAATGTACATTACACAAACACCGAATGAAATACAGTTGCATGAATTTCAGCTGATGGCCATAATCCTTATCACCCTTGGCCTTACATCATACTTTACCAACAAGACCACATTTTGCCAAAACTGGTGCATTAATTAGAACTATAGGACAAATAAATACTGTAGGTTTAAAGATTTAGGAAAATGTGGACATTAAATGACCACCATTCATTTTAAAATAGTTAAGACTAAAGCTGACTACACATTTAACGATGTGTACCCAGCCGACCTATCGTGCGACAGGACCTGGCGGGGGTCCCAGAATCAGCAAGTGCATGCACACTTGCTAATGTCGGAAACGACAGTGTGGCAGCGGGAGCCATGCTGCCGCCTTCGTTAACGATGACGCCCGTTGGACCTGCATGCAGGTCCGAAGGACGATGTCGCTGGAGCGCGCACCGTCAGTGGCATTGAGGGTACGCACTAGACGATTTGCCCTATATGTCGTCTGATCCGGCCATATCAGACGACATATCGTCTAGGACGGGATGCATGATGCATCGCACTCGCGATGCATTCCGCCGGCCATCGCATGCATGCCGGCGTTGGTAACAACGGCATGCATGATGATCCCCGCAAGGAAACGCTCTGTCTGTAAGAGCGTCCCTTTGCGTTGGAGGGACCCAGAAGCGCCTCCAGTGATTGAATCCCTCTATCAGCCCTCTGTGGAGAGAAGCCCATAGGCTTCTATGGGTATCGCCATTAGGAAGATGGTGTTACCCAGTGCAACCAAGTCCCAGAGTGCATCGCATACTGGTGCTTGGTGCATATGAGCAATGCAGTCAAACCCGCATTTACATGGTTTGACCACATTTTTCACCTTGCTGCATCCAACCCCTATTGACAGTTGATATACTTGACCACAGACCTTAAAGAAGAACTCCACCCAAAACATAAGGGTTAATATTGGATGGTGATCACATAGACATTTGAATTTTACAAAGTTGGGACACCCAATGCTCCTTTTCTGGAAAAGTTCATGAAGCAGTCAATGGTCCAGCTCTATTTATTATTTTTGTAACACTTGCCTGATTCATATGGGCAGCAGTGTTGATGTAGCTTCCTCCCCATTAAGTTCCCAGTGTAGCCAATGCACATTAACAATGGCTACATTCCCACCAACCAGTGCTTTGGGAGAGGATAATGGGCAAGACCGTATTATTCTTATCGCTGACTAGGCTGAAGCCTAGGGGCCCTGCATGGAGAAGTTGCAAGCAGTACTCATAGTCAGCTGAGGTTTGCTTTGAGCAAATGAGGGGCGGGGAGACAACGGACCAATAGCGCACTAACGTCAGAGCTGTTATACCTCCATGAGAGGATACGTAACTGCCGCAATCGCAGCTGCTGTCACTTACACTACCTGGAGGAAGTTCTCTCCTCCAGACGTCAGCACACACAGGGACAGGAAATTCTGCAGGACTTGCGGCCGCCCACTAGAGAACCGCCAGCAAGTGCAGAGCAAGGATACCCCAAAACAAATATAGAAGAATTTAGTTTCACCTCCTTTTCTTTTCATATTAACACCCCCCATATTAATAGAGGTTATACAAGAGATCAATTAATTGTAATTTATAATATAATTAACTGGTTCCTTATTGCAGTGAAACAAATTATCTAATGTTACAAAGAATTATCCATAAAATCTGATATATTTTTTAATAGATAACAAATAAATTAACTTTAAAATATTACAGTATTGAACAATTATACCCACAAAATGTGGTTTCCTAAAACGTTCTACTTGCGCAAAAAGGATAGAATAAGGCAGGTGCAATCTGATTTAGCCAGTTTAAACCCTGTGGTTGTGGTAGCAGTATACCTTTAAGAATTATGATGTTGTTGTCAGTCATTAGTGTTAGCCTATAGGGTTTCTTGGAGGTTTGGCCTTGCTGGAATATTAGGTCTGTTATCCAAAGACTCCTTCTCTTTGTTTCTGGAAATCCCACCCTCTCTCCCTGTTTGTGGTGTGTTGTTTGCTGTTGTGGCGGAAAGAACGGTAGTGTGCTTCTAGCTATAGAAATTAGATGGGTGCGCTCTCCTTGGTCAATGATAGGCCAGAAACCTTTGATAAAGCTGCACCTAGATGCAGTGAAACGCGTCAGGACTTTTGGGATCATCACCCCCACTATTCTTACCTCAACTTAGACACATCCATCTGGACTTTACGCCTTTGCCTTTACGCAGCCCTTAGGACCATAAGGATCAAGCCACTAAGAGACATATATCACTGGCCGCAGCCAGACCTTTGCTGCCCATGGACACCACATATTTGAGGACCCAATAATTTGAACAATTCATCTAAAAGGGACATCCCTCTAGCGGCAAACAGGACTACTATCCAGCAGACAGTCTCCATGCATTACATTGGCATTCCCTATGTTACCCTACAAGGGCTTTATATGAACTGGCTAACACAGACTATTAAATGTTCAATATTTACTGTGTATATCCAACTGGAAACAGTGATAACATTTTTATTAATTATATGTATTAAATATTTAAATTTTATTTAGTACCATATTTTATTTATGAAATACAATCAAAATATAAGCGCCACCATCCTTTGTTCTATTTTCATGTGTATTAGGGAGTGAAGATCCCTTATTATAGTAGCTGCTAGATAAAACAGCTCATCTCAGCACTTGTGTATGCCCACCAGGGTAATTTATTTAGGGTTCCTTGTAGGTTTGGCCTTGCTGGTATATTAGGTCTGTTATCCAAAGACTCCTCCTCTTTGTTTCTGGAAATCCCACCCTCCCTCTCTGTTTGTGGTGTGTTGTTTGCTGTTGTGGCGGAAAGAATGGTAATGTGCTTCTAGTTATACAAATTAGATGGGTGCATTCTCCTTGATAGGTTAGGCCAGAAACGTCCCTACCGGGAAATGATACAGCCCATCCGGACGTGCTTTTTGCTGAAGAGTTGAACACCAACGATGTTTGGTCTGCGTGTGTTTTGTGGGAGTGTCTGTTCTTTGTTGTCCGCCACCATACTAACTTTAAGCTCACAATCAGTTTCAATTGGCAACTTCTTATTAGATAGCCAAAATTCAAATTATTAATTATTAATAATCTAATGTCAAATAAATTTGACCTTTAATTTTAAATCTAACTCCTGTTGTCCGTTTGTTTATTGTTAGATAAGTTTTTAGTTGTGTTAAGTCTGAAAGGTATAGTGTACATATCAACCATAGGGAGTTTAAAGGATAAAAAATAAATTGTGAATAGAATTCTTCGGGAGACCCTCAAAATGGATATAGGGCTATGCACTTCAGTCTAGTACCTACCGTACCAGGGTCAGGCTGTCTGCTATAGTGGAGTGAAAGATTGAAGTGCCGGAGGTAGCCCAAAATACCAGAAAGTCAAGGGGCCCGGCCGTGGGTTAATACGGCCCTAACGATGGGAGGAAGTCAGAAATAATGGCTTCTGTTGTGGAAGCAGAGCAGTAGATAATGTATAATATCATGTAATAAGAAGGTTATTTTATATTCTCTTTAGAACATACTTGCTGCCAATCTGGCTGCCCCCTGCCACTTTGGCACAGTGTGGGGTGTGATGTGTGATTGGGGGCGGAACAGTGGTGTGACTGTGATCACAATCTCACAGCCCTACCCCTGCTACATAATGCTGGGATTAGCAGCATTGTGCAGCAAGGGGAAGGGCCACGCAGGGCCATAACTAGGGTAGTGCGACCACTGCCATGACACAAGGCACCACAGGTCAGGGGGCGCTGTTTGGGCCTGTCAATTTTCTGTTTATTATCATTCTCACTTGTAGCTTCCTGTTATTTCATCCCCAGCATCTCCTGGCCTCCCCTATCTCTTCCCTGGGCCTTCCCCATTAGGCAATTCTCCTTTATCAGGTGTGTTATGTCCCTATTTGCAAAATGGGGGGCGCCAATGCTCTTTCTGGCACAGGGCACCCCCCCATGGGAGCAGAAGCTGGTGCGTCTGGGTATGCACAGCAGCCCTCCTCCAGAGACCATTTTTGTTGATGCCCAATGCCCACTGCTCAGAGTCTGCCACTCTGCTCCTGCCCCCTTGGACCTGCTTGCTCCAGCAGCGGCAGCCTGCTATTGCTGGTGGTGAGCTGCCTGCTGCAGCCCGATCGGAGTGGAAATCTCTGATCGCTGCCGACTAAGCACTAGCAGAGCCCCACCATCCAGGTGCCAAGCCCCCTGGCTGTTCCATTGCTGCCTGTTTGCTCAGTTTGCTGCTGCCAGGCCCAATCAGGGCTCAGCTGAAAGCTTCGATTGGGCCCGACAGCAGCAAACAGTGGACGCTGCGCAGCAGCAGTTGCCCCAGCTGACACCAGGTTCCCTGTGCCTCAGTACCTGCCCTAAATCTCCGCCAAACGCCGGCCCTAGGTGGGCTTGGATGCCCCTAGACATTTGCTTAGTTAGCCTATGCCTAGGGCCAGCTCTATCACTTGCAATGCCTGGAGAAATATCAACTTTATCCAATATGGACTCTTTAAAACATGCAGGCAATTGAGCAAATTTGAACCTATTATATAATAATTTATTTACAGCCTTCTGTTTACAGCTTCTCAGCTGTGGCAAACCTGGTCTGTGTAATAATACTGATGTAATGCTATTCTGTCAGGAAAGCACTTGAAACTAACTTATCACTGTTGCTTCTAAGATGTCTCCCTCTAGTGGTTACTTGGAAAATACATCTCTAAAAATAAAGTTTTTCTAAGATGTCTAAACAAAAATATTGCACATGCATCCTGATTGTGTTCGACAGTCGCAGTTGCGATTTCAGACGCACACAAACACACACATTACAGACCCTCCAACATGACCCATTCCACCAGGTACAAAATGCTCTGCTCCTGGACTTCCCACCTAATTTAGAATTGCAGTCACCTGTGGTGAAACACCTTTCTCATCAATGACCTAGTGTAACACAGGTGGCTGCAATTACAAATTAGGTGGGAAGTCCAGGAGCAGAGCATTTTGTACCTGGTGGAACGGGTCATGTTGGAGGGTAGGACATTAGTCTATGTAAAATGTACTGGGTGTGCCTGGGCAGTGACAGGAACATGGCTTAGTGGACACACTGTGATAGTCCGTCTTATGGGCCCTGTGATGGAAGTGTTGTTGACGTATCGGTGAAAATGGTTAAGTACATAGGACGCTCACTAGCTTACACAGGGGCCCATGTTCGGACGAAGAAACTGCAGCTGCCATAGGACTGGAGCAAGTTTTGATGGTGCAATTGATCAATCGGTATTTCAGCATCGATAGACACTGATGGAAGGTGTCTTGGCCTTGCAGATTCATATGCACAGTGTAGGGTTTTGTAGCAGTATTTGCATAAAGTCACAGTTGGCGACCGCCAATAGTCGCAGAAACAGGCGCGGCAGCATCTCTTTAAAAAAAAATTAAAATTTTTGGTTATAAATTGAGAATTGAACACACTGAAGGTTTATCCACCTAGCATACAATGACTTCTTACTTTGCCTATTCTCCAAAAAAAAAAAAAAAAGTCCAGGATATTTTTTTAATGTGGTCAGCACTCCTGTATCCCACCCATTTCTTTCCAATGAAGTGGATGGGACCATGATGACACCATTTTGGTGCTGCAGGAGGGTGCGGCCATGATCATGTGCTTCATGTGTAAGTAGGTGTGATTTACCTAACACCAGATGACCAAGCAAAAGTTAGAATGTCTGATTGTATACATGAAACAATGCAAAAGAGCACAGCGCTTGCCTTTTCTTATTGACCCTCCAACTGCACCTATGGGGGAGATTTATCTCAGCTTGGAGAGAGATAGGGGTAGATGTACTAAGCCTTGGGGGAGAAGAACTAAGCCTTGGAGAGAGTTTACCGCAAAACAGGTCTTTTCTCTGCTTTATGAATAGACCGGTAAACCTTGGAGAGAGAGATAAAGTACCAACCAATCAGCTCCTGTCAGTTTTCAAGCTTTGTTTGAAATGACCATTAGGAGCTGATTGGTTGGTACTTTATCTCTCTCCAAGGCTTAGTATACCACTGCCATATATGAGTTAGCTTGTTAATGTCTAGCTCTCCCACAGCTAACTGGGTGCGCAGGACATTTTCACTTCATGCACCAAGGAGTAAAAACAAAAAAGGGTCAGGGCTGTAGGAATAGGTGGAAGAGATTACCTGCTGTACCGGAATGCAATGCACACAAAAAGTTACATATTGCAACAGAAAAATTGGCATAGAACAAAGTGGAGTGTATTGTTCAGGAGACATTAATAAAAGAAAAAAAAATATTTCATCATATTTATTAAGCCAATGGCTTATATTTTATTTGTAGCAGCAATATTCCTTACTTTGTGTTGGAATAGATTGTAATATCCATATTTATTTTGAAAGCTTTTCCCTGTGATCATACAGTAAGCTTCAGTGTTCCCTCATTCAATAGGAAACATGACATAAAAGGATAAGATTAGGGTTTGTGCTGACTGTTGTATATCGGCTCGCTGCATCCTTTCCTGCCCCACACAGGTTATGCAGATGTGGTCTAAGTAACCCTTTATCGGTACTCCCTGCCCTTCCACCAAATGCTGAACAGTCCATCATCCCATGACATCGTACTAAATGCGCTAACTTCAGGGACAGTCCCCGGAAATGGCTCTATTTTTTTTTATGTTGACCAAATGCACAAAATGGGGGGAGGGTGTACATAGCTCAGGGGTGATATTGTGTGTACATATTTTATACATTAATATTTGGTGAAGTTATACATGAAAATTTCATGGCTGCTATTACTGTGCTCCAAGGGCCGTTGAAACAGTATTATGTATGTCAAACTCATACACACCAGCATGTCCCTTTAAATATATTATATGTATAATACATACCATACAGTGGGCTCTATTTATTAACATTATTTTTACTAAAATAAAGTGAAAAAGGGTGTTTTCACACCCTTTTCACATTATTTTAGTTTCACCTGTATTTATTACAGGGCAATTGGAGTAGAATTAG
Organism: Taudactylus pleione; assembly: GCA_031769625.1. Classification (NCBI taxonomy): domain Eukaryota; kingdom Metazoa; phylum Chordata; class Amphibia; order Anura; family Myobatrachidae; genus Taudactylus; species Taudactylus pleione. Next base: position 2,109,950 of record JAUIMM010001039.1, on the reverse strand, counting down.
TAAAATTCTACTCCAACCCCCAGTATCACTTATTTTTAGTAAAGCAGATCGCATTTCCCATAATTGTAATGGGAAATGTGATCTGTGTGCAAGTTACTAAAAATAAATTGTAAAAAAATACCGGGGGAAGCCCTGTGATAATAACGCCACCTGGAGGTGGCGTTATCCAGGGTCTCCCCCGGTTACCGGGCTCCCACTCTGCTCTAACGGGGAGAGCAGAGGCGGGAGCCGGTACCAGTAATCAGCTATGTGGTCTAAAGAGACCGCAAGCTGATTGCTGTAAAAAAAAGAAAAAAAAAATTAAACATTTTTTTTTTCACTTACCTGAATCCAGGGACCGGTGATCGGGGCTCCGGTGATGGCTCCTCTCCGGTCAGCTGGTCTCCCACAGTGCACTGGGGCCCAGTCATCAGGTGATCGGGCCCCAGTGCAGTATGGGAGATCACCTGATCGGGAAGCCCGAAGAAGACCACCGGAGGCCAGGAGGATGCAGGTAAGTGTAATAAAGGGAGGGGGGGGTCGCGGGGGTCCGCGATCGCGGGGGCGGGGCTTAGCGCCGGGGGCGGGGCTTAGCGTCGGTGGGGGGGTAGTAGCGGTGGTCGGTCGGCGCATGCGCGTGCTCTTAGTCGCGGTATTTTTTCCGAAAATACCGCGACTAGAGTGCGGATGGGATCCGCAGGGACAGAGCTTTATCGCAAGCTCTGTCCCTGCAAGGGATTTATAGTAAATCCCTGTGATATTACCTGAATTCGCAATGCGAATTCACTCGGTAATATCACACTACAATCCGCATTCAATATGCGGATTGTAGTAAATAGAGCCCAGTATATATAATAAATAGACATAGCTTTTCTCATCAGTAATAGAGGACTACTTTGAGGCTTAGCGAGAAGCTACATTCAGCTTCTGATAAAACTGTGTCTTATGCACCAATGGATGTATTATTTGCTACCAATAATTTCAGATATGGAAGCCGCAACATTAAAAGTGATTAGAAATTGTGGGTTTAGCAAACTGTTAAACATAAAAAATACATTTTGTTTTTGTTGCCCCCCCTATGCTGTCCTATACATGTCGGGTGGCTGTAATGAGAAGTGTAGCCTTTACAGAATGTGATCACTGTGACAACAGTTTTACGTATGTACATTGTTTTCCCATCATAGTGTAAATGGCATTACCATAAACCAAATACCTGTATTTGGGAGCATGAGAAGGAAACTCTTGTTACTAGATTGTGCAGTTTGGAGAAAAGCTGAGCAGATTATAAATTAGAGATGAGGGCAGTTTTACTCTGTTCTGTTCGGATCTGAAAAACACCAACCATACAGGTCTATGCTAGTTTTACTTTTAAAAAATATTTTGAATGTAATTGTTTTACTCTGAACACTGCTACAGCTCCATTCTGAAAAGAGTGCACACACTTATGCAACCAGGATATTGTCCATTTGCCTTTCCCATTTGGTTGCAAGGTCTCTTTAACTGGAAAAATATCCAAAATTATTTATCCTGTCTTTTGTCTTTACAACACAAAAACCTGCAATGTGGGTGTGTAGACTTTATCACACAGAACATAATTTGCTGACTAGTGCAAATCATTTCTTATAGCTGGAAAGTGATTATGTCACATCTGCAAACTACATCCTCAGGTTTGGGAAGCAGTAATAAGACGCGTTTCATTGTAGCTGAATGAGTGATTCTTTTCTAACTAATTTTTAGAGGTTAACATGGAGTTAATAATAAGCCTGTGTCTATACAGGTAAATGAGACACCAAGCAAGATAATTGAAAGGGCTTCTACACAATTATGGGTCATGCATTAAGCAAACACCACCACAGATTGGTCAGGTTAATCTATAGAAATGCTGCACTACCCTGGTGGCCTATAATTATCACTAGCATGGCTGCAAGGGAAGACCTCTTCACACCTTCACTGCTGAGGGTTTTCTCACCCCTGTGGTGGGGCCATTATTTTGACGTTTGTGCCCTTCACATTCCAACATCAATGAATCTTATTATGCGGTACCCACCCAAATTACACCTTTCTTTTTTTCAGCAGACTTTGTACTGTACTTTCAGAAAATACCATTAGTCGTTTTGCTCATTCAAATATGTCTAATTAAAGTGAATTAAAATGGTCAAAAAAAAGTGTTTTCTAATTGAAGTTTCAAGAAAGTGAACCAAAAGCAAATGTGACAATTTTTTTTATATATATATTTACAGCATATCCTCGTGACAGATGTCTGAATGAGCAGCTTGCAGCCCCTCAAGCTAAAGTGTCTATGTTCCCGTTTGTAATTAGATTTTTCTCCAGCTAGTTCTGTCATTAACAAAACCTCTAAGAGGTTCTGGCCTGTGGTCAGCACTGATTCTAATACTCCCTCTTTGAACAACACACGTTTGATTAATTGTCATAAAAGCAGTAGGGATCTTCGTGATTGGCTTGTCAGGAACGATGTTACTGACAGATGTATTACCAACACTAAGCATTTTTTTTAATAGACCTGTAGGATGCTACAAGTGCACTGGCTGCATGACGTGTAGTCATATGGAGACAGGTTTGTATATTACACATCCACACTCGGGTTCCAAAATACCTATTAGGCATGTTTTGACATGTACTAGTAAGTACGCAGTTTATGTCATCAAATGCCCATGTGGACTTGCGTACGTGGGTAAGACCATATGTGTGTTCAAAAAGCGGGCAGCACAGCACAGGTCTGCTATTAGATTAGCCTTAGAAGGCAAAATTAGCGACTAGTCGGTCGCGAGACATTTTTTGTCAGCTAGACACTCCCTGGCTACTTTGCGTTACAAACTTTTTGATCATGTACCACATATGGTAAAGGGTGGTGACCGCAACAAGAAATTATTGCAATTGGAGGCGACATGGATTCATTGCCTCTATACAGTGGCTCCGATGGGGCTTAATGAGTATCTTAGTCTAGCATGCTTTTGTCTGAGTTCATTATATATCTCTTTGAGTGTATTGGTTAGGTGTATTCTGACCTTGTTAGTAAATTAATCTATTTTGATAGGTATGTCACCAATTATTTGTATACAATCGATATTATTTAATATGTGTCTTAAGTGCTATTTGTTTTCTGTATGTGATGCCTTTACATGTGTTTGTACATGGTTAGCTGCACTTCATTATCTGTGCCCTTGTGGCTACATTTGTTTACAACTATTTTATTAGTGCAGCCTGTGGTGTTCTATATTTATATGGCTTGATTTATGGAGTCCGGTTTGATCAGACACAAGTGTGCATCTCATGATGCATACATACCACATGTGTGTGCAAAATACTGTTTTTATTGTTTGACACTGGTGTTTGTTTATTTGGTATCTATTTCCATGGCAGCAGAGGTATGATGGGCACTGTGTTGCCATGGTTGCTGGACTCTCTGGGCTTTGAGGGCACATGGTACGCTTCGTCTGACGTCATTGTCATGCGACGTACAAGTCACTGGTGCGCGCTTTGCCCTGCATGTAGCTCTGTCCGTTGGGTGGGATACTATGTTCACTTACTATTTAAGGTAAGATTTGTTACTATATGTCTTGTATGCCTTGAAGAAAGATGTAATAAACATCTGAAACGTCGCTTTAACAAGCTTATTTCCTTGAGTTTTTGTCCGTGGAGTGCTGCCTAAACAAGAATCATATCTAGTGTCTTGCCCCTGTGCCAGGCTCTCTGAGGGTTTAGTGTACCCCAGTGGTTTGATTATTGGACTATTACACGGAGTGCCGATCCCCATATTGTTTGTGTAATATAAATTATATATATATATATATATATATATATATATGCGCAACAAATAGACGGCGGCACTTGGTGTAGAAAAAAAAAGACGCTGGCAGCAGTAGTTTTTCTAAATACTGCTGCGTCTTTTTTTTCTGCACAGAGTGTTGCCGTCTATTTGTTGCTTGTACATGTCTACCTGACTGCTTGCGGTCGACTAGGAGGGCACCGGCAAGCTATCAGTTGATTCCATCCATTGAGGAGTGCTGCCTGCCAATGGGCATATATAACACCACATACAAGTGCTTAATGGTTCTTGCTTCGGCAATAAATCACAACAGTTATAAAAACTGCGACCACATGGATCCTTCATGTTGGTAATGTATTCACCAAAATTTCTGTACTTTTAAACAATGGTCGTTTTTCTTTTGCGGTTTTGATTTAAATGCAAACCATGTGTAGGAGTAATATCGCAGTCCATCGGCGGTATCCAATTAGCCCCAAACATTATTTGGGCGCTAATGGATCCCCCGGGGCTATACAATTAGCCGCTAAGACCAGTGCGACACCGACACGGTCCCGATTTTTTTCGGGACCTGATATGTCCCAAAAAATAATTCCCAGAAAATGTGTTTTCGCTAGTGCAATGGCAAAAACACATAGGGTCCGTGAACTTATCACGCATCCTATGTGTTTTCGGCTGAATTACACATAACAAATAGGATAGGGTGAAACAAGAATTGGCGAAAACCGGGAATTATCAGTCCAAAGGTCATATGCTGGTATTCCAGATTATAGACCTTTGTTAGTCATATAGAGAAGCTTTTCATGAGCATAGTTAGGGTGCCTGGGTCCAAAACCAACACATTTCGCTGCTGTCAAGCAGCTTTTTCACCTTTGAAAAATATGACCTGTGGACTAGGATGCTGCACACTTGCGCTGGACTTTGCTATACTATCAGACCACCGCTAATTATAGGATTCCATTCAACTGTCTCACAGAACAGTAAAAATCATTTGTAGCTGGACTATTGTTTCCCATTGGACATGTGTATTTGTATGATTCCTGGAGCTTACATTTTTTTGAATGATGCCGTGGGTCCATTAGCATTGTATATAGCACCATTTTTTATTATTAATTATATGGGTTTTTATATAGAAGCTTGTGTTTCTTATTAAATTTGATCATCATAACATACACTCCGGTTTACAAGCGCTGTTTTCTATGTTTTGTAAACAATATAAGAGGCTATCTGGGCTTTAGATCCCTCACGTGTGTGATTATTATTTATGTGCAATATTAAAGAGATTGTCTGGCAATCATTTCAAACAAGCGTGACCCCCACATATGTGTGGGACAGTATGGGGGAAGGCACATTATCATATATGGAAAACAAAACCAGGGTATACGTTCGGGAAGCCGGCGGATGGAATGCTGACCGCCAGCTTCCAGACATTGTTAGTCCCGATTAGGGATGAATGACAGGCGTCATTTGACCGACGTTGGGAGATCAGCGCCCGGCATCCCGATCGAGAGGATGCCGGGCACCGCAGCGCAGCCGCAGGGAGGTGGGGGATGGAGGGTTAGGTTTAGGGCTCTCGGGGGGGCGCTTAGGGTTAGGCATCCCCCCGGGAAATGTATGTAATTCATACAGATTCCCTGGGTCAGTGTGTGATGGTCACAGATCATTAGACAATAGCTGCTAAGAGGCCACATCATATGAAAGAGAGGTCCCCCTATTTCTAATATAATTTTTTTTATGTAGTTTAGTTAATGTCTGATGATCATACTGCACATCAGATATTTCCTTCAAAGAGGCACAAAGTTTGCCTCTTCTCTTTCATACAAGGAGTCCTCCATTTTTCTATGATGTGTGTGGGGGAGATATGACTTAAAATTCCTCAACGATTATTTTTTTTATTTAAAGGGGCGTCTGTGCACCTGGCAGACAGAGCAGGCCCTAGGCAAACAAGACAAATGCCTAGGGGCATGCATGCCAAGCCCAGGGCTGGCTCAGCTTGATAGCGGGCAGCGGCGGTACCAGGACGGGCGGACTGCACCAGCAGCTCTGCTCTGACTGCCCTCCCACAGTTAGAGCTCTCAGTTCAACTCCGAATGGGCAGCAGCTCCTACAGCAGCAGGGAGCAGAGACAGAGGGGGCAGCGGGCAGTAACAAAATTGGCAGCTGGAGGAGGGTTGCTGCGCATGCCCTGACGCAGAAGCTCCTCTTCCTTATGGGCCTTTGCGGAGTCCAGCAGGCTAAGCTTGTATGCAGTGGGAGACAGTGCCAAGCTGAGCACAGTGAGGATCGCAAGCATGGCAGCTTCAATAGTCCAGGCAGTCTGAGGTAACAAGGTCAGTTTTATTGGAGTGTAATAATGTGAGGGCATAATGTGTAAGAGGGATTACTGTGTGGCATGTGTATAAGGGCATTACTAATGTGGGGGCATAATGTGTAAGAAGCATTATTGTGTAGCATTGTGTATAAGGAGCACTATTACTGTGTGACTGTGTACAAGCAGGGCCGTAAAACTAGGGGTGTGCGAGCGGTGCAGACGCAAATCCCAGCGCTTTGTGGGCAGCACCGTCGCTCACCCACGGCTCCCTGCATCTGGCTAGCAGGATGCCTAGAATGGCACCCTGGAACTAGAATCTCTGCAGCAACGCCACCTGGGTCGTCCTTAGGATGCTTCAGACGTGCACACCGCTGCAGTTACAGCAAACCCTGGAGCATCCTGAGGATACTCCGGGCATTGCTGTAAATACCAGTGACTGTGGCCCCTCCCCCTCTGTGGCATCACACCGGAAGCCATAGTTATTGCACTGTGTACAAGGTGCACTGCTCTGTGGTGTAATGTGTATAAAGGGCACTACTGTGTGGTGTACCATAAATAAGGTGCAATACGATGTGGTGTAACGTAAATAAGGAGCAATACGGTGTGGTGTAATGTAAATAAGGCGCAATACGGTGTGGTGTAATGTAAATAAGGAGCAATACGGTGTGGTGTAATGTAAATAAGGAGCAATACGGTGTGGTGTAATGTAAATAAGGAGCAATACGGTGTGGTGTAATGTAAATAAGGAGCAATACGGTGGGGTGTAACGTAAATAAGGAGCAATACCTGTGGGGTAACGTAAATAAGGCGCAATCCAGTGTGGTGTATCATGAATAAGAAGCAATACGGCGTGGTATAATGTAAATAAGAGCAATATGGTGTGGTGTAATGTAAATAAGAGCAATACGGTGTGGTGAACTGTAAATAATGAGCAATACAGTGTGGTGTAACATGAATAAGGAGCAATACAGCGTGGTGTAATGTGAATATCGGACACTGCTGTGTGTTGTAATTTTAATAAGGGGCACTACGGTAAGGCATAATGTGTATACAGTAAAGGGGTACTACTGTGTGGCGTAACATGAATAAGGGACACCATCCTGTGAAGTAATGTGAATAAGGTTGCACTACTGTGTGGCATAAAGATAATTGGGGGGTACTATTGTGTGGTCACACCCATTTTATTTGTCCCTATTTAAAATATGGGGGTGGGGACGCCAATGCTTTTTCTGGCAAAGGTCACCAAAATGTCTAGTTACAGCTCTGTGAATAAGGACTGCTATGACTGAGGGGTGATGGGTGTTGCTGGCTGCTGCTGTGCTTGGTGATGGGTCAAAGGTGGAATTAGCGTCGTTGCTAGAGGACACCAGCCAAAATCTTGCCTAAGGCATCAATTTGGCTAGGGCCGACTCTTCTGGTAGAAGCTCCAGTTACCAAGGCAGCACAATTTGTTAATGTTTCATGAGCAATAGGGGTGTCAGCATGGAACCATCAGGAAATGGCAGCAGAGAATGGAAGAGGATCAATCCAAAGTACAAGGCAATGGAGAACGAGATGTGGAGAAGGGATCATCCTTCACCATGTTATAAACAACTGGATGAGAGCACATGTGGCACCACGGTAAAGAACTCTACAGTACTGAATGCTTCTTTCCAACAGTGAAGAGGTTCTGTTGATTCCACAATGTTGGTGAGGCGTATTTTCCAGGCATGGATTGTGCACAGTGATTCCTTTACAGCAGGAATGGGGAACCTCAGGCCCGGGGGCTGTATAAGGCCCCCGGAAGCATTTGGTCTGGCCCTCTGAGCTTTTTTCTGTTAGCCTCGTCTTGCTAGCAGGGTGCCTAGAATAGTACCCTGCAGCCAGAATCTATGCAGCAGTGCCACCTGGAGCGTTCTTAGGACGGTTCACCGCTGCCCTTACAGCTTCCTGAAGCATCGTCAGATGCTGCAGGCATTGCTGTAATCACCGGCAATTGTGTACCCGCCCCTGTGTGATGTCACACGGAGGGGCGTGGCATGCACCGGGCCTGCACAATGTTATATATATCAAAATGGGCCTCGGCAGAAAAAAAGGTTCCCCACCCCTGCTTTACAGAATAAGGTAAGTGCTAATTACTATACTCAATGTTGCATTATTTCTTTAAAAGGATAGAAAGAAAAGAACTCTGTTTGGTGAGCACTCTGAAAAAAATATAATTGGATTATATTAAGAATTTGCTTTTAATATGCAAATGTTAAATTTATTACTCTGTCATAATGAGCAACCAAATACAGTTTAAAAAGTTGTTGTGCATACTATTCATTGTAGATACATACACTCTATGGGTGGAATTCAATTCTTTCTAGCCCCTATCGCGCCCGACGGAGCTATTCAATTCTTGCTCCTGTCGGGCACGATCAGCTGCCAGCGCTACACTTCAGCTCGCAGCCCCTGGGGGATGAGAGCTGAAATGTGCGAAAAGTGACATGTTTGGGCGCCCAAACATCACTTTTCGCGATCGCGCCCAGCACTTTGGTCGGGTTTAGCTGCTTTACGCGGCTAAACCTGACCTCTATGAGCGCGATCCGCACAAAAAATCTTGGACAATTGCATAGCGGCCCGCGATCTCCTGTCACTTTAGACGGGAGATGCGGGTCGTGAATACAATTGAATTCCGCCCTATATGTCAGTGATCATATAACTCAAGGGTGACAATACCTCCTGTCACCAGAGCATGTATGAATACTCAGGGGTGACAATGCCACCATCACCACAGCAGGTGCCCCATCACCAGGGCATGTGAGATTACTCAGTGGTGTTATTGACCCCCACAAGCACTAGAGCGTGTGTGATTACTTAGGGGTGACTATACCTCCCGTCACTACAGCAGCTGTGATTACTCAGGGGAGACATTGCTCCCATCACCAGAGCATGTGTAATTGCCCAAGGGTAACAATACACCCCTCCCTTTCACCGTCACCAGAGCGTGTGTGATTACTCAGGGATGTCAATACCTCCCATCACTAGAGCAGGTGTGATTACTCAGGAAAGACATTGCCCCATCACCAGAGCATGTGTGATCACACAGAGGTGACAATGCCCTCATCACCAGAGCATGTGCAATTGCTCAGGGGTGACAATGCCCTCATCACCAGAGCATGTTTGATTTATCAGGGGTCACAATGCCCCCATCACCAGAGCATGTGTGATTACTCAGGGGTGACAATGCCCTCATCACCAGAGCATGTTTGATTTATCAGGGGTGACAATGCCATCACCAGAGCATGTGTGATTACTCAGGGGTGACAATGCCCCCATCACCAGAGCATGTGTGATTACTCAGGGGTGACAATGCCCCCATCACCAGAGCATGTGTGATTACTCAGGGGTGACAATACCCCCATCACCAGAGCATGTGTGATCACACAGAGGTGATAATGCCCTCATCACCAGAGCGTGTGTGATTACTCAGGGGTGACAATACCTCCCATCACTAGAGCAGGTATGATTACTCAGGAAAGACATTGCCCACATCACCAGAGCATGTCCGATTGCTCAGGGGTGACAATGCCCTCATCACCAGAGCATGTGAGATCACACAGGGGTGACAATGCCCCCATCACCAGAGCATGTGTGATTAAAGTGTGGCATTGACTAAGAACTATTAATTTAATTGAGGGTTGAGCAATCTTGTACTACACCTCTAATTTACTGGCTAATAATCTTGGTCACCATAGTCCTGTAGTGACATCTTCTAACCTGAAACTTTTCCTTCCCAGCTTTGTTGGTTAATTTTACAACATTTCAAAAACACAAACTGTATTAGCAACAAAAAAAAGGAGTGTTTTATTTGAGGTTGTAGTCAAGAGGCATCTACTCCCAAAGTGGATATAAGTAAAACAGTGTACAACGTCTGTAATAAAAGGATATATTTGTTACATCATCTTTATCATAGTTGATTCTTCTGAATAAATCTGTATTGAACAAAATAGGATAAAAGGTACACTTCTTTACTGCATCTTCAGGAATGTAGAGATCTAAATATCCAGATTTTTTTTAAATTCCATTCTTTTACTATAAAACTAAACTGTCTGCAGAGATTTTTTTTTGTTTGTTTATTGTTCTGTTTTAAATCAGTAGTTTAACAAGCATTAGAAAAGATGTAGCTCTGTTCAGTGTTTCTGACAAAGTAGAAAGGGTGAAGACATAAATAAGGCTTTAATTTTGGCAAAATATAATTACAATGCCTTCCACTACTTCCTGAACGGAGTAATCCCTTGGTGACTTCATCCTGGGGAGAGAAGGGAGATATAGCACACTTTAAATAAATAATCCAAACTAATTGTAACACCACCAACATGCCAATATAAAGATCTACCAATCAGAAGTGAGCATTCATAAAATGCAAGTTGCACTACTGAAAGCATATATCTCATTGGATGCTGTTTGCTACATTAAGCAACATGCCCCTCCACAGATGTTGTGCCAGCGTGTCCTGCCAGCCTTTATAAAGTATTCTTCATGTTTTTTTGTTAACTAATATAAGATACACCCTCAGCAAAAACAATAAAATATTCAGGGCTAAGTTTTAGACAAACAATTAAGATCCAATTGTGAGTTATATTTAAATAAATTTAGTAAAACTATAAACAAACACATACAGCAGGTTGTAGAGTTTAGATAAGCTTTGAACCTCAGTACGTTCTTCTTTAACATGGTATATCTCTAAAAGAATCCTAAAAGTGTTTGGTGGCAGTACATAAGGCATGCAGAGAAAAATGTCTACACATACCATCCTAGATCTGATACTTGGTTATTCATGGCTGCTTATTAACTGTTAACGATTACTTTGGATACATTGTTTTCATAAAGTGTAAAGGAGATTCAAGGGTGCTGAGTGGGGAGCGGCTACAAATTACCTGGGCTTATTAATGGGCCTGTGAGTGCAGGGGAGGCCTAACCATGCTCCCACGTGTTGTCAAAGTCACTTCGTAAGGTGCACCCAGACGGCCATAGCCATGCCCCCTCCAGTGGCCAAGCCTCTCAGCACCTAGGATGTCTCGGAAGACATGGGGAGATTCTAATTTTAGGTGATGTCCCCAAAGTGCCATTGGGACACCTGAATTTTACACCCACTATCATTGCCAATATTCCATTGCACCCCACAGAGGTGCTTGGGGAAAGTAAGGATGTTGGGCTACTGTAATTCTTGCAGAGTATTGAGCTTTCATAAGGGGGACAAAGAAGAGGAACAGAAGAAAAAAAAGGCCTCTCTGCCTACTGCTCTTATTATTACTACTGAGCGTTGGGATTTGCTTTTGTTCAAGAAACATGGATTGAAGTGTTTTAGTGAAGCTACTTCCTTACTAAGACAATTTACACCAATTACAGAACAGATGGGAGGGATCCATATATTAGCGGCCACTTATTTCTGGGTGATGGGATTCAAAAGGCAAGACTTGATAAATAACACTTTGATATAAGGCTCTACATTGGAGATTAAAGCATTTTTCAAAGACAGACCGTTTTCTGCAGCATTATTCATAAGAAGATTCCACGTTCACTTGCAATTTATTTAAAAGCTGACTTGTGCGGTAGTAATGTTTTTACGTCGATAGGTTAAATCACTCTGCAGGGAATAGGATTTAAAGAGCAGCACATCTGCTAGGAAAGCCTGTGTAGTGAGATCTCCCTGGTGGCTAGACCTGCCGGGGGCAGCTGCGTACTTCCCGAATATATATCCACTGGACCAACAGTGCTGTCTATTACTGCTACTGAGTACAGCATTCATATACGGACACTGGTATTTATAGAAATAGTCTAAAAAATGTACAAAGAGTGGAGAAAGCATTAAAGAAAAACAAAAGCGTACCCAACCCGGATGGAGTTCAGTAGAGACTCCATGCTCCAACGTGCCATTCCTTGAGCTTGGCACCAGCTCACTGATGTATATGTCCAATAGGCCAGTCCGCCCCTGCACCCCTCACCCACCAAATACGGAATTTATAATTATTTAATATCACCCCTCTCTCTGTTTGCAGCTTGGCACAACTGCGATCGACCCTGTAAAAGCACACACATGCAATTTGTTCCGACTGCTTTGTGTGTTCTAAGAGAAGACCATTCAATCAATCACCATTTACAACAACTAGATTTCCATAGACATCAATTAGACTTTGGTAAACAATGATATAACCTGTGCACACATCATCTTTTTGTTTTGGTTTTTGTCCGTGTATCTAGAAAACAAGGGTCTCTGATGACCCACTCTATGAAAGCGCCTTTACATACCTATTATCTGAAACTGTTCTCGTCCCTTTGTGAGCTGCTGGTTGACCGCCTGAAGACACTGCTGTAATTGCGTCACACTCTGACTTAAATTCGGTAACATCTTCTCTTTCCTTTCCTGCTCCTCCTGGGGTAAAGACAGGGGTGTAACTAGCAGATTACATGGATTCACACATACAAGTGGAAACTGATAAATAATTATCCAGGAGAAATATTGTGATTGGAAACTATTTTACACCCTAATGATCAAATCAATTTTTCTAATATCAGCGCTCATGGAATAAATCTTTATCCCACAAACCCTGTATCTGTGTGGGGTTTTCTTTGTGTTACAGGGGATATATGGGCTTCATTTTTATTTACCAAGTTATACCCTCATAAGTTAGAGGAAATATTGATGGTGATCCCTAATTTTCAAAACTAGAGCTGCAACTGTATTATGGTTCTGTCCCTTAGGACCTTACTGAACACCAGTAGCGTTCCCGCTAGGCTGTTTTAGCAGGGTGCGGCACCCTGCCCTCCTTCTGGAGGGCAAAAGGCACCCTGCCCTCCTTCTGGAGGGCAAAAAGCACCCTGCCCTCCAGAAGGAGGGCAAAAAGTACCCTGCCCTCACAGGCTGCGGGTGCAGTCTTCACCCGCGGGACGCAGTGTCCCGCGGGTGGAGAAATGTGCGGTGACCCGGTCACCGCCGGAGAATAGACGCCGGGCGCATGCGCCCGGCATCTGTTCTCCCTGTCTGCAGCGCTTGGGGGCTGCCTGGCATGTCCGTAAGTGCCGGGCATGCCCCAAGTATGATGAAAAAGGGGACGCGTCTTATAGACACGCCCCCTTTTATGGTCACGCCCCCTTTTCGCCCGTGCGCACAAAGTTGCCCTCTCTAGCTCCGGCACCCTGCCTGCCGCCGGAGCTAGAGTGAACACTACACCAGTGAATAGCATTGTCTCATGTAATAGGCCATTACTTACTAGGACAATTACTTTTGCTCTGTAGCAACTTTGTTCATGTTTTTTAATAAATTGTGTTGTGTTTATTGATTTTCCATTATAACATAAATCAGGTACGCATGGGGTTGAAACAATAAGTTTGGTATGGTTTTCTATTTCTAATCCGACACTTCTAAAATACACCAGCACTGGAGTGCAGAAGTAACAGGTGTAGTGGTAACAAAAATGGCATCACCAATATGGCCGCTGCCTGGTTTTACACTCACAGGCAAGTTGGCAAGTAAAAACTTAATTTGTTTGCTTTTACATCACTCCTTGCCCTCAGCTGCCATGTTAATCATGGTTGTCATTGAGCAGTGTTAAGACAAAAACAGACATTTATTTATGAACCACGAATATTTCAGTCTTAGGGGGAGATTCAATGCTTAGCACCGACGGCTGTCAGTGCATGGCGCCCGATGGCGCAATTGTATTTACGCATGAACAGCTGCTGGCATTTTTGCTTGCCGCCTCCTAAAGGGGACAAGCAGAAATATGCAAAAAGTCTGTGTTTTTTGGGCCCCATTAATTATCGTGATTGTAGCGCCCAATTAGATCGGGTTTAGCCGCGTAACGGCTAAACGCATCTGAAGTACTGGTTAGGGCACCTAAACAAACTATCCAGGACTTTAGATGGGTTTAGCGGTTTTACACTGCTAAATCTAATCTAATTGGGCGCTACAAGCATGATAATTAATACGCGCCCAAAAACAATTGAATCACTCCCTTAATGTGACTTTTTGTTGAAGCTGTATGAACATTAATGTAATTGTTTAGTCATCCATCTTCATAAACAGCTGCAAAAAAGTAAATACCATCTCTCAGGCATCAGCAAGTTTACAGACATTGGTATATATATCTGATAACAAAGCTGCAGCATGCAGGACATATGTAGCCAAGTACTGTAGATACACTTATATGCTTAATGACTGACTTTCTGGTATTACCGTCACTGACTCACCCCATCTGGAGAGATGCTGCTGTTCTCTATGACATTACTATCACCCGTGCCTTTCTGTATTTCTAGCTGAATAAGATCTAGAGATTTCTGAGCCTAGAGATGCAAAATACAGAAGAACAGGATTGAAAAGCTATATTTTGGAAAACATGCTCAAATTGTAAAGTGCTGCATTATTGACATAAAGAAACATTACTTCAGTACAAGCATTGATTATCAGGGACCTCTATGTTCATGGTGCTAGGATTCATCCACTGAAATATTTTCTCTCTTGTATATGTGGATCCTCCCCCAATAAGAATCGGTATGGACATAAGCCCGGCGGATGTAATACCGACACTGGAAGGCAGAAGACTCAAGATCCCGACAGGATAAGTATTTTAACTATCCCTAACTCACTCCCCCCCCTAACCCTCCATTAGGGGTACCTAACCTTAACCTCCACCCAGGGATGACTAAACCTAACTCCCCCTCCCCGTACCCTAAACCTAACTCTACTGGGGGATGCCTAACCCTAACCCTCCCCCCGGGGGTGCCTAACCCTAGACCCCCCTTCCCTTAACCTAACCCTCCCGGGAGGTGGGTGCCTAACCCCCAGGGAGCCCCTAAATCTGACCCGGGATTCCGACGCCTATCATTAGTCCCATGCCGGGATTTCAGTCGGGAAGCCGGCAGTCGGAATTTCCACCGCCGGCTTCCTGACCGCATACCCCCCAATAGAATTTATTTTGATCATCTCCACCCCATCAAACTAAAGATGCCTCTATTATTGCTCTCCAACTGAGGGTTGAGCTATTATATAAAACTTCCCCCACCCCTCAATGTCTTAGTGACAAACCATCCCATATATGTTACCGAAACACATTCCTAAAACAGGTCCATGAAATGCATTCAAACTTAGGGTGTTGCTGAGCATCAGACCCCACTGCTAGCAAGACATGGGAGCCATGACTGCATAGTGCCAGGAAAGGACGAAAGGGTCAAATAAACTACAAACAGAATACAGCACATCCATATAAACTAAATAAAACCTGTTACAATACGGCTCATATGATGAAAATAGGAAGTTTAATGGAGTCAAGTACTTTTCATCAGCCCTCTTATGCAACTACATGGTCACATTAAACATAGTATTTCCTATGCATTTTTTTAATGCAAAAATCAGAGCTCAAAGTATTTCATTTGCAAAGCTTCCCTAAGGCCCATACACACTAGACGATGTCTAGTGTGTACCGATATAAGTGATGGGACCCGGCGGGGTGTCCGCATCGGCAAGTGTGTACACATCATAAGCGACATATCGGGTACACACTAGTCGATGTGCCAGATGTGTCATCTGATACGGCCGGATCGAACTACATACCCTCTAGTGAGTACCCGGCCGTCATTAGCTTCTATAAAGGTGTTATGCTTTGTGCATACATTACATGAACCTGCAGAATTATTGTTTTCTCCCAAAGCAAGCCCCTATTACAATGTCCTGACATCTCTTCCTAAAGGCATCACTGCATGCGGCACAAGAGAGGAATAGCCATGTTTAGGACAATGCAGAGGTCGACAATCTCTGGCTAGAAAATAAGCTACAACTTCTACCTTGCAGAGAGACAGAAAATTAGCAAACTGCGATTCCATCAGTAACAATGCAACAGAATCTCTGCGTTTCAGCAAAATAATAAATCCCATTATTTGTGATCACTGCACAATGTAGCGGGATGTTCAAGCCAAAGTTACAATAATGTGGCTTATAGAAAAATACTTAAAGCGACAACAAACAAATGCAAAGAATGGCGCAAAGTGTGTGACCTATTTATGGAAGAAAATACGTCCACTTCCTGATGCTTGCTTATGTAAAGAAAAAAATGTCCCTGGCTTATGGATGTGAATGGAGGTAGCATACTTAGGAAACTGAATCAGGGCCGTCCCTCTGAATGTTTAGAGCGGCCTCCTGGCCGCTCGTATAGCTGTGGGTGACCACAGCTTGCGAAGAGACTCTTGTGGTAGGGTCTCGTTGCCGCAAGCCCTGGAGCCAAAAGCACTCCCACTGACATCACTTCCCATGGGAACGCCACAGTCTGGGCAGCCACGCTCCCGGCACGCCCACCAAAGGGGGCGTGCTGTCACTCACCATCGACAGCACGCCCCCTTTGTAGCGAGACCCATAGCAACGGCTTGCCCGTCGCTATCCGGGTCTCGTGCATGCGCACTGGGTTAACATTGACCCGCTTGCGAGCGCTCAGCGCTCGCGAGTGGGTCTGAATTAGGCCCTACATGCGACTAACATTACACCAGACAAGGAACACTGAGCAGGGATGTGTAGCAGCAGGTATATACTGTCCTACACTGAGTGAAGGAGGCAGAACAAAACATTCAGCTTCTCACAAGGAAACCCAGTACAGCAGGACTGGCTGCCTTCAGGTCCCTTACAGACTAAGTAAGGATCACATTTCATACCTCATGCAAGTCACTTGCCATTTTCTGCCTCTGATTCTGTTCCCCTTCCAGTTTCTGCAATGTTTCATTCAGTTGAGTCTTCAGCTATTGGTATTAGAGAAGAATACATGTTTTTAAATTCTATACAAACTATGTATTTTGCACATTGGAATGAGTATAAAAGTCATGTAAATTAATGGAAGACAAATCCTTAGCATAGATACATAATTTTTTGTTAATAGAATATTAAGCAGTTTGGTACAGGGGAGTAAAACATTTTGCAGAGTAGTCATATTCATGAACACAACATGAATGGCCTTTCCTCATTTTTTTATATCTTTATTAGACTTCTTCCATGTAAGCAAATATTAGAAAGTTATCATTTACCCAATGGGACAAGCATATTAAGTTAATAAAGAGATCACTGTGTCTAACTGCTGGTCACAGCTGCGGAACCATCGCAGTGACAGTGGGCAGGTCGCACCCGGCCCGTGTAATCTACGTTCAGCTCCACTACGTAGTGCGATTGGCTGTCTGCAAGCTGGGATAATTTTCCAGCACATATACACACACACACGCACACACATATATTTATTAGCACTATATTGTGTAGTCACAGAGTGCATTACCATGTACAGCGGGACAGCAGACCTGCATGAGAACATCGTGACAAAACTCATCAAATAGATTCCATGCCTACATACATATACAGCGCCTTGCAAAAGTATTCACCCCCCTCGGCTTTTTACCTTTTTTGTTACATTAAAAAAAAAAAAAAAATTACAGGTAATCTGAATTTTATGTGATGGATCTGCACAAAATAGTCACTTAAGAAATTGAAAAAGAACAATGAGACTGTCGGGTGCACTTCAGAGTGAATATATAAGGATCTGTCCCCACTGATATGTAAAGTGTTAGCGTAGAATGCTTAATTAGATTATTAAATGCTCTATGTGTATGTCGCTTTAAGAGTGATTTTAAAAGTTACATAAGGTTGAAGTTTCAGAAAAACATGTTAATCATCATACAGTCTGGAGTAGAGAAGATAAAGTACTATCAGGGGTGGAGACCCTTGGACAGTCTGAAGATAACAAGATAGAAGATGTGACCAAGATGGCAGGCGAGATACACGACAAGAATGTGCATCGTAATGTCTTATGTTTATCTTATCTATATGTCCAGCCAGTATTAGGGGGGCACAAACAAGTTGTTTGTGCCAATGAATAAAGCTGACTCATGATGACTGACCTTTTCATATCCCTATAAATAAAGCCAGCACTCGGACCATTCCCCAGAATGGTCTACGCAGTGCTATGATGTGTAACTACATCGTTGTCTGTGTCTGATTTGTTCTCCAACCATGGTTGTCTGCTTGCTTTGTCTTGTAACATAAGCTACTGCTGATTCCAGATACATTGAAGGAAGTAGTACAGCTCTCAAAACTACGCTCACAAAAGTTTATTGCTCTATCCTTTATGGTGTGTTAGGTGTTACATCTGCATTAAATAAAATATAACCTTTATTGTTCTAATAAAATCTTAAATCTTTACAAGAAAATTTTTTATAAAATCATAGATATGGTGTGAATAGTAGGAAAAAAGTGCTCAATTAAAAAATTCCTGAGTACACCTTAGGGTCACTTATTGTATTGTAAATAATTGTTTATAAAGTTGTATAGATAAGCTGGGTTTATCTGCTAAATCAGTACTGATATGTAAGCTTGATTATTAGCAATTGCAGAGTAAACTCCTAGTGTTGTGATTCATTTGCAACATTTATTATACTGTTGCCAATGGGTCAAAGTGTTGTCTTATGTTTAATACAGAGTAGCTGTTTTTTAATGAGACAGTGTGAGGGTTATTTTTCCCTCTAATAATGACTCATTGATCAGTATCCTAGTATATGTTGATTACTGTACACCATTCATCTTGTATTAGGTGATTATGACCATAATACTTTATTTATGACAAGATGCGATTCCCATATAGGGTTAACTACAGTTCTTTAATTTAGTAGCAATAATAGTAAGTTACAACAATATTTATGCAATCATTTATCATATAATTTGACAAACAGAATGGAATAAGTCTGCTGTTAAGACATATGGAGCTCATTATCACCACTTCAGTGTGGCTATATGGCTTGAAATATAAATGTTATACCCTATCTCGAATACTAATACACGTGGTATCAGTTATTGCCACTATTGCAACTACAGTTCTCTCTATTATTAATACATATAGAGCTCACTGTCACCGCTTTATATGCGGTTATATATCTGGCAGTGTGAATGTTAATGTCACGCTGTATCGTGTCTCTTATATGGACACGTGTGATGCCGGTTATCAGCGCTTTATTACGGCTTTGATTTGGGAATAGTCACAGTATTTTAAGACATTCACACGGTGGATGTTACACCTAAACAAACAAAGGATACAGCAATAAACTTTACATATCAGTGGGGCCAGATCCTTATATATTCACTCTGAAGTGCACCCGACAGTCTCATTGTTATTTTTCTATTTCTTATATACCAGTGCAACCAATTACCTTCAGAAGTCACATAATTAGTGAAATGAAGTCCACCTGTGTGAAATCTAAGTGTCACATGATCTGTCAGTATAAACACACCTTTTCTGAAAGGCCGCAGAGGCTGCAACACCACAAAGCAAGAGGCATCACACCATGAAGACAAAGGAGCTCTCCAAACAAGTCATGGACAAAGTTGTTGAGAAGTACAATTCTGGGTTGGGTTATAAAAAAAATATCCAAATCTTTGATGATCCCCGGAGCACCATGAAATCCATCATCATTAAATGGAAAGAACATGGTACCACAACAAACCTGCCAAGAGAGGGCCGCCCACCAAAACTCACAGACCGGGCAAGGAGGGCATTAATCAGAGAGGAAGCACAGAGACCAACGGTAACCCTGAAGGAGCTGCAGAGTTCCACAGCAGAGACTGGTGCATGTGACCACAATAAGCCGTACATTCCATAGAGCTGGGCTTTATGGAAGAGTGGCCAGAAAAAAGCCATTACTTAGTGATAAATATAAGAAGACACGATTTGAGTTTGCCAAAAGGCATGTGGGCAACTCCCCAAATGTATGGAGGAAGGTGCTCTGGTCAAATGAGACTAAAATTTAACTTTTTGGCCACCAAGGAAAACGCTATTGCTGGCGCAAACCCAACACATCCCATCACCCCAAGAACACCATCCCCACAGTGAAACATGGTGGTGGCAGCATCATGCTGTGGGGATGTGTTTCAGCAGTAGGGACTGGGAAACGGATTTGAGTCGAGGGAAAGATGGATGATGCTAAATACAGGGATATTCTTGAGCAAAACCTGTTTCTGCCTGTGATTTGACACTGCGACGGAGGCTCACCTTCCAGCAGGTCAATGACAGTCGAGTGGTTTAAGGGGAAACATATAAATGTGTTGGAATGGCCTAGTCAAAGCCCAGATCTCAATCCAATTGAGAATCTGTGGTCAGACTTGAAGATTGCTGTCCACAAGCGGAAACCATCCAACATGAAGGAGCTGGAGCAGTTTTGCCTTGAGGAATGGGCAAAAATCCCAGGGGCAAGATGTGGCAAGCTCATAGAGACTTACCCAAAGTGACTTTCAGCTGTAATTGCCGCAAAAGGTGGCTTGACAAAGTACTGACTTTAGGGGGGTGAATAGTTATGCACACTGAAGTTTTCTGTTATGTTGTCCTAAATGTTGTTTGATTCACAATATTAAAAAAACACAACTTCACAGTTGTAGGCATGTTCTGTGAATGAAATGATGCACACCTTCAAACAAACCATTTTAATTCCAGGTTGTGAGGCAACAAAACATGAAAAATGCAAAGGGGGGTGAATACTTTTGCAAGGCACTGTATACACAAGCAGTATGCACATAAACACCGATCAGACATAACATTAAAACTGCTTGCATAATATTGTGAAGGACCCTCTTTGCGATGCCAAATCAGCTCTGAACCATCGAGGCTTGGACTCCACAAGACCTCTAAAGTTGTCCTCCGATATCTGGCACCAAGAAATTAGCAGCAGATCCTTTAAGTCCTGTAAGTTTTGGAGTGTGGCCTCCATGGCTCGGACTTATTTTTCAAGCTCATCTCACAGATGCTCGATCCAAGTAAGATCTGGGGAATTTAGAGGCCAAGTCAACATCTTGCACTATTTTCAAGTTCCTCAAACCATTCCTAAACAATTTCTGCAGGGCCACAGGGTGCATTATCCAGCTGAGAGAGATTACGGACATCAGGGAATACCATTGCCATGAAGGGATGTACTCTGCAACAATGGTTAGGTAAATAGTACGTGTCATCACACTGCCTTTGCCAGCTTGCCTTCTTCCCATAGTGCATACTGGTGCCATTTCTTCCCCAGGTAAACGATGCACATGCACCCAGCTGTGCACACAATGTATAAGAGAAAAAGTGATCATCAGACCAGGCCACCTTCTTCCATAGCTGTATGGTCCAGTTCTAAAGCTCATGAGCCCATTGTAGGCACTTTAGGCAGTGGACAGGGGTCAGCATGGGCACTGTGACTGATCTCTGGCTACACAGCCAGCTGCCATGCACTCTGTGTTCTGACACCTTTCTATCATAGCCAGCATTAACTTTTTCATATGTGGGATCAGACCAGACAGGCTAGCCTTCGCTCCCCACGCACATCAAAGAGCCTTAGGCTCTCATGACCCTGGTGCCGGTTCACCAGTTGTGCTTCCTTGGACCACTTCTGGTAGGTACTAACCACTGCATACCGACAACACCTGCCATTTTGCAGAGGTTTTGACCCAGTCATCTAGCCATCACAATTTGGCCCTTGTCAAAGTCACTCAGATCCTTATGCTTGCACATTTTAACTGCTTCCAACACATCAACTTGAAGAACTGAATGTTCACTTGCTGCCCAATATATCCCCAACCCCTTGTCAGGTGCCATTGTAACAGGATAATCAATGTTATTCACTTCACCTGTCAGTAGTTTTAACATTAAGGGCCGAATTCAATTAGAGGCGAAAGTCGCGTTTGGCAAAAAGCGTTCGCCGATGCAAGCTTTGCGCCACATACAGCGCATCATGTTATTCAATTCCCAGACGTTTTTGCAGGTTCAAAACAGGCGAAAAGTTTTCACCACCTCAGAGGCAGGTGAACACGTGGGGACTTGGTTCAGAACCCCTTTGGACACCCCCCCCCCTAATGACCAATTACTTAAATAAATAAAAATGAGCTTAATTCCCCCTAATAATGACATGTCATTTTTGGGGTGAAAATTTTTAAGTGTTGGAAAATGGGTATAAAGTACTGGGTTAGGTATTTAGAGGGGCTGTATGGATGGGACAGGTGTTTTTAGGTTTGAAGGTGGCTGCAGCAGGTGTGTATTTAATTTTTTTTTTTTTAAACTGCACTTTATAGACACAAAAATATACTAGCACCCATTTTAATGTACCCTCAAATTAAATACAACTATTATTTTTCCTGAAAGAAATTGCTTTATATTATTTTTCAACACTTATGTAAATATACATATGACAGCCATTTGACCCAATTTAAAAACCCCAAAATACTATTATTAGGACTATTAATACACTTCTATATTGATTTCCAGAGTCACTTAGGCTTTTTATGGGGTACAGACTGATTTACCCAAAATATGCTGAACGTCTCGCTGTATTCGCACATGAGTTTCGCCTGCTTTGCAAATGAATAGGGTGAAAAGCGGGAGCGTGCATTGAGAAAGTAGGCACCCAGATGCTGCAGCCTACCCACTGGGCCCTTAGTGCTGGTCAGTGCAAGATAAAAGTGGCAGCACCCTTGAGAATTTCAATTAACACAACAAGCGGAAGAGTTAGAGTGACACCTAGCTTGAATCTCCATGACGATCGGAGTAAACAGGAAGTGATGTACACGAGGATGCTCGTGGACACCCCCGGATGTTGATTGGTTCAGTGTAGTATTTATACACCATACCAGCATTACCACAGTACACCTTGAAAAAGATCCCGGGCCGGGATTGAAACGCGTTGGTGGAGTGGACGCCGGTCGTTGATACAGGAATGCCATTTGGACTTTGAACAGACTCACTCACCTGTAAGTGCCATTGTCCGGACTTTCTATTCTGGCACTTAGGCTGTGATTGTCTTTTTCATAGACGCTTCCTGGATTTTTTATTGATTTTTTTTTTGTGTTTGAATAAATTTACTTTTTACTGGATATTCTCCGTGTTTATACCCACCTGCTATGGGAGTATCCTGAGGGATTAGTGATAAGCCGTCCTACTAAGAAACCTTTATGTGATTATCCACACTTCGTCCCTTGTGAGTAAGGGTACGCTTCACCTGATGATGATTGCATGTATGCTTGCCTATATCTAAAAGATACCTTTATATGTGGATATTCTATACCTATAGTGTGAGTTGGGTACGATACTTTCTTATAGTGCATGCCTATATGTTGGTGGTAATACACTATATGGATGAGCAACCACCTACTACTGTATGAAGTATGTCCTCCTGCATGTAAAGGGTGGAGAGCCTTATCCACATTTTTGACATTCACACTTTGAAAAGTGTATATCAAATATCTAAACATACTACACTATGAGTATTTTTTTATGTTTATTTTTTATATGCACGGAGGATTATTGAAAGAAGAAACAAAAGGAAAAGACAACTCCTGAATACAGAGATATAAGGACATCTAAGTATCTTTATTGTGTAGCGCCAGAATCCACTGTCTTCTTGTGTTATAGGCAAAAACTTTGCTTCAAAACAGGCGAATGAGGCGAAAAGATTGCATCAGTGAACGCTTTTTGCCGATGGCGACTTTTCGCCTCTAATTGAATTCGGCCCTATGTCTGATTGGTGCACGCACGAACGGATAAATTGAAAAATATAAATAAATCATAAATGCTAGTACAGCTAATTATTAACAAGTATTATTGGTCAGCTAAAGCATCTCTAAGTCACCATAGGCTTCCTATAGATCAGTGATTCCCAACCTCGGT
The DNA here is from genome assembly GCA_031769625.1 of Taudactylus pleione. NCBI lineage: Eukaryota > Metazoa > Chordata > Amphibia > Anura > Myobatrachidae > Taudactylus > Taudactylus pleione. Next base: position 2,086,210 of record JAUIMM010001039.1, on the reverse strand, counting down.
CCTCAAAGCACACTAACACTCCTGGTTTTAGTTATATACATGATTGTGCACAGATGGCTACATCAAAATAACTGAGGTACTAATGAAGTCCCTTGTGCTCAAGTATGGCTATCCCTAAAACCTTGACTGTTAGTGTGCCTTGAGGACCGTGGTTGGGCACCTCTGCTATAGATTAAGACGACAACATGATAGCATCCTCTTCTAAATGTAGTGCCTGTGTAATAACCAAGCAGATAACATTTCCTACACTGACTCAGAGAAGCCAATTTGGAAGAACAGAAATGGACTTTCAATATAGTAATGCTGGATTGATTGAGCAATCCCCCCTTTGTCTTACTGGGTATAGCTTTCCCTCCCTAGCAGTAAAAAGGCGGCTTCCCTGAGATGCCCACTGTAGATTGTAATCATGAATAGTGATGGCATTAAGCCCATGCAGAATCCTTCAGGAAGGGAGACCATGACCAGTCAATGTGAGGCTACTCTTCACTACTGTACCTTTGTTGCAAAGCCTTTTGAGCAGGGTGCCCATTCCTATATCATCTTAAAAGCTGTACAATTGTTAAAATGTTGTAATCGGTATGCTTACAGTATATGCACTACTTTATTAGTACTGTGCTGTAGGAGATATTGACACTTCATGGGCTTATGTACATGGGCAATTAAAAATACGTGTTAAAAGCGTAGACAAAACCTTGAGCATGAATAGAGCATTCATTCTGAAAACTACCCTGCAGTGTAAAAGTACCATGAATTTAGAGAAGACATGGTAGTTTCTGGCGCCCAAAGTGGGAGAGTACCTTAGTGTCTGCAGTGAGGAGAGAAGACTTCCCATAACCTTTAAAGTAAGTAGAGAAGTGGGCTGTCTCCAGCGCTGACGCAGAGGTATTTTAAGAGTCACTCTATTGGATGGTTTTGACCTTTTTATTCAGTAATTGTGGAAGAACTAAGGTAACGTCCAAGGACAGAGTGACATTTCGAAAATATATACTTTATTATTACTACAACATCATCTTCGTATCTTGCCGCGATCTACACTCCTATGGCACACACCAAATGCATTTATTCAAAATAAAAGGTAATACACCAAATATCATCCTACTCCTATGACGAAAAACCACTAACATTAAATAGAGGTCAGTAAATATCTCCTGTAGTTTGCAGAATTTTAAAAACAAAACTTAAAAAAGGGCCGTATTCAGTTAGCAGCGAAAAGGGTCCTTTTTTGTTTTTAAACTGCAAAATTTCGCCAAACAAACAGGTAAAAACGGTAACAGGTGAAAAAAAAACTGGAGAAAAGTTTTCTCCATCCCAGACCAGGTGAAAAAAAAAAAAGCAAAATCCCTATTTTTGGCTAAAAATGTGGGGACTTTTCGTGCTTTGACGAAAAACGACCACGCAAATTTTGGGCAAAAAAATCATCGAAAATGGTTTTAACATTTTGGGTCTGATTTTTCGATGGGCAGTATGGATGCGTCAAGTGTTTCAAATGTCACATGCAGTCGCAGCAGACGGTTTTTAAAATTGTGTTTTTATACAATTATATACTTGCACCCATTTTAACATGCCCCCAATTTACGTGGAACAATAATTTACTGGAAAAAAATAGCTCTCTTTTTTCAACTTTTTTTCCCCAGTAATTTATCATTTACATGACTGTAAATTAATAAATTCAATGCCAATTACGTACATTCCAAGGTGTTCCAGGGTTTACAAAGAAATCTCCACATTTCTAACAAAAAATAGGGATTTTGCTATTTTTTTTCGCCTGGTCTGGGATGGAGAGAACTTTTCTCCAGTTTTTTTTCACCTGTTGCCATTTTCGCCACTAGTTGAATACAGCCCATAAATGGAAAGTAAAAACAAAGCATAAAATAAATAAAAACGTACAATGTCACTTGTGCTAGTGACATTGTAAGTTTGTATTTTATGCTTTATTCTTACGTTTGAGTTAAAAATGTTCAATACATTCATGTCAATCGACACTTATAAGAAACACCGCTTTTCCTATTGGGAAACTTGAATGCACACTTTTTAAAAAAGGCATTTAATCATACCATTGAAACGGGTTAACCACTATCAACTGTACAATCACAGTCTCTGCTGATACAGACTGATAATATATTAGTAGCAATGTCCTGTACATACAGAACAAATTAATAATGTTTTATTAAAGTGTCTCTCATGGTACTATTATTGCTGCTAAATATGGCAGAGTGTAGTGGGCAACTTCTGAATGTTTCTTAAAAAGAACAAAAACCTGTACTGATTTTCAGACAAAGGTAATATACAAACCAAAACATGAAGTTTTTCCTAGTTTTGATCAACTTTACATGACTGTAAATTAATAAATTCAATGCCAATTACGTACATTCCAAGGTGGCAAAGAGGATTACTGTGTCTGCCTTACACATTCCTGTTAATGTATGTCCTGTTTTTCCCTACTGTCTGTGGCTGCGGAGCACTGTGGCACCTACAAGTTTATAACAATAACAGGATTTATTTGTTTCCCATTACATCAGATATAGTTCATGGTCCAAAATTTTAAAAATACAACAATCCTTAAAAAAATGTACAGAAATGTCTCACTTATCCATTAGGCGTAATAACGGCACGTTCGGGTAGTCCATCGGTTTATAAATCCATTTCCAGCATAACACAGGATTAATGCATGCAACGTGTTAACCACTATAAATTTGGGTGGAGGAAAAAGTCTGGCACTGTTTAATTGTGTATAAAGATAAAGAAGCTGAGACTGAAAGCTTGACAGAGGGATAGATCCATATTACACCTGACAGGAAAGATTAGCAGACAGGTAGGAGTGGGCGCTCCAGATACAGAGAAGAGAGACAGCGTCTTACCAAGGTCAGCTCTTCATTCTGCCTTATTGCCTCTGAATATGAACCTTCAAGCTTTCTTTGCAATTCAGTCAACAGATCTTTCAGCTGAAACGAAGTTCAGAGTTTTTACAGAAGCTGTCCTACCACAGGTACATAAGGATTGGGCGTTCAAGAGACGTTACCGTTACACCCGGAATCTTTGCCGATAAGCACATAAAACAAGCGCTCTGGGGATCACAATGTCGCCCAGTAGGGTTATTGCAAAGTTCCTGGATGAAATAGGCGCTTGCCAATAACATCATGGAAAGTACCCTTTTGCTTAAGAAATGGCAGCCAAACCTGCAAAGTATGCTGGGTATTAATGTTGTAATGTTATTCTCCATCCTAAAGGAACTAAATGCTTACACACTGTTCATATAAAGTCATTTAAAAACACAACACAAAGAGGGTTGGGGCAGACATTTAAACAAATACCTCGCTGTCGTAATGAAATGTGCTGCAAGTACGTCTGCAGTAGAGGTCACTATATTGGTGCAAAGACTCCTCTACTCACCTCTCGTACTTCAGACACATACGTGGCTCTTTCACGTTCTGCCTTTTCCAGCTCTGTTTTTAAATGTTCCTTCTCTTTTAGGAGCTGATAAGAAAATAAATGTAACAATGATGAACAAATACGATTAGATTACACTCTTCCTTTCTGCGCATAAAATACTTAATAGTAAAACACACAAAGTATAAATTGTATAGGGCTAATGAGAAGCATATTAGGAGCCCAAAGAGATCCATGTAATAGCAAATCTTGAGGCCACAGATTTCCAAGCAGACTCCTAACATCCATAGGGGTTACAGTAAGGGGAGCATTATTCCATATACTACACAAGTGCCGACATCAAATCTCAAGTATTGTGTTATTGGAGTGGTGAGATGAAAATGCAAACAGTAAATATCTATAACAAGAAAAGAATGAAGGTAGCGCTAGTGTCTCAGAGTCAAATGGGATGCTGCCTGTGAGGAAAAACAATTAGGGGCTCACCTTCCCTAAATAGATAGATCAACAAAGAACAAGACCTCTGGCGCTTCTCATATCAACTATATATTACATATAATACGCAGAATCACAATTCAAATTAAATTAAAAAGAATTTAATATGTAAAGCTATGGTAACCCATATGCAACATTAAAACTGGTAAATACCGGTACAAACATATACACAAACAACATATACTCATTCTATAGGATTGCACTGTCTTATGTTATATCAGTTACGCCTCTGAGCGTTTTACACTGTAGATACTATATTAAATGTCTCTGAGATGCATAATATTCCAATGATAAATAGTCGTCTTTAAATGAATGAACTCATCTGAGGTGCAGTCCGCATTCAATAACACAGAATCATCAGTGAAATTAGAACAGTCTCACCATTCCAGACTGAATCCAATGGTACAGTTGATGGTTCCGTCGATGGAGGTAGTTTGCCGGCAAACTTAGGGGACCAGTGACGCACTGCAAGCGTTCCTTCTTCCCCTCTCACGATCATCTATGCGTTTCACCTAATTTAATTTGAATTGTGATTCTGCGTATTATATGTAATATATAGTTGATATGAGAAGCGCCAGAGGTCTTGTTCTTTATTGATCTATTTAGTAAATATCTATGGTCTACTCAGGTGAAACCGGGTACATCAGCTAGTAGATATGTATTAGCATCATTGTGTACAAACCATTGCCTGTTGTATTCTTATCGTATCATCTGAAAAGTGCCCCCAAACCCATTCAAATGGCAGGCGCACAATGTGACATTTTAAAATACCTATTAAAAGTTTATGCTATAAGCCAGTGCACACTTCTGCTCTTGCTCCATAAACCCATGCAATGTGCCAGAAATGTAGGTGCATCTGTATAAATCGATGCGTACAGTACCAGTAGAAGATGTTTTGCTGGCATTGTACTTTTTGTAAATTTTTTTTTTTTCCAGACATCTGGCTTTGTAAATTAGGCCCACTGGACATAGCATCTATAAAATATATATAACAGAAATGCGTGTATATATATATCTACACACACATACATATACACACACAGGTTGAGTCTCCCATAACCATATATTCTAGAAACCAAAATATTCCGAAAAACCGGAAGGCAGCCATGACATCACTAGTGTCAATGACTAGAAGGTGAGCGTGGCTTCAGAGGCATTCTCTCACCAGAAAAGATGATTCTTCTTCTCCTACACATGCTGGATCTCCCCCACGGCACACTCCAGACACCACGTCACTCACCGGACCCACGCAACATCCGACGGACATCCTCGCAGCACACGCCCGACATCCGGTGACACCCGAACCACCCGCCGGACCCAATGCACTCGCCAGAAATCCCAGTGACAACCGCCGGAGCCCCTGCAGCCTCCTGTTACACCCACAGCAAACGCTGGACCTTCTTTGCCCGGCACCTGCCGGAAATCCCAGTGACAACCGCCGGACCCCCTGCAGCATACGTCCAGCCTCCTGTTACACCTGCAGCACAGGCTGGACCCACTGAGGCACCCGCCAGACCCCCCCCCGCGACTCCCGCTGGGCCTCCCATGACACTCCACAGCACCCATTGGTCCCCGGCCTCAGGTATTCTGAAAACCGAAAAAAAAATCTAAAATCCAAAATGCTCCTGCTCCCGAGCATTTCGGATATGGGAGACTCAACCTGTATATATATGACAAGTATTGGTTTTCACAAAGTTTGCTGCTTCAGTGGTTTTAGACCTCTGTCAGATGTTACTATGGTATACTGAAGCAAGATTACAAGCATTTCATAAGTGTCAAAGGCTTTTATTAACAATTGCATTAAGTTTATGCAAAGAGTCAATATTTGCAGTGCTGACCCTTCTTTGTCAAGACCTCTGCAATTCCCCCTGGCATGCTGTCAATCAACTTCTGGGTCCCATACTGACTGATGGCCGCCCATTCTTGCCTAATCAATGCTTGGAGTTTGTCAGAATTTGTGGGTTTTTGTTTGTCCACCCGCCTCTTGAGGATTGACCACAAGTTATCAATGGGATTAAGGTCTGGGGAGTTTCCTGGCCATGGACCCAAAATTTCGATGTTTTGTTCCGCGAGTCACTTAGTTATCACTTTTGCCTTATGGCAAGGTGCTCCATCATGCTGGAAAAGGCATTGTTCATCACCAAACTGTTCTTGGATGGTTGGGAGAAGTTGCTCTTGGAGGATATTTTTGTACCATTCTTTATTCAAGGTTGTGTTCTTAGGCAAAATTGTGAGCGAACCCACTCCCCTGGCCGAGTAGCAACCCCACACATGAATGGTCTCGGGATGCTTTACTGTTGGCATGACAAGACTGATGGCAGCGCTCACCTTTCCTTCACCGGACAAGCGTTTTTCCAGATGCCCCAAACAATTTGAAAGGGGATTCATCAGAGAAAATAACTTTACCCCAGTCCTCAGCAGTCCAATCCCTGTACCTATTGCAGAATATCAGTCTGTCCCTGATGTTTTTCCTGAAGAGAAGTGGCTTCTTTGCTGCCCTTCTTGACACCAGGCCATCCTCCAAAAGTCTTCGTCCTGTGTCATGCCAACAGTAATGCATCCTGAGACCACTCATGTGTGGGGTTGCTGCTCAGTCAACAGAGTGGGATCCAATCACAATTTTGTCTCAAAACACTGAAGCAGCAAACTTTGTGAAAACCAATACTTGTGTCATTATCAAAACTTTTGGCCATGGCAGATACATATACACACATACTATAATAATATATATATATATATTATATACACACATATACATATATATATATACATATACATGTACACATACACACACAGTATATATTACGTTAACTCTACCATATCCAAAATGCTTGGGACCAGGGATATTTTGGATAACGGAATATTCCGTTATCCTAAACGGAATTCCAAAATGGAATATTTGCATACCATAATGAAATATCTTGGGAATAGGACCCAAATATACACACAGAATGCATTTATGTGTGATATACACCTTATACACTCAGCCTGCAGGTAATTTTATACAATATATTCAATAATTTTGTGGCTGAAACAAAGTTTGTGTACAGAAACTAAATTCATTTATGTTTCATATACACCCTATACACACAGCCTGAAGGTAATTTTATACAGTATGTCTAATAATTTGTGACTTAGGCAAAGTTTGTGTACATTGAACCATCAAATATCAAAGGTTTCATTACCTCAGTCAGATCTGTAAAAAAAAAATCTGTATTTTGGAATATTTGGATATGGGAGACATATATATATATATATATATACATACACACACACACACACACACACACACACACACACACACACACATATATTCACATAAATAGACACACATTTCTTCTAAGCACATATCTTCTTAAGTATGTGCTTAATGGACTCTCCGGGAAGTTGTGACATGGGTCTTCTATTTGCTTTATATGCCTTGACAGGGAGTGTGGCTGGAAACTTACATTTTCTGATTCCATGTTTCGTCTTTTCAGTTTCTCCAACTCCTGTTCTAGTAAGTGAACTTTAGACACTACCTAAATTCAAAGTATAGACACATACATTTAATTAGGAAAGAAAAGGTGGCACAATTAACTACCAAAGAAAAAAACATTATAAACAATGCCTATAAAAATAATAATGCCAATGGGGGGATGGGTACTAATTACCCTGGCCCAGCCCCTCTTACATGTCAGCAGCCCAGCACACGCAGCTATGTGCAGGGCTGCAGTGGGACCAAGGAGACTGCTGCTACTGAGCAGCAGCAGCCTTCTCTCTTCTGCATGTGCGGTGGTGGGGGGAGCAAATACACTGCACTCCCACCCCCCTGGATTTGCTCCTGGCTGAGGGGCTCACAGCACCACACCTCCTGCGAGTGGTGCTGTTTGTGATGGCTCTGGTGGGCATCTCAGTACGGTTAGGGAAGGGGGGTGCTATTTAACAATCGCTCCTCCGCAGCATACGATATCACAGCTGCGATTGAAACACTGTACATCTCTGAATCAGGGCCAATGTACTTAACATAAAAGTTATGAATATCACTATATAACAAAAAACAAAGCCCCATCTGCCTTTAAACAAAGTGGTGTTGAATTCAATAAGGGCCACAAAGCAGCAAGAAATGGATTCTCTGTAATAACCAGCAGATCTCAAAACTTAAACCTGCAAAAATCACCATGATGAATCTCAATTAGGGCGCACCTATATATTTAAAAGAGAGCATCCTCTAAAATAAATAGTATTGCGCTGCTCCCCAAAAAAGCAAGTCTGGTTTGCTTCATATATAAAAATAAATGCAAAACACTGACAGGGGTATTCAATATGGGAGAGAAAAGTCCATGCTGGACTTTTCGCTCCACATCGGAGATTTTCCTGGGATAAAGTATCGGGCGCGCGCCCGCTTTATCCCCGTATTCAATATAAAAGCTACGAAAATGGGAACCTGCGAAGTGGGATCTGCCAAAAAATATGAAATTTACCTGGAATAAATTGTAGGACCCCCCTAAAGCTGTAAAAACATGGGGGATCACTATGGGTACCCCCGTTTTAGCCTGCAAATGAAAGTTGGGGTTTTAAATAGCCGCAGCAGGTGTTTTTTCCCGACATTGAAGAAGTGTTGCAGAAGAGCACTTAGGTTATTTTTTTAGTTTTTTTAAGTGGTCCCATCAAATTTGGAGTACATGAAAATGGGTACTAGCATATTTTTAAGTCCCTAAAGTCTTTATTTAAAAATTCTGCAAATATGCACCTGCCACTAATAACCTATTCTAGAATACACCTGCCACTAATAACCTATTCTAGAAAACACCTGCCGCATATAGCCCTGAACCTATTTCCCTATTGTTAAACACTTTTTTCCCTTTTTATCCCATACGCTGGTCGATGTACTCGATTAATCTAATAAATAGCGGACATGACGTATGATGCGAGCGGCCAGGGGGCGTTTTTATCAAAAAAAGTCCGCATGTTTTGTTCGCTCGTTCAGACATAGAGGCGGCAACAGACCGCAAAGAGCGAACGGTTCATTTGAATAGCCACCCCTTTTTTCTGAACGAGCGATCGCTAATAGCGACCGGCTCTGAATCAGGCCCTAAGTCTCTTTCTCTGGCCAAATATGCGTCTGAATTGTTAGAGTTGCCAGCTGATCTCTACCAGAAGATAACAAACACATAGGCTACTGCAGAGAATTAGTACATACCCTGCATCTTAACACTAAGTATCATCGCAGTGACACTTTAAGCTGAGGAACCGGACCAGTGGACTCACCATTTCTTAGGAAGGACCCTGGGAATTATTCTGGCTCTATGTTTTCTTCTGGAACTTTTTTCCTCACAGGTCTATGATTAATACTGAGGAGTATTGAGCAATCCTATCCCTCCTGCTAATTGAGTTTAAGGAGGTGAACATACTTATTCACTCTGTATACCCTATTTTATTTATACTATCCGCTAGGCAGGGGTAGAAATATGGGAGACAATGGAGGCGTCTGCCGGCAGCACTGAAGGGGCACCTCCTCCATCACCCACAATACTGTATATTCATTCCACTTAGGGCTGTAAATATTGGGGATAGGGGGGGCACTAAATGATAACCTGCCTCCGGGCGTCTGGGATGAACTTACGCCACTGCCGCTAGGATCTATTTATTGGTCATCATTTTTATGATTATTGAAAGATTGTAATGTTCATGCTTAGTATAATAAATTACAGCTTACTACTTTATGTGTCTATTGGAGTTTACTTTCAACACGCACCAAGTGCTTTGCATTTATTTTTTGTACATCTCAAAACTGAAATGTAGTCTGGTCACGCAGGAATGACGCATGTACGGCTACGATGGGGTTGATGGATATAATAAGGAAATATAGTCATACAAGTTGAACCAATATAAAATTGCATCTTTCATCTTAGGTTTATTCTCACATTATTACACAGCAGGTCCCTATTGAGGTATGAGGTACACAGTTCACATTCATCTTTATGCAGATATCCCCCTCTTAGAGAAAATATTAGGTGAAGCTGAACAGTCCTAAGGCACACCTGAGTATTTTTATTACAAAGCAGCAAATGGAGACATAATATAGAACAGATAGCATGCCTCAGACATTACATCACATGAACACATGGAAAGAAAAGTGGGTGCTTGCTGGAGGAATAACTGGAGCTCACATGTTTGTGGTCTAAAGCTGGCGGTGATACAGGGATTCTCTTCTATGGCTGCACCATGCAGCAGTGAGGCCCTCTATAGCCCCTCTCTGGGGTATATACACCATTAGTAAGGAAAGGTTTCCTGTGTATGAGGAAACTAAATGATGTGTCTACTGCTGCAGCACAGGCCTTATCTGTATAGTCTGCCTAAATAGAATATTTGTAAATAAATACAATAAATACAATTCTGCAAACAAACCATACTGTGGTTCTGTAGGTAATAAATCATTTTGGGCACTCAAATCAATCAATCTCTTGCTTGCCCCAGGATAAACATATTTGGGACATCTCGAAAAGAGACTCGGGGATAGGCTGGCACTATAATATGTAATGAACTTTCCCTTACAGGCCAAGTTTAGTACATTCAAAGTCACTGTAGGCCAGCTTCCAATAATGGGTGGCTCTGGTTAATGAGGCAGTTGAAAATGATCAGTACTGATTTATCAGCAGTGAAAAAGTCTCCCCCTATAGGGTATAATAGTGAAGAGGACTGGAAGATATGTTTGTGCTGCAATAACATATCCAACTATTGTACTGTAACTGCATGCAGGCACTTTATGGCGATAATGCATGTAACATCAACATGTCCATATTGTCCCATGCGGCTCATAATGCTGCGTGTCCTCTACTCTACCAACCTCTTTCTGTTCATCCTGTGACTCCTCCAGCTTCAGTTTCCATCGTCCTTCCTCCTCTTCTACGCTGCGTTGCAACCTCTGCAGAATTCCTTCCTGTAGAGACGCATTATAAGAATAAACCAGCAGATCGCACCTGCACACTACAAAGCGGTATCGGATCCGCCAACACAGGTGAATACATACCGTTTCTGCTAGCACAGATTTGTACTTCTCACACTCCATCTGCAGCATTGTGTGGACTTCTTCCCCTTCCTTCAACTTCTGCTCCAGTGCCTAGGAAAGGAAGATATCCTGGCTTATTAACATGGACACAGTGATGTTGTACCACTCAGGCAAATTAAATGGATTTAAAAAATCCAGGAGGTAATGTGGGATCTTCTGCAGGCATATTTATTACATAACAGCCAGGGACTTGTTCCACATTGTGAGGATAACTTGGGACCCATAACCATGGAGCGGAGAGTAAGACCCACGCTCACCTTCACTTCCTCAGCTCCACCACTTTCGTTCAAACAAACTTTCGCCAGCTTCTCAAATTCCTGGATCCATTCACCGTGACCCTAGGAGAACACACAATGTTAATACGATTTAAAGCAATGTCGTGACCATCACTCTGAAAGCAATACAAGGATTTTCCTGCTGAGAAAATGCAGAGAACCCCCATACCTGACCAATACTTGCCTGGCATAATGATAACTGAAAATACGCAGATACAGACTTTACTGCATAGACTCTTGCGAGCCATCCAGCTGTTACATTGCCAGAAATGTGCCTGGACCAGCTCATCGGAGCCTATTACATTTAGGGCACGAGAAGAGTAGTACACTCATTTTTATAAGCAGTTACTGTGTTTCTGTGCATTTATCCTCAACACAACACAGAGAAAACATGTCCACTATGTATGACAGACGTGTAAATGAGAACCTAATTGTTTCCAGGTGGATCTCTTACCAAACTAGCAGAAACAGACACACTTGGGAAAATCTTCTGCAGGATTTCCCGCGCCTCCACCTCCCCTGTATGCTGTTTCTCCTGGTGAAGAGAAAGGATCTCAGTCACGTATTAGCACAACAAGTGAAAGATTAGATTTGTGGACGGACATGGTGGGGAATAAACTATATAGAGATGTCATGTTATGGGGGGGTGGGGGGTGGGAGAATCACACATATACATTAGCTGTGTACAACTATTTACATATCATGCACATGGACTATCTAATAAACATAGAATGACATTTCCTAAAGAGGTCAGTCCATTCACTCTAGCACACCAGATTAACAATGCAAGAGATAATTTGCATTCTTAATTGGATTTGGATACATAAACATTAATCTAAGCATTAACAAGCGCTACCTATGTTATAGATAGTTCTCATCGCAATGGTACAGAACTCTGCGGCCAATATATCATGTGCTAAACTTACTACATTTTACTGTGAAATTAACGGTTGAAGGTGTACCCTATTATGTACACACTCTGACAGCAGCTATTTTCTGCCAACCATGAACAGAATGCAATATATCGAATCATTAGATATCAGCTACGTCCCCGAGGTACAAATGCTGGCTGTATTCTTATGAATCTAAAGCTGGGTGCACACTGGAGCGTCAGGCAATCGTTCAAACTTTCCCCAACGATTTCCCTTGAGCCCAGGACAAGCAATATGGAGCGCACACACTAAGCAATCTAGCCAACGACCGAACTATATATTGTATTGTTTCTTCGTATACGATTTATCATTGCTCCTGTACACTAGAATAAGGGTGGGCAAAAGGCGGCCCCCCAGCTGTTGTAGAACTACACATCTCAGCATGCCCTGTCACAGTTTTGCTATTTGGTCATGCTAAAATTGTTGCAAGGCATGCTGAGATTTGTAGTTCAACAGCTGGAGGGCCGCTTATGGCCCACCCCTGCACTAGAACAACCATCTTTAAATTCACTGGTTGAAAGTGGCAAGCGGTGACGTCTTCAGCAGCCAAATCAGAGCAACATATCGTCAGGACGTCGGTTTGGCAGCACAAACTAGGTGATGTGCCCCATATCGCTAGCGTTATCGCTAAGTCTGACATAATGCACATCAAATTTGACGCTAACTCTAGCGACCATAGTTACCCGCATCACGTACACACTTAAAATAACAAATAGCCTACATCGCTCAAGCGGCAAATCGGCCCGACATCACTCCAGTGTGTACCCAGCTTAAGAGTCTCATGCCTCAATGCTGTTATGAGAGTTAAACAGCTCGATTCTCATAAATGTTGGCCTTGCAAAAATTACGCCTGGCTAAGATCAAAAACGGTCACTGTCGGCGTCAACACAAATAGGAGAGGAGACCGGTTGTCGGTGGAAACCGGTCCCGTTGTTGCTCTTTCCTAACACAGAGGGAACAGATGACCTGGGCACTGATAACGTGACGCTTGGATCACTGAGAAAGCGGCAGAATCAGCAATGCTAGGTTAGCAAGCCTGATAAACACAGGACATTTCCTTCACTATCACTATATTTAAGATTGATAAGAGGATATAACACAAGAATTTCATGAAGTTTAACTCCTAAGACTTTGAACATTATTGTACAAGCTGTATTTTGTTTCTGCCAGTAGTCCCACTGATTTAAGATGGATGTAACATGCCCAGCAAGAAACCGGAGCATTAAAATAAAAATAATGACTAGCACGAACAAGGATGACCATATCAAATATAAAGTAAAAAATATTCCTCAATAGGCAAAATATCCTGTGCATACCAGTTATAAAATTTAATAAATAAAAAGTGTGTAGATTTTGAGATCAATCTTCATGTATAGGGCAATAAGACTGCCAGGTGGCAATGGTACTCCTGTACTGTACTGTATAGATAGCACAGAGGAGATGAACACTCAGATCAGTACACACAATTATTTATCATTTCTCTATCATCTCATGGGGGACATTGGGTCCTGGGGATATAAAGCTTCATAAGAGACACTGGAATTTTATATATATTCCAAATGACTCGAGCTTCTCTCTTTTCCATATCACCGCCCTGCAGGACACAGTTTGTCGCTGTTTGTTTTTATTTTATTCATATTTTTTTTTTTTTACAGTGCCTAATGAACTTTTTGTTTTTAAAAAGTAACCATGTGCTTGAAGCAAACCACAGGAGTCCTACGGTTTAATTTAATAGCTCCGGGCTCTTAATCTGGGAGCTCAAAGCCCATTAAGTCCCGTGGATAACTGAATCCCTTTTGAATGACTCTGTGAATGTTCACCAGTAAAGGCGGGTATCCTCTACATGCCGATGATGACAGATTGCCCATGTTCAGGGATGAGGGAGGGTGCCTACACTGAATGACTGATCATTCAGTGTAGGCACAGCGCATACTGTGAAACGACTGCACGATTACAATGTCATAATCGTGCAGTCTTTTCACAGTCTGCTAGTTGATGTGCCCCTACATCTACTGCCTAGATTATGGATCTGATTGACATTAGACACATTTTATCCTACAAGCCATGGAAGTGTCTGTCGTTCCCCTTTACACTGACACTGCTCTATTACAGACATTTCTTGCTTCCATCTGGTTGTTCTTAAAATACAACATTGATTGCACTTTCAATTGGCTGCTGTAATATACATGTGTGCACTTCTGTACCGGGGCATAGCAGTCAATCAGCAGTCTAATTATCTATATGGTTTATTTTTATTTAAAGACCGCTCTGTAGTTGACCATGAAAAAACAAATTAAAAACGTTTTGGGATTTTTACATCTGAACAGGAGCCCATGAGTTTGTTCCATGTCTTTATTGCTTGTAGATCTGTCCCGATTGTAGTATTCACTTAGATAAGTGTAAACAAGCATAAGATTTGCAGCATCATAGAACCTAGGAAGCTGTAGCAACCACCAATGATAAGCTGACATCCATGTCCGCCTGCAGGATGATCACAGCTAGAAAACTGCATGTATTCTCTATGCTAAAAGCAAACACCGATTTCCTACATGGAACCGTTCCCTGGGTTCAAGAAAAGAGTTCTATACCATTTTTACAGACTGTACCACTCAGCAAAAGACACACTTGCACAAACAAATACTTAATGTTCTAAAAAAAAAAAAAAAAAAAAGTGTTAATTCAAGAGATCTTCCTTTAGTTGAACTTGCATACAAAATATATGAACAGACTGGCATGCCCACGGGTGAAAAAAGGGGGGGAAAGGAACAAAATGAACGGTGTCAAGAGAGAAGAGACAGAGATCAAGTGCAAAGGAGAACATATAGTTATGATTTGAAGTGTCTTGCACTGTAGCCAATCAGGGCTTCATTGTGTAGTAATCTCACTTGTGATGTAGTAGTGTGAACTCCTTGCACAAAGGTGCATCCACTGTACTTCACCACAGGCGTGTACTAATAAAGTGTGTGCAACTGCTCCCCCTGCAGCTTTAACTAGGTATCCATGTGGTGATCTCTAAATGCTGATCCTTCCATCAAAGTACAACACTTATCAAAGCTGGTGCAGATGTCTGCTAGCCAAGGGTATAAACTGAACATTAAAAAGTACATGTGCCATGTTTGCAGAGACAGTCAATTAAACTTTTTTTTTTAAATTAGTGCTGATATTTTATTTACTTAATCCTAGAATATTAATTAGGCTGGGTATGTGGGCTCTAAAAGTCAGAGTGAAAACTTTTTTAAATTTTTTTTGGAGACTTCCAGTATGATTGTAACTTCATAGCAGCACTATGTTCTATGTCCTGTGAGTAGGACGCTAATACAAATTAAATACTCAGTAAGTATTAAATTCAGTTTAACACCCTTAGCGGTCAGAGGTACGTATCAAACTTATTTTGCTACACAATAAGACAAATTGAACTATAATCCTTCTAGCGACCTGGAATCCTAATGTGATCAATTCTTTTTTTTTTAATTTTATCATCTAAAACAATAATTCATTTTTATGAAAATGCTTGTAGTTAGAATTGTGGATAGCTTAGCCGTAACAGAACCATTCAGTAATTTTAGCTCTTGGCAGTATCAGCATCTAGTAAGTTATGCCACCTTCCTAGATACCAAGTGAGCAGCTGGAGCAGCAGTGCCCGGGCACAATCATCGCTACGTCCCCACCGGTAGCATTACAACCTTGGCTGTCTTGTTGACTCTCTCTTGTAGCATTTTTTCAGTTGATGCCAATGCCTCCATTGCTTTCCAGTTTTTCTCCCGAAGCTCCTAATTGTTTTTAGAAAGAGTTATTTCAGTCGACCCATGTACTAAAACGTCTTCATAGCTCAAATCAGTAAATTTGCATTTGAAGGCAATTTACTGGCAAGGGACCGTTTTATTAATGGTCATCCCCAAACCCATCAGCATAAACCAGTTTCTTACACACTAGGCTGGGAACGTTATTACATGGGGACAACCATAGCAAATGTTTTGATTCATTTGTATTACACTAAAATAATGGGAGTGTTAATACTGGATGCTTTGCGCTTTAATACAATTTAAGCATAGAAGTCCATCTTTTTTGGGGGGGTTAGCTTTTTTGCTTTGAAACTATTATTGGAGAGGGATATGATAACAATGGTCGGATGGCCCAAGTGTAAAAAAGAAAAGTACTTAGGAAGAAAGAGCAGAAACCAATCCACCAAAGGAAGAATAAAGGGCCAGATTTCACAACAAACAACACAATACACAACAGGTTTTATTTACAAATGCCTGAAAAGCACAATAGCAAAAAAATTAAATAGTTACCCTATAACCACTGCAGCCAGCAAAAAGCAGTATTTGAGAGTGGCACTGCTGAAGCCCCAAAACATACATTGGCATAAATGTACATAATAAATGTAGTATATCCCATAAAAATAAATAATGCCCAAAAGGATGGCTGTAGTGTAATCAGTGGGCTGACTTATGTATGCATATCCCATCTTGACAGCTTGTGCTCAAAGACAATTTAATTGTTTTTTTTGGGCACCGTAACTTATGGGCGCCAAAAGGATTAAGTCAATTGATGCTCCATTCGGTCACGGGAGGCGACATTTCTGCTCACACCCTCCTGAGTCCGTAGTTTTGCGCCGTCCTAACCAGGACTTTAGACGAGTTTATCCTCTTTGTGGCTAAACCCGGTGCTTTTGGGTGCGACAATCGTAATAATTAATGGGCACCCATAACAACGGAATTACTCCGTCAGACGCCCGTTAATTATCGACGTAAGAAAAAACGACAACTGAATTCCCCTTTTGTATAGTACTCATAGTGCCCAGGGGAACACCATGAAAAGGTCTTCACTGTGGTCAATATAAATGACTTTCGGTTATTGACTGCGGACTCTCCTCCAGATCTGGGGAGTGGCTGACTACCAGGAAGCTGGACAGACAGACACGGAGAAGCCCTGCATAACTTCTATAATAATATGGTGCAACTATATTTAGCACAAATGTCCAGTACATAACAGTACACAGATATACTGTATTGCTCTGTAAGTGTAACTTGCCCCAACCTGACCAACTGGCAAATCTCAATCCTTACTACAGGTTACTGTATCTATGAGATATTTTTATTACATTTATTAATGAAACCTTACACTTACTGGGGACACAAGCTTCCCTGTCCCTCATTCCCAGAAAGCACCCAAAGGAAGCAGCAGTCAATGAACTTGATATGAGGAGGCCGTACCAGAGGCAGAGGAATCAACAGCACCATTATATGTAGGATGCCAGATGAGCATCTCAGGTTGCAGATCACCACATGTTTTTCACAGCATTGAGGTCTTTTAGCTTGGGATTTCAAATAACATGCTTATTGAATTTGAATCTATATATGTTACAACAGTACAGGATATGAAAAACTCTCTGGAGCAGATCTATCAAACCTTCTAAAGAGGACAATTGAAGGTGTTGCACATAGCAACCAATCGGCTTGAAGCTATCATTTATCAAGTACATTCTAAAAAATGATGGCTAGAAGCTGATTGGTTGCTATGGCCAAATTCTCCACCTGTCCTCTTTAGAAGATTTGATACATGACCCGTAATGTAACAGAAAACTTTATTCATTTCTATTGCAATTTTTGGAAACTGCCCAATGATCAATGGTCTCCGTTGAGACGTTTTTAGTATTTTTAATGTAATACTTCTGCCCCCATACTAATGTATGCAGCAGAGGTAGCTACGCACAGCTACACAAAAAAGTGTCATCTTTACAACCTTCACTTACATCAGACATACACTACTAACTGCATGAGGGCACAGCACAAGTAAAATACACCAAATAAAATAACCACGTGACATTATGAAAGGTCCACGAACTTACATTGTTTTTCTTCCTTTGTTGCTCTACTGCAGATTTTTGAGATTCCAGCTCCCCTAGCAGATCACCAATATATCTGTCTTTTTCTGCAAGCCTGTAAACATACATTCGGATTTGACGTTATTCCTGGATTCATATTCAAAGGTCGATGGTTATGCCATAAGCTGCTTATATCAGGGTTAAAAAAAAAGTTTCTTAACCAATTAGAAGCCAATATGGGAGACTGTGGATTATAGCAATGCAGTTAATAAGTACTTACTGACAGGTGCCCGGTGAGGTTATGTCCACAGTCCACAGTAGTGGAGCTGGTGTGCTCAGAGGTATTTAGCATTGCCCTGTTGACCGGTGTGTCTAGCCATGGGAGGATACAGCCAATGGGAGACGTGTGCTGCAGTGTAACGAGGAGAGCGCTTGTAAGCTCTCTACCGGATCCCCGATGTAGTTGGATCGCAGATTAGGGTCTGTGGTTGGTAAATAGGAATAGTGGTGCCGCTGGTGGATCCAGCTACAGCACCGCGCTTTCCATGACAGGATGTGTGTGGCTGGGTCCTGTCATCAGGTGAGCCCTATGGCCAAACAAACCCTGGCTGCGCATCTGTGGGAGAATGCAGGGTACTTCCCAGTTCAGGCTGCTGGTCCATCGTGACTGGTGGCTGACGTGCCTGGACACAGTGACTGGGTGCCGGGGACCACCAAACTGGAGTATCCTACCAACCTGCGCAGCCTCTTCCACCCTCAGTGAGAGAGACCACGCTCCCCACTAAACAAGAACATTTGGGCGTCCCGAAGACTGTTTTCGGAATTCCGGGGCACAGACCCCAATATAGCAACCCTATTTGACCTGGGTTACGAAACTGCCAGTCGGTGTACGATTACTTCTAGGATTATTTGAAAGTAGCCCACAGACTGATAGAACAGACTGGATGACATTAGGTTTATAGTTAGTAAAATTGCAGGGTTGGGGAGGGGATGATTATTGGAAATCTAACACTTCTAAGTGTAATTCTGTTCTTACCGTTTGTTTTGCCTCCAAACCGGCATGGAGTTTAATGACCCAGTGCTATTGTTACTATTTAATCTAAGCTTTTGTGCACAGAGCAATTTTTAAAGTGCTTAATGTTCTGCCCCATAAAGACATTTATCAATATTAGGTATTTAAATTCCCAGCTATTCGGTAATGGATGCAATCTTGTCACCTGCTGGACAAGTGTGATACTACACTACAATTTCAGTAACTGAACTACTTTGCATATAGGTTTTCCTTGAAGCCATATTTATTTCTTTAACACTTATTTAGTACATGGCAAGTTTAATGCACTGTATAATATTATACACCATTTACTGTGTCTGTAATATAATAGCTTTATATTTCCTAAAATGTTAATGCATGACAGTTCAATTACATTAAATGTGAACTGCTTTCTGAAGTGATCTGATGACTCCGCAGTACAATCTGCTTTATCTGTGCAGGGGAGAAATGAGATTGCTGGAGTCCTGCAGTGAGAGACAGTCTCTTACCAGGTCTGGAGTCGCTGGCTCCTACTGGCTGCCCCCGGGTAGCTGCTGCCGCTCCAAAGCTTCTCCTATGCTCTATGGAGCAGGCGCATGGCTCTTCCAGCTGTTTTAAGCAGTAGTCATGTGACTGCTGACTTCATACTTGCACCAAATTCAAATGGTCCAGCCTTTTTATCCATCTCTGGCAATCAGTTTCACTACCGGAGTATTAGGCTCACCTCTCGTACTCCAGCGTTTGTGATATTCAGCCTCCAGTCTGTCTGTAACCTGTGTCCTGACCCAGCTTGTTCTCCGTTACTCTCTCCGTCTGCTCCTCTGGTACGGTCTCTCGTGACTTCCTGGTTTGGACTCCCGTCTTGCCTCTGACCGGATATCGCCTACTCCCTGGTACTGTACTGCCCACTTGGAAACAGACATGTGCTGGTCATACCTTGCCCATTGCATACACCAGCCTGTTATGCTAGAAACCACATAGAGGACCTTGACTTGCGTACCGGATGCAGCGAAGTCCAAATCCACTTGCGGGGCTCCTTGGCGAAGACCTCAGATGCGTTAAGACACAGCGCCTCTGTTCAGGTTAGCATCAATTCTTGCCGACAGTAACGCATCCTTAAGAATCATCCGAGTAATTGTGACAGAGACCTTTTCAAGATTGTCCCTCAAAACATTCATCTTATCATACATTTAGATCTCATCACTTGCAGGATTTGGCATTAAGCAGTCACAAATTAAATTCTGCAAATGCCAAATATATAAATACAGTGAAGAATAGCACACTGCAAAACAACTGAGTAGAAGCAAAACGCGTCAGCTCTTCATACCTCTGCAAGACAGGCTGTTCTGCCGGTAAACTCCATGGTAACAAGTATGTATGGTTTTGCATTGAATATTTGGCAACTATGAACAGAATAAAATTCTCGCTTCTGTGCTCATGTTTGAAAAAGCCAGCTCAAAATAAAATAAAAAAAGTGTGTGTCCCCTGCTCAGACAGTAATAGGCACTACATGACCCACCAGACCGGGAAATGCAGTTGGTTTTTTTTTTACACAACCATAACAATTTAGTTTTGGGTGGAATTAATCCTTTAAAGCCCAATAACACGTTTACCAGCATATAAAATAGGTCATTCTTAAAGGGACAAAGATACCTGCATAATATAACTTAATGCATAGTAGAGATTATACTTACGCTTTTAATAGTTCTTCACTTTGAGCAACTGAAGAAACCTGAAATAATAGCAACAGGTTACTGCAAGAAAGTCATTTTTATTACACCTCACTAAATATTTGTAACACATTTTTCCATTCCCACTCATCTGCCAATATAACATTCTTAGGAAATATTATTCATAGGGTGACAGGGTGCACTTGTGACAGGGATAGTGCTAGGAGAAGAGAACAAGGATCCAGTCTACAAGGTAGGGGGGTAACAAGTAGGGTGACTGATCAGAGGGTAGGTGGGTGATACTAGTGACTTATCAGGGATGATAGGCTTATATGAAGAGGTAAGCATTAAGGGCTCTTTTGAAGGTGAAGAGACTGGTAGAAAGTATAATTAATAATTTGACAAAATAACAATAACAAATCTACTTTTAAAATAATTACAAAATAACATTTCCGATGGGGAAAGAGGCTCATTATCATTTATTTGTATTTAGCCACAAAACATAATATAAAACAGCACATAAAAAGAGAATAAATATAGATGTGATGAAGATGTGAGACAAAGGGTAGAGAGGGCCCTGCTTGTAAGAGTTTACAATCTAGAGAAGGAGGGCAGTGCTGAGACAATAGAAGCCAGTGGGACAGGAGTGGGCAAGGGACAAGGAGCTGGTAGAACATGCAGAGGAGCAGGAGCATTATCGGATGGGGAAATAGTAGGATACTTAAGGTGGGGGGGGGGGGGGGTTTGAGAGTGAGCTTGAAAGGCTGAAGATTTGGGAATGTCTGGTCAGGCAGGATAGGGACTTCCATGAGTGGGGAGCAGCACGGAAGAAATCATAGGAAGTGGGAATAAGGTGGTTACCAGAGAAGAAGACAGGAGTAGTTACAGGCAAATTTATTATCCTTCTTTGGGCATCCATTGCTCCTACGTAGTTCTCACTGCCCAATATCTATGGACAGAAATCTCTGCAAAGCAGATTATTATTCATACCTGTTTTAGTTGTTGATCGTGTTTTCTTTGTAGCTCACAGGCCTGAATTTTCAAAATCTCATTTTCTTTTTTCAACCCCTATTAATTAACAAAATGAAAAGTCAGTGCCGCCCCTGGCACTATGGCTGCACCCCTGTCCGCTGCTGCAGCTCTCACAGGTTACCGTTAGTTCCTGAGTTGTGTCAGCCACGTTCGTCTCTCGCACCAGAAGCGCAGCCTCCATGCTCTTAATCTTCTCTTCCTGCTGCTCAACTCTACACAGCAATGATTCAAGCAAAGAAACATTTACTTATCCAATCATAGGAGAATAACATACCACCGACTTACAGCCTTGCTTCAGTAATCAATTATAGTGAGATTAACATCAAGATCCTGTGTCATTTAAATTACAAATACCTTAAGAAGACATAATTTGCTACTTAATGCAGATATAAAATGTGCCCAAAAGTTGACTGTTCTGTTTTGTGTTAGAAACATTCACGGTAAAACTACAACCGTTATGCCAGTAGCTCTTCTCACTGCGTCTCTGCCACTTTACACTGTTCATTGCAAATTGACACTGGGTTGGGTGCGGCTGCACAAAAAGTTAATTGGCCCTAGGGGGAGGGGGCATCAGACACAAAAACAGATAGTGACACATGGGAAGGGGGGTTACTAACACATTGGGGACCTATAGACATTGGTGGGCAGGGGGCTTGCATCACTGTTGATCTATCATCAATAGGGGGGTAGGGGCAATGCCACTGGGGAACTATTAGTGCTGAGGAACCTACTGACCACTGGGGGGGAGGGGTGGAAGGAAATTTTAACAATGAGGGCCTATGGACATGGGGTGTTGGGTACGACGGTCAGAATACAGACAGCAGCATCCTGACAGTCAGAATCCTGATAGGGGGATTCTTAAGGTTATAACACTTGCAGAAATCTAACCCACCCAGCCGGGAGCCCAACCCTAACCCACCCATCCCGCAGCTCAACCCTGACCCTCCCCTTAGGGAATCGGTATGATTTACCGCCGGACCCATGCCCGGCGGTTGGAATCCCGACAGCGGCATCCAGCAGAGGAGGAAATCCCGATTGTCCAAACTAAGTATTCTCTAACCTAATTCTACCCCCTAACCCTCCCTTAGGGGTGCCTAACCCTAACCTTTCCCCCCAGTGCCTAACTCTTTTCCCCCCCTCTAAGTGCCTAAACCTAACCCCCCCTTCCCCGGCGCCTAAACCTAAGTCCCCCGGAGGGGGGTGCCTAACCCTCAATATCCCCTGGGGGTGCTTAACGATAACCCCCCCTACCCCAAACCTAACCTCCCGGGGGTGGCCTATCCCTAAGTCACCCCCGGGAACTCTAAACCTAACACTCCGATCCCCCTCCCCCCCTCACTGCTATCTGTGCCCGGCGTCCCTTTGATCATGATGCCGGGTGCCAGTCTCCTGGAGTCGGTAAATTGACAGGCGTCTAGATTTAGACGCCTGTCATTTAACCCTCGCCGGGATTAAGCAGTCGGGAAGCCGGCTGTCGGGATTAGGTCCACCGGCTTTCCGACTGCATACCCCCCTTAGTGCCTAACCCTCCCACTTTCCCTAAGTCTCCCCCTGACCCTAATACTTCCTCAATGTGTCGGGATTCTGACCATCGGGATGCCGCTGTCTGTATTGTGACCGCCGGCATCCTGTCAACAGAAAATGCAAATCCACAATGTTATAATGGCTGCGGAGGAACAAAGTAGTTCATGCCTGGCTCTCCTACATCCTCTCTGCAGTTTAGTGTGTGTGTGTGTGTGTGTGTGTGTGTGTGTGTGTGTGTGTGTGTGTGTGTGTGTGTCCCTTCCCCCTCAGGAAAAATTAGTACATGAAGCAGCCCCTGAGGAATTGGGGAAGGACCATATGAGTAATTGGCAGCAATGGAGCACTGTAAGTCACGCACAGGGGAGAACTTACATCCTTTGAAGGTCTTGCACTCCTGCTGATGTGGAGTCTTGCTATGAGAGAAAAATATAAATGACATTCTCATGATTATTTATGAAATATTTTTCAGAAAGAGAACATGATAAAAATGCAGCAGATCTGAAAGGGCCATGAGATTCAGCAATAAACCCCCCAGAGACCCCTGTACATAATAAGCAATATGTTGCACCTGCATCAGCTTCTGCTGGACTTCTTCCATATGGATTTTCAGCTGTTTACTTTCTTTCTGCAGATCCTTTCAAAGCAAAAATACACACATGATTATTACAAGCCATACAGATAGGGATAAAACATGTTATATATTAATGATAAAGATTAGAGGGTCACCTCAATTTGTCTTTCCTTTTCTAGAATCACTTTCTCACGTTCATTGAACCGTTCTTCTGTCATCTGTAAGGTCTCTTCCCTGCCCTTCAATCTACAAAAAGAGGAAGGAAAGAATTGTACTTCCATGCTGGATTACAGCAAAGTGTAATATTAACGACTACCATTGCCGGGTTACACACGCAATTGAAAGCAATTAGAAAGCATGTCACATGCTCTATAACCAATGGATTCCTGTGTCACCAGCTGAACAGTCTAAAAATATATTTGTACCGGATAACACTGGGATCTATTAGTTACTGTACACGCTGTTAGTTAAACCCAAACATGTAATTTATAGGGTTACACGGCTAGGCATTTACATTGGTCTGGATGAAAATAGTTGAAATAATCCCAAAACCAGTATCTTGCACCCGTGTTTCTGT
Organism: Taudactylus pleione; assembly: GCA_031769625.1. NCBI lineage: Eukaryota > Metazoa > Chordata > Amphibia > Anura > Myobatrachidae > Taudactylus > Taudactylus pleione. Next base: position 2,061,842 of record JAUIMM010001039.1, on the reverse strand, counting down.
GGAGATCAAGTTACTGATTTGTAAAAAAAAAAAAAAAATCATAAAGAGATGGAGAAGGAAAAAAAAAAAAAAAACGGACCGATACCATGTGACCAGTCACATACAAAGCCTATCCCTAACCGTGGAGGCAGCAACTACATAGTATAATACTTTATCACTCAATAATATTTCTATACATTTCTACATTTTGTTTTTGCAGATTTGCTGATTACTATTTTAACAAGTTATTTGTAGCTTTCACATTTACATGGCAATTTTAAGGCACAATTTAGTTGATGTTAAGGTGCATATCCACTACACGAGTGTAGAACGACTGTACGATTACAACATTGTAATCGTTCATCATCATCCTGTGCAGTGGATAATGTACCCAAACTGAACGATATGTCGTTCAGTGCAGACAACTTCCCTCATCCCCGAACATGCACAATCTGTCGATATCAGCAGGTTGGCATGTTCAGGCGATGACAGATGCCGGTAACGACCAGCGGAGCGCGCATCGCTGGTCGTTGCCGGCATATTCACTGCACGATTACGATGTCATAATCGTTCAATTTTATCGTGTAGTGGATATGCACCATTAGAGTTAGGTGAAGCATGCGTAAGGCCTCCAAATCAATCACACAACAGTCATAGATGGCTCTAGTTTTTAGCATTACTCCTAAAAAGCAGATTCTTGCAGTATTAACATATTTTTAATATGTTTTTTTTATATGCTTCCTGCACTTTCATGCATTTTGTTCTACTAATGTAAAATGCAATCGACTTGAGCACATGCTTCAGTATATAGTATAGTTTTAAATACATTACATTTTAGAACACACTACAGATTACTGACGGTCTATTTTTACAATTTGATTAATGCATGAAAAGCTGAAGGGCGTGAACAAGTCCTCAAAGTTTCGCTTGTAAATGACTGGACACACTGTGTGGAGGGGACGTGCACCCTTAACACAACAACTAAACCCTCTTAATGGGCCCCATCCATCTGCGATGGATTGCCGCGATCCCGCGATGCTGCAACCTGGCGTCGCGGGATAGCAGAAATCCAACATGTTGGATTTTGCCGATATGACGACCGCGATCAAAAAATGATCGTGATCGTCAAATCGCCGACATTTAACATGGAAAATGTCTGCGATCCGGCGACGGATCGCAGAACATCGATGGTGGGAGGTCGGCGTTTCCACCCGGAAACGCCGGCACTTCCCATCGCATCGCCGGATCGCAAAATCCGGTGTCTGATGTATGGCCACCTTAAGGCCCCCATACATCAGCAATCGATTGTGGCAATTCTGCAATTTGCAATCGATTGTGTAAAAAAATCTGCAATGTATGGGCTTCACAGATCACAGATTGCAATCAAAAAGTGATTGGCATTGTTGAAGCAGATTGTCGAAAAATGTTGGATTTCACAGCTGGATTGGGGCTGTTGATTGCTAGTGTATGGACATGATCAGCAGATTTGCAGACCTTTACCAGTAAAATGATGGGTCTTTCAAGATTGCAGCAAACACAGATCTGCCAATCGATCTGCAAATCACTGAAAAAGATCTGTAATGTATGGGCGCAGATTGCTAGATTGGGAAATCCTAAAATCGGGCAATAAATCTTTAAATTGTTCAATTGTGGTTTTCAGATTGCTGATGTATGGGGGCCTTTACATAGGTTTGCCATATCATCCCCTTAATTTGGAACTCAGATTCTGTGGCTGATTAAAACCAGGTGAAAGACTTGAAGTTAAGGCCCCCATACATCAGCAATCTGAAAACCACAATTGAACAATTTGAAGATTTATTGCCCGATCTTAGGATTTCCCAATCGAGCAATCTGCGCCCATACACTACAGATCTTTTTCAGCGATTTGCAGATCGATTGCAGCAAACACAGATCTGGCAATCTTGAAAGGCCCATCATTTTGCTAGAAACGGTCTGCAAATCTGCTGATCATGTCCATACACTAGCAATTTACAGCCCCAATCAATATGTGAAATCCAACATGTTGGACAATCTGATTAAACAATTCCAATCACTTTTTGGTTGCAATCTGCGATCTGTGAAGCCCATACATTGCAGATTTTTATACACAATCGATTGCAAATTGTACGATGGCTGCAATCCATCTCTGATGTATGGGGGCCTTTAGCCAGCCATAGAACCAGTGTAAAGGCCCCCATACATCAGAGATGAATTGCAGCAATCGTGCAATTTGCAATCGATTGTGTATAAAAATCTTTCCCTTTTTCAATCGATTGCAGATTGCCACAATCGATTGAAAAAGGAAAAGATTTTTATACACAATTGATTGCAAATTGCACGATTGCTGCAGTCAATCTCTGATGTATGGGGGCCTTAATTCTTGTGTGTCCCAAATTAAAGTGATGATATGGCAAGCCTACTCCTACAGGAAATAACATTTCCAGAAGTCACTTCCTGAAAGTACTGCATTTGCATGTTTTGCCAGTAACATGGGGAAACATTCAGAACACAGCAAGTGACACAACAGTGAAGCGCTTACTAATAATATATCAGCAACAACTCCACTCACATCCCACCTAAATAAGTTGAGGGATATCTGACCTAGTTTTGTGTTACAGGGATTTAAAGTTCAGTGGGAACACAAATTAGCGCAGTCACAGTGTTTCCTTAGCTGCCATGTCCACACAGAGGGGACTGCAATGAAGTGTAACTGCAGGCCACACAGGGGGAGGAGACCACCTCAAACAAGGAGAAGTGCCTACTCCGGCCACAGCGCCCTCTACACCCCGAGGTTAGCAGTGTCCCCCCGGGTAAGGATAAATGAGAAATGAGAGATGATTCTATGATCACCACCGAAATGGTATCATATAATTTTGTTTTTCTTCTTATGTAACACAAGTGAAGCTAATACACTCTCCTAAAACATGGACATATCTGGAAGAGATACAGCAACGTGGATCTTAAATACTCTGTACTGCTGTTACTAGTTTTAAAATATTTATAAATTGATAATTGCAGCAACGTTCATTTCCAAGAGGAAGAGCAGATCAGCATCAAAACATTACAGTACACATTTAAAATCGAAATCCATGGGGATACACTAACCAAGTGACATGATGTGGGAGTGGGGGGGGGGGGGGGTGCAATGTTTCCTCAGAAAACACTACAAAGGCCTAACTAACTTGTCGCATATTTACAAGTACAATATGACCCATGGTTCACCTCTTCATACAGAGGGATTTAGGGTAATGGGTACATGGATGTTATGTCCCATGATCAATCTTACAACATGACTGAACAGCAAATAAAATTTAGAAATATGTAGGACACATTAAAGATCACTGGAGTCTGGAGTTATACGTCACTTCATTCCCATACATATTTATCACCGTCTGTCTTACACAAATTATTATCCCAGTGTGATTGCATTATAAGGGCTACTCAACACCATTTAGTCATAGTCACTACTTAATACATACTGATTCTGAAGCTCCTGAACTTGAGCAATACTGGAGACCTGTAGAAGATACACAATTGTAAAGGACAGAGCAAGCATGTACAGTAAAATGCATTTGACAAAAATGACACCTGAATAGATAAGCTGTAAATATAACACTTCACATATGTAAATCTAATAAAATCACAACAAAGAGCTTTAAGGGACGAGAATATAATTAGCCGTGAAAAGTGCCGTCTGGCGAAAAGCGGATTTAATTTGCCTAATTCGCCTGTTTTGATGCGATGTTTTCTCCATTCGCGTCCCCGCTTTTCGGCCTAATCAAATGTAAAACAGGCGAAAACGCGGGTCGGCGAATGTTTTACAAAGCGAAAAGGACCTTTTTTGGGGGGAAATCAGTCTGTACCCCATAAAAAGCTTCAGTGACCCTGGGAATCGATATACAATAGTAGTAGTAGCCCTAATAAAAGTATTTAGTGAACGGATTTGTTGTAAAGGGCTGTTATACGCATATTTGCATATGTGTGGAAAAATGATACAAAGCAATGTTTTTTCTGAAAAATAAGCACCGTAGTTAAATTTGGGATACCTGAACCTGGGCATTAGTATATTTTAATGTCTCTAAAATGAAGAAAAATCTCAAAAATAGACCTATTGCAACCTCCTGAAAACTCAAAATCTCCTGTCTCATCCATATAGCCCCCCAAAATATCAGGCCCCCCACTTTTTACCCATTTGCAAAACTTTTTCCCTTTTCACCCCAAAAATTACACATCTTTTGGGGGGTTAAGATATTTTTTTTATTTATTTTGACTAATTAGCCATTGGGGTGGGGGGTGTCCAAAGGGTTCTGAACCAATTCCCCACATTTGTACCCCAGAATATGGATTTTGCACTTTTCTTCTTTCTTTTGCTGGAGAAACTTTTTTGCATGTTTTTGCCTAGGCGGAAACTCTGGGCAATTGAAGTGCGGAGATGCTTTGAAAATAGGCGAAATACGTAAATTGGCGAAACCTTTTCTCCAAACGGCACTTTTCAAGGCTAATTGATTTCGGTCCTAAATCAGATTACAGGCCCTCATTCAGAGCCGCTCGTTAGCGGCAGTACGCTCGTTCCGAGCGATGTTTGCACATCTGCGCATGCGTACGCTTTTTAGTACGCATGCGCGAACCAGTCAGTGCGGCCGAAAATCCTTTGTACGCTATATAGCGAGTGCCTGCTATTTTGAGTGACAGAATGAGGCGTATGTGGGTGGTAACAGGGGAAGGTGCTTGAAAATGGGGAGTGGAGATCCGAACGCAGGCGTGCTTAAAGGTCAAAACGGGGCGTTTTATGGGTGTGTATATTTAAAACAGCAGCGTCATTGACCACGTCACTGGGTTATTTTATAGCCAGAACTGCTCGCAAATTTGTGGTAGCAAACACCAACCACAAGAATAGCGAGCAGTTCATACGCTGGTCGATGTACTCGATTAATCTAATAAATAGCGGACATGACGTAGGATGCGTGCGGCCAGGGGGCGTTTTTAACAAATAAACGAGCGCATGTTTTGCTCGTTCGTTCAGACTTAGAGGTGTGAACAGACTGCAATGTGCGTACGGATCATTTGAATAGCCACCCCTTGTTTTTAAACGAACGACCGCAAATAGCGAACGGCTCTGAATGAGGGCCACAGCTCCCAAAAACAGTCTATTTAAGAAAAACAAAAACTAAAAAAAACAACCTAGTTCCTGTATATGTAAGGGTTTCTAATAACATCCACACAAATCTATACAGGCTCGACAAAGACCGGGGGCCAGGTCGCCATGGCTACCAGATTTTGCTGCCTGGCTACCAGATTTTGCTGCCTGGCTACCAGATTTTGCAGTGAGGAAGGATGCAGATCCTCATCAGCTCTGGCGGAGATTCGTGCCTATAGTATTGCGGTGTTCATATCATGCACAGGAGTGCATGTGCTGAGTGTCACCTGCGGTGACTGCTGTGCCTGTGTCAGTCCCGACCTGCGCTGACGACTCCTCTCCATCCTGGCCTGCTCTGATCCCTGCTGTCTGTCCCAGTCTACGCTGATCCTCCTGTACATCCCAACTGCCTACTGCCTCCCATCTCTGGCTGCATAGAGCTCTCCGGTAGTAGGGTCTATGTGTGGCCAGGGATTGCGGAGCGGCTTCAGAGGGATAGTGGTGTGACCGCGAAGGGAGGGTTTTTCTTTTTAATTTCCGGCACCATTGTTTTATGTGAAATGTGGTCCGTTATTACTGGGGGGTGGAGCAGGGTAGCTGTGTAGCGAGGGGGCCTCCATGTTACTGTATCCATTAAACTGTGACCATGAGGGGAGGGGGGTTTTGTTGTACTTTCCGGTACCATTGTTTTATGTAAAGTATGGTCAGTCATTACTGGAGGGTGGAGCAGGGGAGCTGTGCAGAGCAGTGAGGGGGCCTCCATGTTACTGTATCCATTCAACTGTGACCATTTTGTGGACTAGTATAGTGTGTATAACACACAGAGCTGTGCTCTTTACTCACTCCTGTAAATTTTTTTTTTTTTTTTGTGGGGGGGGGGGGGGGGGGCGGTGGTCTGGCTCCTACTATTTCATCCTTGCTCCTAGATTTTAGAAAAATGTGGCAAGCCCTGATACACCAAATATATTTTATGGATCATTCCACCCTACGAACTATAGGCATTAATGGGATAAAATGATTCATCACAGAAAACAGGACACTTACCTACATATGTAGAGCATACAATTTTACATAAACTCTGGAAACTAAGATATACTGCATTTGTGAATATATAAGAAGCGTGTCTTACAACTGTGCCCTCCTGGCCTAAGTAACTATTGACAATCCGATGTTGAGTACATTATCTCAGTGATGTAGCAAAGGTATTACCTGTTCCGCCTTTTCAAGCTGGCTATTTCCTAAAGCTTCCTTTAGTGCTTCAATTTCTTTAGTCAATGCCTTGACAACAACAAGAACGAGACCGATGGGAGACAAGACCACATCACAATGGCATACATAAACATAACAAAATGGATGTACTTTTAGCCCTATGTGTTTACAGGATGCATTGGCCTATACCCATAACTTCCAGTTTTGCACCACAATGAAACAATTACCTATGTTATGGATGACACAACGTGCAAACAATGAAATGCCATAATTTGATGGCCATAAGCTCTTTGCACTGATTAGAATGAATTACAAGCTTTTCAAAGGCAAACAGGCTCGTATTCTTCAGTGGAGCAGCCATTTCACCCAATGCTGACCATAGATGCACAATCCGCATATCTGCAGCTACAAATTGGGTCAATACTGCAAGCGTTTTTGTGATGTGACAGCATGTAGACTAATGACAAAAACAACAGATATGGTAAGAACTTACCTTTGTTATCTCTGTTTCTACGAAGTCCATAGGGTCCACAGGGTTGACCTTGGGGTATAGCCGGATCTGGATCCACGGGCACCACGCAGTTAAAGCTTTGCTGCTCCCAGGATGCACTTGGGTCCGTCCTCCTCTATACCCCGCCCCCGAGCCACAGCACCTCAGTTGGTAAGCAGCCAAGGCCGGAGGAGGAGACTAAACAGAGAGAAGGAAGACTGGAACACACAAGACACCATACTCCCAGAAATGGGAGACGGAAAACCGGTGACCAGCCACTCAGCCCATTTGAAGCCAGGTGTGTCAGGGCGGGCGCCCTGTGGACCCTATGGACTTCGTAGAAACAGAGATAACAAAGGTAAGTTCTTACCATATCTCTTATTTTCTACTTCAGGGTCCATAGGGGGTTCACAGGGTTGACCTTGGGGATTTTCCAAATCAGTTCAACTAAGGGCGGGGACGCTGCTGTGCTGAAAGGAGAACCCGGCGCCCAAAGGATACATCCTGAGAGGCGAAGGTGTCAAACGCATAAAACCTCAAAAACGTCTGAATTGAAGACCAAGTGGCCGCCTTACACAGCTGAACAGCAGAGGCGCCACATCTAGCAGCCCAAGAGGGACCCACAGAACGAGTGGAATGAGCCTTAACAGAGGCTGGCACAGGTAAACCCTCCTGTGCATAAGCCTCACAAATAACGTAACAAAGCCAACGGGCTAAAATTTGTTTTTTGGCAGGCCAAACCCTCCTGTGAAAACCAAAGAGGACAAACAATGAAGCAGACTTCCTAACCGAAGCAGTCCGGTCCACATAGATTCTAAGCGCCCGGACTACATCTAAGGAAGCCTCACCAGCTGAAAGATCAGGTGACTGAAAAGCTGGTAAAACAAGTTCCTGATTGATGTGGAACTTTGAGACCACTTTAGGCATAAACTCAGGACGAGTGCGGGCTCTGTCCTGGTGAAAAATCAGAAAAGGAGTGTGAAAAATCAGAAAAGGAGGGCGACAGGAAAGCGCCCCCAATTCTGACACCCTCCTGGCAGAAGCAATTGCCAGGAGAAAAACGGTCTTAAACGTCAGCCACTTGAGTTCCACTGACTCAAGAGGCTCAAAAGGAGGACGCTGCATGGCCAGTAGTACCACCGCCAAGTCCCAAGGAGCCACAGGAGGCACGAAGGGAGGCTAGATCCTGAGAACACCCTGGAAAAAGGTGTGAACATCTGGTAGCGTAGCAATCCATCGTTGGAACCACACGGACAAAGCGGACACATGAACCTTCAGAGAGGCAAGGCGTAAGCCGAGGTCCAAACCTGATTGAAGAAATTCCAAGATCCTAGAAACTCGGAACACCTAAGGATCATAGCTTCTGGACTCACACCACTGAAAGTGCGCCACACCCTGTGGTAAATCCGTGCGGGAGCAGGCTTGCATGCCCTGAGCATGGTACCAATAACCGAACTGGAGAAACCCCGAGACCTCAAGACGGCTGTCTCAAGAGCCACGCCGTCAAAGACAGCAGACCCAGATCCGGGTAAAGGCAGGGCCCCTGAGACAACAGGTCCCGACGCTGAGGAAGAAGGTACGGAGCATTGACGGAGAGGCTCCTCAGATCGGAGTACCAAGGACGTCTGGGCCACGCCGGAGCCACTAGCACGAGTGTGCCGCCGTCCTGCTTGAATTTCCGCAGGACCCAAAGAAGTAGGGATATCGGAGGAAACAGATACGCCAGGTGAAACGTCCATTTCACCGACAGCGCGTCTACCAGACATGCGCCTGCGTCTCTTGTCCTTGACCCGTAAACGGGCAACTTGTGATTGTGACGGGAGGCCATCAAGTCCAGCTCCGGCAGCCCCCATCTGTCCACGAGTAGCTGAAACACCTCTGGGTGAAGTGACCATTCCCCGGGATGCACGTCGTGACGGCTGAGGAAGTCCGCCTCCCAATTGAGGACTCCGGGGATGAAGACTGCCGAGATCGCTGGAATGTGGCACTCCGCCCAAGCAAGGATGCGAGACACCTCCGAACATCGCTGCCCGACTGCGAGTTCCTCCTTGGTGGTTGATATATGCCACCGTGGTGGCGTTGTCGGACTGCACCTGAACCGCCCTTCCGTGAAGAGCGGGGCCGGACGTCTGCAGTTCTAGGAAGTTAATGGGGAGAAGAGCTTCTTCCGCAGACCAACGACCCTGAAGCGACAATGAGCCGGTCACTGCCCCCCAACCCCGGAGACTGGCATCCGTCATGAGCAGGACCCAGTCCGGGATCCAAAAGGGGCGCCCCTCGACCAGATGAGCTGTCTGAAGCCACCAAGCCAAAGACTGCTGAACCTCCAGGGACAACACCAGCATCTGAGAGCGGATCTGGTGAGGTAACCCGTTCCATTCCGACAGAATCAGCCCCTGCAGGGGCCGGAAATGGAACTGGGCAAATTCCACCATGTCGAATGTCGACACCATGGACCCCAGAACTCTCATAGCCGAATGGACCAACAGGCGGCAACTGCTCAGGCAACTGCTTATCCGCAGGAAGATCCTTTGCTGACGAGAATCCAGCAGGGCTCCCAAATGAACCATCCGTTGTGATGGAATCAGGGAGGACTTTCTCCAATTTATCAACCACCCGTGCGCTTGCAGGCAAGCGATCGTCAGGTGGAGATGTTGAAGCAGTACCTCCGGGGAGCTCGCCAGCAACAGGAGGTCGTCTAGATACGGCAGCAGCCGTACATTCTGGTTCCAAAGATGTTCGGCCTTGACTGCCATAACCTTTGTGAATACCCTCGGTGCCGTGGAGAGGCCAAAGGGTAGCGCCCGGAACTGATAATGATGCTTAAGGATAGCGAACCTGATACCGCTGGTGTGAAGTGCTATCGGAACATGGAGGTAAGCGTCCTGGATAGCCAGGGACACCATGTAATCCCCAGGTTCCATCGCCAGAATGATGGAACGTAAAGTTTCCATCCTGAATTTGGGAACCCTGAGAAATTTGTTCAGATACTTCAAATTGAGGATAGGGCGATGAGAACCATTGAGTTTCTGCACCAGAAACAGAATAGAATAGTACCCCGTCCCTCGTTGTGATTGAGGAATAGGAACAATGACCCCTGCTTTCAGCAAGGACTCTATAGCCTCCTGAATCTGTAAAGCCTTGGTCTTGACCTGAGGACTCGTGCAGAAAAACAGGTGGGGCGGTCTGTGCCGAAAAGACTGGGCGTACCCCTGGGAGACCACTTCTCGAGCCCAGGCATCCGTGGTGGTATTGTGCCAGCACTGGGCAAATTGAAGAAGTCGCTTCCCACTCTGGGGTCCCCCAGAGGGAGGCCCGTCCCATCAGGCAGCAGGTTTATCTTCCTGCTTGGAAGAAGGGCGTCTGGCACTCCAGACCTGCTTCTTGGGCTTAGAAGCGGCCTTGGTCGCCGACTGCCTCGGGAAGGGCTGACCTTTTGCCTTACCCTGAACCCGAAAGGACCAAAAGGCAGAGCTCCGTACTTTGGTAGGTGCAGAAGCCGAAGGGAGGAAGGCTGATTTTGACTTAGCCAGAGTATCCACTATTTTGTCCAAATCTGGACCAAAAAGCAACTCTCCATTAAAAGTTAAGGCCTCCAGGCCCTTTTTGGAGTCTGCATCAGCTCTCCAAGACCGCAGCCACAAGGACCGACGCGCCGACACAGCTGCAGCCGACACCCTAGAGGTCAGCAAGCTTGCATCCAACGATGCTTCCGCAATGTAGGAAGCCGCATCCCTCATTTGTCCTATCAACGCTCTCTGGATATCTGGAGCATCATCCAGAAAGGTATCTTCCAAAGCGTTGGCCCAGCCCACCCAAGAGATGGCCATGGACGGACGGGCCACAGCCCCAGAGAGAGAAAAGTTAGACTTTAAACAAGTCTCACCTTTCCTGTCCGTGGGATCTTTCAGGGAGGAGATAGACGGCAAAGGCAACGTAGCACTTTTAATTAAGCGGGTGACATGGGAATCCACCACAGGCGGAGTTTCCCATTTCCTGCAATGAGCCTCAGGAAAAGGATAGTTGGAAGCCAACCGTTTCTGCGGTTGGAACCTCTTGCTGGGCAACTGCCAGGCCCCCGCCATATGATCAGTCAACTGGTCGGACAGGGGAAAAACAGTCAAAGCTACTTTGACCTTTTTAAAATTAGGGTACTTCGACCTGGGAGCCGGCGCATCCTCCTCTATATGAAGGATGGCCCGCACCGCCCTAACCAATGCCGGCACATTAATGGTGGACTTAGCCTCCACCTCCTGGGCCCCGGCATCCGAGTCAGAGTCCTCATGGATCTCTCCATCATCCGAAGACACGTCCGTGTCCGTGAACTGCGCCGCCAGTGAAGCCGGAACGGGTCACTTGGACGCCTTTGGGGGCAAATCACGGTGCAGTATTGACTGAAAAGCCGATGACGAGGCCGCCAGGCTCTGAACAGAGCTGGAGAGGACATCCACCCAGGGAGGGGGTACCGCCTGAGAATACCCCTGAAAGGGTACCATAGACTGCTGCGTCACCGTGGGAGACTGCACGTATACAGGCAATCCTACATAAGGACCCACAGTCTGAGACCCGGGAGGAGACTGCACCAGATGCGTAACCCCCGGGGAACGGGGGATGGTAGGCTGAGGCAACGCCCTAGAAGGGACCGCAGTCGGGACCGCAAGCCGGTCCGCGATCAACGCCATCACTTGTGTAAACATCGCCCAAGGAGGATCCTGCGCCATCGTGGGTTTAGAGGGACTAGGTACCAGCTGGCACCGCCCGCACAGACCGTTCTGAGACAAATCCACCCCATCAACCCCTGCCGAACAGTGCCGGCAGGAAAATAACACAGGAGCCACGGAGCGCTCATTCTCCTCATCAGACATGACACAATAACTTTTGCAATAAAAGTGTATCACCGAAAAGAGGTGAGGCGTAAAACACCCACGCACTCCCACGTATGCAACACAAACATGTGACGGACCTCACAAATACGTAGATCTATATAAGTGAGGTACACAGAAAGAACACCCCTCCCCCACGCACCTGCGGGCCGTAGGAGAAGGAAAGGGATAGATATAAGCTGACAGCAAGAATAAATAAGCACAGACAGCAGCACTAGCAAAAGTCACATACCATGCAGGAAGTTATACTCACTGCACCTTTCGCTACAATCAACCTCCCAGATTCAGTGTCTGGGAGGGCTATAGCGCTGCGAACACTGTCCTTAGCAGGGGAGAGGTACGCAGGGGGACCGGTCCACTTGATACCGCCTGGGAGTTCTGCGTTGCTGCCACTGAGAAGATGGCCGCCGGAGAGCTCTGAGGAGGAGTGGCCGAGAGATAACAGCCCAGCGACGTCAGCACGCATGAGAGAAGGCGTGCTGGGCTGAGGGGAGGACCCGCTAAATCAGGGAAGGCTGCCTCCCCTGGCTAGTGATTAACCCCCAGGGATGCCGGTTCCCTTCCGGTCCTTACACCCTGGTGGTCCAGCGGTCACGCGGGGTATGCCTGTGAAGGGGGAGCCCGCCGCCGGTCTGTCCCCAGAGACCGGCGGCTGAAGACTGCATTTGTTATCCCCGCGCGCAGCACAAAGCGCTGCACGCGGCTTACCTGGCCCCGTAGAATCCGGCAGCGGTCAGCTGGAGCTCCCGGAGCCACGCTAGTACTGACTCCGGGGTCCCGCTTCGATCCCCAGATCAGTACTGGCGTCGCAGCGCCAGCGGGACTGTTGGAGCGGCAGCGTGGATGTCCAGATGGACAGTCTGATGCTGCCGCTCTGAAGATAGAAAAAATTAAATAAATTCTTCTTTAAAAATAATAAAAAATAAAGCTTGCCCACTGCCCAGGGTGACCCGACTCCGGCCGGGCACCAACTAAAACTGAGGTGCTGTGGCTCGGGGGCGGGGTATAGAGGAGGACGGACCCACGTGCATCCTGGGAGCAGCAAAGCTTTAACTGCGTGGTGCCCGTGGATCCAGATCCAGCTATACCCCAAGGTCAACCCTGTGAACCCCCTATGGACCCTGAAGTAGAAAACTTAAAACTTTCTATTTTGCAATCTATTTATATTTCAATCATATCGGATAAGTGATGATACTTGACATTACTTCCGCTGATGATGGGTATCGGGCATAATATTAATACTTGAATACTATAAAAATGAATCAAATATTTTGCCACAAAAAAAATAAATAAAAAAGAATAGTAAATCCAATAGAACATTTCCTGCAACAATCTGGCACCTACAGAGAACATAATACCTGTACAGCCTTTTCCTCATTGTTGGCCCGGAGCTGCTCAGCATGAAGCATATCTTCCACAGACCTTATTTTGCCATCCTTCTCATGGATACTAAAAATATAATCCTTATTAATACCATTTCAAATCAATATTTCATAGACCAAGGTTTAAAACAAAGAAAATAAAAACATTTCTAGGTTTTAATAAGTCTCCTTTTTTCAGCCAACTTGTTATAGTGCCTACCCATTATGATTCTTGCTGCAATTTGGTTCCTTTCAAAGGTCAATTAACTGTAAATCACAGTGCGCATCACTTCAATAAGAATACTGGACCTCATTATCCTCATAATAATGGGTGACTGGGTCCTTCCCAACATTAATCGGAACGGATGAAAAGAATCTGGAGGGAATAGGCCAGCACCTGACCATGTAAGTACTCATCTTCTGACATCACTTCCTGTGCCTAATGAGCCCAATTGCCTAACAGTCATCTCTCTCATAGTTAGCCAATCAAACCAGCCTTTACACGAAATGTATTAGGTCTTAAATAGTCTGACTCATCAGAATTGTTGTGATCCTATACCCTATATAAATCACATGATCTGATCTTCATTTACAAACCTCTGCAGTCTTATTTATAGTAGAAGCAAAGCAAAAATCACAGCGTTTACGGCAGGTGGTTATGCCGCACATCAGCCCATGGAACACAGTTATACCTTATACAAGTTGGGGTTCTAAAGCTGGCCACACACATAGCGATATTTTACCCGATCTGGACGATTCCGACACATTGGAACGACAGATTGTGTAAAATATGGCCAAATTGAGAGTAAATCGTGATTCCCCACTCACGATCACGATGCGCGTCCCCGCTGGTTGCACATCGCATCGTCAGATCTGCTGTGCAGTAGGGCAGATCTGACAATCTGGGACACAATGCACTTGAAAAAAAAAAAAAAGTTAAGATGCACGATAGATCTTAAGTCAGATTGGATGCTTTTTACTCCAAATCGTGTGTAGGACTGCCGGGGAGCTGCCGGGGGAGAGTTCAAGGGAAATCATACACTATGTCGGATCGTGAGCACATCGCTATGTGTGTGGGCACCTTAAATGACGACCGTGAATCCATGTTTCAGTATTTCATTACTAACGCACTTTCCTTTATTTTGTTTTACGTTATTAACAAATTAAACTAGATTATGAAAACATATGAACCAAAACCATTAGCGACATGATTTAGTTAGCGTCAGTGGGGGGGAATTCAATTCAACGCGAATTGAATAGCACCGGGAGGGAGCTCCCGGACCTATTCAATTCAGTGCGCTGTTATGTCGGAGAATGCAGGTTCTCGCAACTTAACAAGGGTGTTATGGCGCGAGAACCAGAGTTCTCTGACTAAAAAGTGTCAGGCGCGCAGCTGTTAGCGTCGCGCTAAGCAGTAAAACAGCTGCGCGGCCGGCACTTTTATCGGATTTCTCCTCACATCTCCAGGGGGGTGCGAGAAGAAGTACTTTGCCCGCCCAAACATCGCAGTGTATTGAATAGCTTCAGGAGCTCCCTCTCGCGGCTATTCAACATCGCGCTGAATTGAATTCCCCCAATAAGATCATGAGGACCCAGGCACCCAAACTAGTATGAAGAGAAGAAAATGAGATCAAGTAACACATTATACTAAATTTAGCTTTGATACATTTTAGGCTTACATAAATAAAAGTATTATTAAAAACTGATGTGCTCCGTTCCATGGCTTTGTAGAATGGTCAGGAATAAGTATTTTTGAGTTGAAGAATGGATAAACACAGCGCACTGGGCTACCTACTGGTTTCGGTGAGCTGCTGAATAGAAGGGTGTCCTCCCTTTAAACATGCATATATAGAATTGAACATTCAGCGCTAAGTGTTAGGAGAGAGAGTGAAGTCTGTGATAAGGTGCCAGCCAATCAGCTCCCAACTGTCATTTTTCAAACACAGCCTGTGAGATGGCAGTTGGGAGCTGATTGGCTGACACCATATCACTGACATCACTTTTCACTCTGTCTCATAACACTGCTTTTAAGTAAATAGACCCCTATGTCTGCAATTACATTGTACAATTTTTAAGCACTGATTAAGTAAAAGTATATTTGTACTTACAGTACTATAGCAGTCTGTTATCATCCCATCATTCTAAGGTTGCAAACCATATATACATAAAGGTTTAGCGCTGAATGTTCAATTCTATATAAGCATTTTTGAAGTGTTGGTAACACAAATTAGCACAACAATCGTTGCATGAAGAACTTACTGTAGGCTGTGCGCTTATTTAGGATCATAATAAAAAGGAGAAATATTCCTTTAAATATAAAAGAATGAATACCTGAGAATGACTTTGATGTATGGACATTTAAATCTGTGATCATATATACCATATAAAAAGAAACATTATTCCCCTGTCTGACAAAGGAAACCCTGCCCTTCTAGCCTCTGCACCCTATCAGAAGCCTTTGGGTATATTTACTAAAGTGCAGAAGAGGAGATGTTGCCCATAACAACCAGATTATAGCTATTATCTTCTAAAAGGTGCTAGATAAATAAGTAGAATCTGATTGGTTGCTGTGGGCAACATCCCCACTTTTATAAACCGGCACTTTAGTAGATTTCCCCCCTAGAATACACATTACAGACCGGAGACCAGCAAATCAATGGTCATTGCTGTAACTAACATTTTACCAGTACCATTAAAGAATTCATCACCTTGCAGGAGCAACTTACACATTTTTTAGATCTTCCACAACAGACGTAAGGGCTACCTAAAAATAAATATATACAATAAGTGACAGTAATGTTATCAAATAAGAATTATATATGGTTACATTGCCAACATCTGTTACTGAGACCCTCATTTTAACGCACACCCCATTTTAGGGAGCAGGAAAATGAGTGAAGATTGCTGTGCTCCACATCATGGAGAATTGCTCTGCCCCCTATGGGTTACTATGCCATCTAGCAGTACTGGGGAAATCCACAGTAACACTTTTATGGAATTCTCTCCTTGATATCATGTAAACTGAACAAAAAGTTCAAAGGTTTCATGAAAGGGGCTAAAGATGGTTTACAAAACTAAATTTCAAGAAGTTTATTCTTAAAGGGGCTTATTCATGTTTTATATATTTTCCTCTGTTTGCCAAATGTAAATATTAAGTGATGAATGTATGATTTTTTTTCTATAGGAATTTACCTAATCATGTTTATTGTGGTGTGATGCTCATCTAACAATGCTATAGTTTGTAGCGTGGCCTAGTAGTAAGGCATATATGCAACATTATTGTTGGCATGGGATTATGTCAATGGGCTTATTGCTAGGTCTAGATCTAGAAAGGACCAAAAGCATGACAAAGAAAAAACTAGAAAGCAAAGTAGTGACAAACATAGGGGTAAATCCCATTAGGTGCGAGTTGGCTTGTGTGAGCCGATATCACGGCAAACTCGCACTACGAAGTGCGGCTGCAATCCAATTCCACACTTGCATTTTTATTTCAGAGGAAAATCGCGTTTTTCGGGGATTTCTTTGGACACTTCCTGGCAGGTCCGTTTTGCAACTAACAGGGACGCCTGATGTTTGGACTTATGCGCTGTTGTCTGCTACAAGGGTAGACCAATCCATCCGGTGAGTGTCCATTCATTCCCCACTTACACTTGTTTTATTATATCTTAAATTCATGTATTAATCTGTGTTTGAATTAGGGGTGTGCACCGGCCACTTTTCGTGTTTTGTGTTTTGGTTTTGGATCTGGATCTTTCTTCGTGTTTTGGATCTGGATTGGTTTTGCCAAAACCACCCTTCCGTGTTTTGGGTTCTGGGTTTTGTGTTTTGGATCTGTATTTTTTTTTTTAAAAAGCATAAAAACAGCTAAAATCACAGAATTTGTTGGTTTCTCTGCTCCTATGCTATTATTAACCTCAATAACCTTAATTTCCACTCATTTCCAGTCTATTCTGAACACCTCACACCTCACAATAGTGTTTTCATGTCCAAAAGGTTGCACCGAGGTAGCTGGATGACTATGCTAAGCGACACGAGTGGGCGGCACAAACACGTGACCCATCTAGGAGTGACACTGCAGTGGCAGACAGGATGGCAGTTAGAAAAACTAGGCCCCAAACTGTACATAATGCAAAGAAAAAAAAGAAGTGCAAGATGGAATTGTCCTTGGGCCCTCCCACCCACCCTTATGTTGTATAAACAGGACATGCACACTTTAACAAATCAATCATTTCAGCGCCAGGGTCTGCCACACAACTGTGGCTGAAATGATTGGTTCGTTTGGGCCCCCACAAAACAAGCTGGCAATTAATGTGTCCCTGCACAAACTGGCTCTACGGAGGCAAGATGTCATCCTCATCCTCCTCATCCACCGATTCCTCACCCTCTTCAGTGTGTACATCCTCATCCTCACAAAGTATTAACTCGTCCCCACTTGAATCCACCACCACAGGTCCCTCTGTACCTTCTGGAGGCTGGTCTCCCTGGAAGAGCTGATAATTCATTTTGATGAACATCATCTTCTCCACATTCTGTGGAAGCAACCTCCTACGCCTTTTGCTGACAAGGTTCCCGGCTGCACTAAACACTCTTTCGGAGTACACACTGGAGGGGGGGCAACTCAGGTAAAATAGAGCCAGCTTGTACAGGGGCCTCCAAATTGCCTCTTTTTCCTGCCAGTACAGGTATGGACTGTCTGACATGCCTACTTGGATGCTGTCACCGATGTAATCCTCCACCATTCTGTCAATGGTGACAGTATCATATGCAGTGACAGTAGACATGTCAGAAATTGTTGCCAGGTCCTTCAGTCCGGACCAGATGTCCAAACTTGGTCCTGCCTGCCCTGCATCACCGCCAGCGGGTTGCTTAGGATACCTAAGTTTTTTCCTGGCAGCCCCAGTTGCGGGAGAAAATGAAGAAGGAGCCGTTGACGTGTCACGTTCCGCTTCAGCTGACAGTGTGTTCACCAGCAGGTCTTTGCACCTCTGCAGGCTTGTGTCGGCCGGAAAGAGAGACACCACATAGGCTTTAAACCTAGGATCAAGCACGGTGGCCAAAATGTAGTGGTCTGATTTCAACAGATTGACCACCCTGGAATCCTGGCAAAGCGAATGAAGGGCTTCATCCACAAGTCCCACATACCGAGCGGAATCGCTCCGTCTTAGCTCCTCCTTCACTTTCTCCAGCTGCTTCTGCAAAAGCCTGATGAGGGGAATGACCTGACTCAAGCTGGCTGTGTCTGAACTGACTTCACGTGTGGCAAGTTCGAAGGGCTGGAGAACCTTGCACAACACGGAAATCATTCTCCACTGCGCTTGAGTCAGGTGCATACCCCCTCCTTTGCCTATGTCATAGGTGGATGTATAGGCTTGTATGGCCTTTTGCTGCTCCTCCATCCTCTGAAGCATATAGAGGGTTGAGTTCCACCGCGTCACAACCTCTTGCTTCAGGTGATGGCGGGGCAGGTTCAAGAGTGTTTGCTGGCGCTCCAGTCTTCGGCACGCAGTCGCTGAATGGCAAAAGTGGCCAGAAATTTTTCGGGCCACCCAAAGCGTCTCCTGCACGCCCCTGTCGCTTTTCAGAAAATTCTGCACCACCAAGTTTATTGTGTGAGCAAAACATGGGACGTGCTGGAATTTGCCCAGATGTAATGCCCGCACAATATTGGTGGCGTTGTCAGATATCACAAATCCCCAGGAGAGTCTAAGTGGGGTAAGCCACTGGGCGATGATTTCCCTCAGTTTCTCTAAGAGGTTGTCGGCGGTGTGCCTCTTACTGAAACCGGTGATACACAGCGTAGCCTGCCTTGTAACGAGCTGGCGTTTCTGAGATGCTGCTACTGGTGACGCTGCTGCTGTTGCTGCGTAAGGTGATACATCTACCCAGTGGGCTGTCACAGTCATAGTCCTTAGTCTGCCCTGTTCCACTTGTCCACATGTCCGTGGTTAAGTGGACATTGTGTACAACGGCATTTTTCAGGACACTGAGGACACTTTTTCTGACGTTTCTGTACAGTCTCGGTATCGCCTGCCTAGTGAAGTGGAATCTAGACGGGATTTGGAACCGGGGACACACTACCTCCATCAATTGTCTAAATCCCACTGCACTAATGGCGGATACCGGACGCACGTCTAACACCAACATAGCAGTCAAGGCCTCAGTTATACGTTTTGCTTCAGGATGACTGCTGTCGTACTTCATCCTCCTCGCTAAGGACTGTTGGAGGGTCAATTGTTTAGTAAAAGTAGTGGTGTTCCTACTTCCTCTCTGGGATGATGAACGACTCCCAGCAGCAGCAACAGCAGCAGCGGCAGCAGTAGGCGTAGCAATGCAGGATCCTCCAGAGGAATCCCGGATAGGAGAGTCAGTCATGCCAGTGACATGGCCTGCAGGACTACTTCCGATCCTGACTAAGGAGGAAATTGACGAGGAGGGAGTTGACGGTGTGGTTTGCAGGCGCTTGGATACAACAGGACAACGGGATTTAGGTGTCCCTGGACTGCTTACGGTCTTAGCCAAAGTTTCTGAACTTGACAGTAACTTTTTATGAACGCGCTGCAGGTGCCGTATAAGGGAGGATGTTCCTAGGTGGTTGACGTCCCTACCCCTACTTATTTCACCTTTACATATGGTACATATGGCAAGACAGTTGTTGTCCGGATTTGGATAGAAATATTGCCAGACCAAAGAGGTGGAATGTTTGGTCTTCTGCCCAGGCATGACCGTGATGGGCTTTTTCATCCCACAGACAACAACTGTCTCCCCCGGAACCTGATTTAAACAAACCACATCACCATCAGAATCCTCCTCGCCAACTTCCTCCTCAGCGCCAGCTACACCAGTATCCTCATCCTGTTGTACTTCAACAGTGACATCTTCAATTTGCATATCAGCAAGTGGACTGTGGGTGCTCCTTTCAGCACTTGCAGGGGGCGTGCAAATGGTGGAAAGAGCCACCTCTTCCCGTCCAGTGCTGGGAAGGTCAGGCATCGCAACCACCACCACACTTGGACTCTCCTTGGGGATTTGTGATATCTTCTTAGAAAGCACAGTTCTTCGCTGTGCTTTTGCCAGCTTAACTCTTTTGATTTTTTTAGTGGGAGGAGGGCTTCCATCGTCATGTGAAGCTGAACCACTAGTCATGAACATACTAGGGATCGACCTTAGCCGTTCCTTGCCACTCCGTGTCGTAAATGGCATATTGGCAAGTTTACGTTTCTCTTCAGCTGATTTAAATGTCTTTTTCAAGGTCATTTTCCTGAACTTTGCCATTTGGGATTGTATGTGCCCTCTACTATGACATTGGGCATCGGCCTTGGCAGACGACGTTGATGGCATGTTATCGTCTATGTCATGACTAGTGGCAGCAGCTTCAGCACTAGGAGGAAGTGGTTCTTGATCTTTCTCTATTTTATTTTTATCGGAGAAAGTTTGGTCCTCCATTTATGTTATATCGATTTGATATATACGTGCGGCTAAACACAGAAAATAATTTTTTTTTTGGTTTGGACTGGAGTGTACTTTGTGGGTTACAGCACCCTTTAACGGTCAAGCCAGCCGGCCCTTTACTTATGACACAGGCGCACTCTTGGCACTACTTTGTTGATGCACGTGCGGCTACTGCGCACACAATTCACAAACACAGAAAATAAATTTTTTTTGGTTTGGACTGGAGTGTACTTTCGGGGGTTACAGCACCCTTAACGGTCAAGCCAGCCGGCCCTTTACTTATGACACAGGTGCACGCTTGGCACTACTTTGTTGATGCACGTGCGGCTACTGCGCACACAATTCACAAACACAGAAAATAATTATTTTTTTGGTTTGGACTGGAGTGTACTTTCGGGGGTTACAGCACCCTTAACGGTCAAGCCAGCCGGCCCTTTACTTATGACACAGGCGCACGCTTGGCACTACTTTGTTGATGCACGTGCGGCTACTGCGCACACAATTCACAAACACAGAAAATATATTATTTTTTTAGCACTTGGGGGGAGCACCCCTGATGGACAGAGCACCCCCTGGACAACACTACAGCACTCCTTTAGGACTGGGACACTGCACAGGACTTTGGAGTGGACACAGCCCCTATGGAGAACTGACTGCACAACACAGTCCAGCCAGCCCCTATGGACTTTGAAGTAGTGGACACAGCCCCTATTAACAACAGCAGCACAGCAAAACACAGCCAGCCCCTATGGACTTTGAAGTAGTGGACAACAGCAGCACTACACTACACTACACTACACAGCCCTAACTCCCACCCTCCCTCTTCACTGTCCACAGCCGAGTGAGAAAATGGCGCCGACGTGGGTACCTTATATAGGATCCAAAACCCGCGAGACTCGGAAGGCGGGATGATGACGTTTTGCCTCGATTTCAGATCCGAGTCAGGCGGGAAAAGTCGAGCCTGATTCGGATCGGACTCGGATCGGGGGGGCTCGGGGGGGTTCGGATTTCAGAAATCCGAACCCGCTCACCCCTAGTTTGAATTAAATAGTATTACACTATTTTGGTATTATTTTTCTTCACATAAACTACATTGGAGATTGTGCTTCTTATAAAAGAACGGAAACCTTACCTCTGGAGGAGAGATGCAAGGTTTTATCTATGCTGGTTTGTCTACTTTATTCATAGTAGACCATCCCTAATGGTACGAGTCTGAATAAGAGGGGGGTCATTTTTATAAGATACAACAAAAAATTACATTCTGAATATACTACACTATGGATTCTCTCTTATTTTTTATTGAGATCTAGATTACTTCGAGCGCCTGAGGAGTATTGTTGGTAATATTTTTCTGTTTTAGCCCCTCTAATGACTAATTATCCATTTAGAAGTTTTCAATTAGCTTAATTGGCCCAATAGTTCGATGTCATTTTTGGGTGTTTAAAAAAATTGCCTCAAATTACCCGCACAGCAACTTTTTTGTTAGTTTAGGCACCCCAAATGCATTTACAGTTTGTTTTCTTTAATGAAATATTTCTTTTTGCCATTTTTCTTTTTAAAAAAAAAAAAGAAGCAGCTAAAGTGGCCTCAAATTAACACAAAAAATCACATCTCTTTATACTTTTTTTTTGCCTTTTTTGTTTAATTCATTTGAGGTTAAACAAAACGTTTTTGTTTACAATTTTTTCTCATTTCTGAAAACCTCCAGTATTTTCCTTATGCTCACTAACAGTCTTCTGTATGATTCTGCCAATGAAATTGTCACTTTTTAGGGGTCCAGGATGCCTACCCCACTTTTTCATGCCTTTCTCACAAGTCGCATGCTATAAAAAATTCTCACCCCCCGCATGTGGCGCAAGTTGGTATTTCTAATTGGATTGAGCGTTTCTCGGGAGCGAGCATCAGTGCGAAGTGTGTGTTTTTCATGATACAAACTCACCCCTAATTGGATTAACCCCCATATCCTGAGTTTGCACTCTGCTTGAACAAAGAAATAACATACAACTAGTACCAGTATCCTGTATATACAGCATTATTGGAATTGGTTCGATTCCCGTCAGCGGCAGCCCGACAGGAGCAGAGTGCAACGCAGTGGAAGCCCGACATCGCTGGAAATCCCGATCGTGGATAGGTAAGTATTTACTAACCTAACCCCCTAACCCTCCTTAGGGGTGTCTAACCCTAACTTCCCCCCCAAGTGCCTAACCCTAATCCCCTCTAAGTGCCTAACCCTAACCCTTCCCCGCTGCCTAAACCTAAGTCCCCCGGGGGGGTGAACCCTAAGTCCCCCCTGGGGGTGCCTGACCCTAACCCTCCCTCCCCCTAGCCTAACCCTAACCCTCCTGGCGGGGTGCCTAACCCTAAGTCCCCCCCGGGAGCCCTAAACATAACCCTCCCCCCCCGCGGCTGTCCGCTCGCGGCGCCCGGCATCCCTACGATCGGGATGCCGGGCGCCGGCCTCCCGGCGTCAGGGAAATGCGGGCGTCTACATCTAGACGCCCGGCATTTCACCCTTGCCGGGAAATGGCAGTCGGGAAGCCGGCTGCCGGTATTTAGGCAGTCGGCTTCCCGATTGCCTCCCGCATTAGCCTATGCTAGGCACAATTAAGCAAATACAACTTCTGGAGTAATAGAGCCTATAAATGCTTTCATTTTAATATTATAATCCACACATTACCTGGTCTTTGTGATGGGCCTTAAGATTCTGCACATCCATCCGTAAAGTCACATTTTCATCCCTTAGTGTCTAAAACAGACATCACTTTAAGTTGAGTTCATGTAAACATAATAAAACTGCACAAGAAACCTACTCAATTCTATGCTGCAAAGGGATTTCCAATGCAGATCTATTTTCAGGTAATATGAAATGGTAAGTATAAACCAAACCCAATCCCTCTAAAATATAACCAAGTTCATGCAAAAGCTTCTACTAATAAAATGCTATATTAGCTTTATGATGTTTATATTAGGTAAGCAGAAATTACATTATCAGCTGATCATTGTCAATCAGATTGGTCCTACATTGTATCATGTGTAGCCACAGCCTCTAGAGTCAAAATCCATTTGAATCTGAACTGGCAAAACGGAATACCTGATTGGACAACGTCTGCAATGGCATGCATTGCTTCAGTGTTCCCTCGCAACCAATGACTCTTCTGATCCGGGCACTCAGACCAACCCGAAAAGACTAGATCTGTGCAATTTGCCAAATTGCTGAAAGGTCTGTTTATTTAGTGTCCATGCCTAATGACCTGTTACTTTGTGGCCTTTACATTACCCTTGCTGTACACTACACTGTGCAATCCCAATTACAAAGTATTAAAATATATAGGTTTCTTAGCATACAGCACCTGATCCAGTTTTCAGAATATATTCCAGAGTTGGTTTAATGGCAGTCAGTGATACCTGATGATCAAGTTAGGGCACAGAGCCCTGTGGCAGAGTCGGTGTAGGGCTAAGGAAAGCAACTTACCCTCAATTCTTCCTCTTTGTTTGCAACTTCTATGAGTCCAGTCTCCAGCAACTCCTCAACAGTTTTGATCTTTTCATCTTTCTCTTCCATGCTACAAAAGGGAAATACACTCTTATTTATAGCAAGCATTTCAATCACATGTAACCACATCAGCATTCATTTGGACAACAAAGAAGAAGAAGCATAATGATTTATTTTATTAGCTATGACAATTCTGTACACTGAAATCAAGTAATAAAAACACAACAAGCAGCTTGTCCCAAACAGGACTGCTGCGCACATGATTTACATGGGGACCCCCATCCCTCTTATAGGCCTATAATGACGTCAAGCCTTGGGAGGGAAGTCATGCATGCCTTACAGTTACCTTTTCTCCATTTGTCCAAGTACGTCTTTATGTGTCTAAAGGTGAAAAAAAAGGTAGTTAGAAAATGTTGCAGATACTCAAAAAAACTCAGGCAAATATATCAAAAAGGAATATAATCTTACCTGATCAAGAAAATGTTCCTGCAACTTCTGAACCTGAAGTTGTAACTGATTGTTCATATTCTGTAGAGACTGAAACAAATGAGGGGATCAGACTAGTCCGGAGTTCTCTAGATTTTATTTCTAAGATTCTTGAACTTAGAAATATTTTGAACGGATAACTTTCACATGCCCTTAAAACACTTACAGCCGTATTCAATTTGGAGCGAAAAGTCCGTGCTGGATTTTTCGCTCCACATCGCTGATTTTCCTGGGATTAAAGTAGGGGCGCGCGCCTGCTTTATCCCCATATTCAATTAAAAAGCTACGAAAACGGGAGCCGGCGAAATAGGATCGGCAAAAAAAAACTAGATTTACCTGGAATAAATTGTAGGACCCCCTAAAGCTGTCAAAACATGGGGGATCACTATGGGTACCCCCGTTTTAGCCTGCAAATGAAAGTCGGGGTTTTAAATAGCCGCGGCAGGTGTTTTTTTTCTGACATTGAAGAAGTGATGCAGAAGAGCAGTTAAGTTATTTTTTTCGTTTTTTTAAGTGGTCCCATCAAATTTGGGGTACATGAAACTGGGTACTAGCATATTTTTATGTCCCTAAAGTAATTTTTAAAAAATTTTGCAAAAATGCACCTGCCGCTAATAGCCTATTGTAGAATACACCTGCCGCATACTTACAGAATAGCCCTGAACCTACAGTATTTCCCTATTTTTAAACACTTTTTCCATTTTTTTTTTTTCACCCCAATTTTTAAATTATTTTTTTGGGGTGTCCCTAATTTTTTTTTTTTTTTTACTTTTTTTTGACAGTTAATTTTTAAATTACATTCCCAGGGTTGCAGGCTATTTTTTTAAGGCTGCACCTCTAAACCCCAATTGTGCACTTTTTTTCGCCACCTATTCAGTGGTGAAAAGTTATCCCCGCTTTTTTTCAAAGACTTCTCGAACCTGCAAAAAGTCTTTGAAATTGAATATGGGGATAATTGAAATCGGCGACAATGACGTCATCGGTGCTAATTTATCGCAGATTCCAAAATTTTCGCTCCAAATTGAATACCCTGTTAAAATGCAGACGTAATGTTATCCAACAGCACAAGACTTACAAACTGCAACCAGTAAAGCAAGCGATAACCATACTGCGTGAGCCTTACAAAAGATGACTGTGCTGCGTGAGCCTTACAAGGGGTAACTGTAATGTGCAAGTTTTACAAAAGATAACCGTACTGCTCAAGACTAACAGGAGATAACTATACAGCGCAAGCCTTACATGAGATAACCGTATGGCACAAGCCTTACATAGGATAACTGTACTGCACACGCTTTATACGAGATAACCATACTGAACAAGCCTTAAAAGGGATAACCGTACTGTGCAAGCCTTACAAAGGATAACTGTACTACACAAGCCTTGAAAGCTATGTACTATGTAATCTAATGATTGTTTTACAAACCAGCATATTATATTACTGGAGTCTACAGTAGCCTGGTTTATACAGTATTAAGTGTAGGAAAATGCCTGTCGCTTCAAACAAAACAATTGCTTTGGGGTTGCTGTGTGTGATATGGATATTCTTACCTCGCGGTAATGGTCATACACATATCACAACATTATAGTATTACTCATTGCACAGTTTGGCAGGTGCCGGTGCTGAAGCCATATTGCCAAAAGAAGACATATAAGGACACACATCAATAACTCATGTTAACCATAATCTGAAACCTATTATGATGTTAATATTTTCCCAGAATTGTATAAGTAGTTTGCCTCCATTTTCAGCCCCTAAACAACCAGGCAAATTCTCTGCACAAAAGTGCAATTAAATATACAAACTCCATTAGGTTATCCTCTTAGAGAACAAAGTATTACATATTTAATTTGCTTAAACAACGTCTTACACAGAAAAAAAAATTAAAACAAACGACAATAGTTCACAAAGACATTAGAGTACCGGACCCTACGAACAGTAGATGGCAGCCATGTTAAAGACAATTATAATTCATGGGAATACACCGTTCACTAGAAAGGATGCCGATTGTGTCCCTTACTTTATGTTCCTCGATGTTACTGGTCACTTTCACAAGCTCAGCCTCAAGTCTCAGTTCCAGAGCTCTGATCTGCTCATCTTTTTCCACAACACTGAAAGAGAGGTGGTCATTTAACCAAGGTCTATTCTTTATCACTTACTGGAGTTATAGACTGACCAATGTCATTAACATAACATTTCATGCACACTGTTAAAGGAGATCTTTCATCAGTATAGAACCAATAACTTAGTTACACAATAGTAAACAGTAGCAAAGATTAAATAAGAAGTGAATTTTATACATTTTAGTCCTGATGCCAACTTGATTTACTTATTTGAAGTCTATAGATCATTTCTGTCCACTGGCTGCTAACAGCAGAACCTTCAGTCTGCAAAAGTCCACCCGTCTGTTAGACACAGTGTAGGCAGCGAATATTCTTAAGAATTCAGTCTACTCTTCACTAGGTTCTAGTGAATAAGCTATGTTAAAATATTATTGCACTAAAATAAACAATATTTAGAGCTAAAAGTCCTTTACAATGCTCTCAAAAAAATAACAGAATGGGATAGCATCAGGATAAAAGTAAAAGGTTATATTTTGCAATGCTGTGTGTAGACTTAAAAATATTATACACTTATAAAAACATGAATTCATAATTGGTTGCTAAAGAAAATCTGCACTTCTCAGTGCTGCCTGTAGAGGTCACTCATCTCACGAGATTCAGATATGCCAATGTGTGATGTGTATGGTAGTAACCTACAAGCAAGCAAACACAATTCATTTCTTCTTAGCTGCAGAAAAGGTATTCCAGTCAAATACCAATTAGTTGATGTGGTAAACTGCATATTTGCACTCATGTCAGTAAATATCTCCCACTGTCAGCACACAGCTAAACAGTGAATTTTAATATGAAAGCTACTTTGGAGATTCAATGTTTGGAGCTATAACCTTGTTGCAGAGAAGGTGAATAAGAATTTGGGGTCAATCTCAAACCCCCATTAAATTCCCAAGTGTGACTTCAAGTTTAGTTAATCAGGCACTGCTCTTACTGATTTTAGTGTTACTAAGGGACAGAATGTTGGGAGTGTTTGTTTCATGGGCGTGCTTAAATTAGCGACTGCCTGCGTAGCATGAGAGCCCTCAGCGGGAGAGGAAAACTGCAGAATCTATGGCTGGTCAGACCAGCCGCAAGGGCAAGATGGCCGCTCGATGTGCATCGATATTACCGATATTTACGCAGGTATGCCTTGTCGCACGCAGGTAAGAAGGCAGCAGTGGACATCTTTATGCTCATTCGCAGCTGTGTTCGCATTAACGTCCATCTCTGAATCATGGCCCATAAAATTCTGTGGTTACTAGTTACATTTTCCCAATGGAATGCTCATTTTAGACATAAGAAAGGCCCATGCAGAGGTAATCAATTAGGCATAAGACGTCTGATTTAGGAGTGTTTTATGTTCATGCAAGCGCAAGAAACTTTTCTAGGTAGATTTGTG
This sequence comes from Taudactylus pleione, assembly GCA_031769625.1. NCBI lineage: Eukaryota > Metazoa > Chordata > Amphibia > Anura > Myobatrachidae > Taudactylus > Taudactylus pleione. The sequence continues at coordinate 2,033,862 of JAUIMM010001039.1, read as the reverse complement.
ACAATTACTATCTCAAATATAAAGCGACTGGCATTTTAACTTTAAAGGTACTTTAAAAGACCAAAACATAGCATGACTAGGGGATTTCCATCCTAAGCCCTGTGTATGAATGACCGCTGAAGCCAATGAAATTAGACAGCGTTATATGTAATGAATAGATGCTTTTACCTTTTCTCCAGCTGTTCCAGAACAGCAGTAGCCTGTAACAGAACCGATAACACTGCTTAATATAGTTGTATTGAGTTTTATCATTTTTACAAGCAAAACGGAGATACACAGTAAAAGCGGACGTGTATACCATCAAAGCTATCGCTAAAAATTTACAGTATAACCAATAAGAACTTAATGCTCAAGATGAGTGTATATAGAACAGAATAAAAAAAAAAAAAGGAATATTTTTTGGACCATGTAGCGGAAAAGCTCATTTCACATCAGCATGGGCATAACTGCACATGATATTGTGTTGGTAAAAACACATAATTTCCCCTTGTACATTTATGTAGCATCCTTTATGTGTGGAAAGATGACAAGCCTTTTGAAGCTGGGCAAGAGAGGTTATAGGAAGGTCTGTCTTCCTGAGTCAGCCATAAACCTGTCTCGCTGTATAGGGCATAAAAGAAATTTGTCTGAGGAAATTATAGGACGGCTGGCCAGACCCTTGATAAAACAGTCACTAAGAGTCCCGTGTTCGGTTTGGGTAAAAAAAAATAGTTGTTTACAAGGGGAGTCTCAGCAGGTGTGAATTTCTTCACCTAGGCGCTGGGCATGTTTATGGACCTCAGCCTGCTTCCCAACTTCAAAGAGCTGAATGTGTAATTAAAGAACCCCTGCTCATGTGGCCAGGAAACCCTGAGCTTCAGACAGTTGGACAATCCACTCTGAGCTGAAAAGGGTTAAAATCACCTCCAGGGAGGGGGGTGCCTGGAAAAGCAGGCATAAATATGTGACTCAACACTGGCCCATTGTTCATTCTACATGAGGCCATGGAAGGATACAGATGATCCCTAATCGTCACTGGGAAGGCCTCATCCTAGAACCATTTAATCCAACGTGATCAGAGTGGTTTGTTTCCCCACTTTGTTATTTTATTTTCTGGAAAGTGTGAGTAACGGTGTGATTGTCTTTAACATTATTATATTCTTTGTAACTTTTGTACATAACCTTTGAAGATATTCTTGAATTAAATATTAATTCTAGTTCTGGATCTGTGTTTTTATGACCCAAGGTCTCATATGGCTCATGTTACCTATTTTTCTAAGTATTGATAATTGTGTATGCAGGTGAGAGCAGCAGCTTACCTTATGCTTTAGCATTACAGTTTTCTTCTGCTGGTGGCAGTTACCCAGTTTAGTTAACCACATGTGCTGAGGTAACCTGTAAAAGTCACGGGCGACGATTCTCAGATTGGCCTATCTTGAGGGTCGGCCCGCAGGACCATGACAGACCAAGCTAGACATTTCAGAGATTCAGGATCCCAAACTCGTGACCAGCAACCTGCAGTCCTTACGTGAGCAGGGACCAACCTTTACTGCATGCAGAGTCACATCAGAGGCCTAGAGCAACACGTTCCTTGCTATCTACAGCACCACTCTCAGGAAGAACTACTCATTCATAAGGCTTTAAGAGAGGGCAACTACCTGTCCTTTATTTTAAACTATAGCTAATAGCTTCTTGAAAGGATGCGTTTCTCCTTACCTGTTCATTCTGAGTCAACTGAAATTTCTGTAGTTCAGCCTTGAATGATACGTTCTCTCTCTGTAGTGTCTGCAAGAACAAAAGCCAAATCAATCTCGTTCCTGTTCTAAATGCAGAGAGACTGTGGTGACATCATGTGTACAAACCTCAATAGTGAGGACAACATTAGCTAGAGTAATATGACAATAATTATTCTGCCAGTGTAAGAAGTGCAGCAATAAAATAGATAGGAGAAGTATTTATGACTGGTGGGGCCCGTACTAGCTACAGGCTCGTTCACACACTGATTAATGGCTAGACACTCCCTAAAAGCAATCTCTGTGCTCTGACCTGCTGTTCATATCTTAAAATGGATATATTCAGTCCAATGTAAAACACCTATAATAGTGGTGGTACTTTGCTGCAGTACAGTGAGCACATCATCACAGTAATTGGCATCTTTGTTAACTATGGGCGACCGTTTCAAATCCATGTTATTTTATCTATTCACCACCATCATAGGTTTCAAAATGAAAATCCAAAAAGTGGTTTACATCAAAGAGGCCCATTACTGAATATACTTTGGATCTGATGCAGAGGTGCATGTAAATGCATTTTGCCGATGGAGCATGCAATTTTTAGCCCTGCGTCGCTGAGTGTACGGATCTACGTGCAATTCTTGGTCACATGCATCTCAGAGGCATATCCACTTGTGGCTGAATAAGCACAACTGGGTGGTAATGGGGTGTTTGCACGTGGGTATATAGTTAGAATAGTTGGCTACGCAGAGTTGTGGGCATGCAGAAATCAGTCCGATTTCAGATGCACAAGTACATGTTGGTGCAAGTGTGTGCTGATAATGACAACTGCGTGTGGATAGTGGCGGTGTGGTTGCATAAATGCGTGCATCGTTGCATACGGGCAAATATCCGCACTGAATTCCGTGCATGCAGTGTAAGTATACTTGCGGCCGACTTACAGGCATCTCTGAATCGGCCGCACTGAGCGCGGCAACACAACTGTCATTTTCTGTGCTACTCATTAGTACCATTAGGTATTTAAAGGAAGATATATACAGTGAATACATTGAGATATCAATAGGTAATATGTTGCAGGGCACTGACTAGCAGAGACACATTCTTCTGTACTAATCACCAGTCTGTCCACCCCTCATGAGTCATTTTCCTTTTCACAGTGAAGATGGAAAACCAGCTTACATGTAACAGTCATTTACTTTATAATAGATAATGACGACTTGCATGAAGTAAGGAAAAGTAACCACCCAAAATCTCTTAATGGTTGGCAGATATGAGTCCAGCACATTAAACGGCTGCCTGGCTAGGCCATGCTGACAGTGAAACTTGTGCACCTCTACCCCTGTATGACGTACCAGCTCACGGCTTTCCTTATTTAGTTACACCTTTGTGGAAAAAACTGCTTCAGGTCCTAGCAGAGGTGATAACAGGTGAAATGGTAGTATCACATGTGCATGAGATGAAGGATAAGGATACTGTTCGGTTATAGTTCTTCTCATATGGATGATGTGGATTTACTCTCATCCCATTGCCAATTATGTTGAGATGAAATTAGCATGAAAGTGATCTTCTCTGTGAAAAACCACATATATATATATATATATACACACACACATATATATATATATATACACACACACACACATATATATATATATATATACACACATATATATATATATATATATATATATATATATATATACATAGACCTGGGGTGGCAAACCATTGCCAACTGTACACAATGTAAATTCATGTCTGTAATCAGTGAGGACAGAGACTTAAGTACATTAGACAACCAATTTCGGAGGGTGTTTACCAAGTTCTGCTCATGCTAGTAGATGAAACACCCACTCTGCAAGATAATCAAAATTTACTTGGCCAATCTAGCAGCACACAAGTGATACTGATACTGCAAGCCAAAAGTCATTGCTTTGGAAATAGTTTAAGAGACACTGAGCCCATAGCAACAGTGCCAGCTGTGTACATGAAAGGTTACTAGTTCATGTTGGCAAAGAACGATAATCCTAATCCAACAATGCAGATGGAAATACAATGCTAATTAGGATGAATATGTACAAGCTGTTCAATAAGGGACTGAACTTGTACTGGAAGTCGATTCTGACACTAGAAGACCTCAGCAACCGGAGTAAATCTTTGCAGGAGACAACAGAGATCGCTCTCCATTACCAGCTGTAATGAACACTATACCTTCGAAATTAGTGGCGTCTCATTTCCAGAACTAATTTGCTGTTAAACAGAGATACGGAATGTACCTAATCACAATTATGTTTCAACTAAAGCTCTACCTGTCTACATCAATGTTGTTACCAACAGAAAAGTGTCTGTACTCAGGTTCATGTCATAACTTGTGACTATGGCTAGTATAGGAATTTCCCCACTCAGCAGTTAGTATAAGGGAATTGGTATGAATTCCCGGCGGCGGCAGCCCGACATCAGCAGAGATCCCGGCAGCAGAAGCCCGACAGCGCTCGAAATCCCGATCGTGGATAGGTAAGTATTGTCTAACCTAACCCATCTAACCCTAACCCTCCTTAGGGGTGCCTAACCCTAACCTCCCCCCCCCCCCAAGTGCCTAACCCTAACAACCCCCTTCCCTGCTGCCTAAACCTAAGTCCCCCGGGGGGGTGCCTAAACCCTCCCTCCCCTAGCCTAACCCTAACCCTCCCGGGGGGATGCCTAACCATAAGCCCCCCCAGGAGCCCTAAACCTAACCTTACCCCCCCTGCGGCTGTCCGCTCGCGGCGCCCAGCATCACTACGATCGGGATGCCGGGCGCCCGGCATCACTACATCTAGACGCCCAGCATATCACCCTTGCCGGGATATGACAGTCGGGGAAGCCGGCTGCCGGTATTTAGGCAGTCGGCTTCCCGATTGCATACCAGTATAAGAGTCCTCCAAAAAAATTCCACACCATTGTCATCATCACGGTCCTTGGCTATCATCACTATCATCATTACTATTGGTTTCCACACTGTCTAATGAAAAACTGGGACAAAGTCCAGCAAACTTACATTGGGATCACAAATCCCACACTGCAAATGAAACTGGCTTGCATAAATTATCAATTTGGCATGGGATAACATCGGGCAACTATAGATTAGAAATAGGACATCTGATAATGGAACGAATAAACTGTTTGCTTTGTGGTCTGGACAAGTACCACACTTTTAGCTCATGTGCTTAAACAGAGAATTTTGCACACATCAATAAATTGAAGTAGGTTAGCAAGCAGTTTAATTTTAAAAGTAAAAGTACAAGATATGCTCTTATCTAATTACAAAGTAATAACTTGCCACAACAACAGCAGCACACGTGGTCTGCAATTAGATGGTATTCTATCTTGGCTATTTTCGATAAGAGAAAACAGAAGCCATCAATGACTAAGTCATGGGATGTGAGCCACGCCCCTGTTGTACTTCTTTGGACCACTTTTGGTAAGTACTACTCCTGGGAAGACCCAACAAGAGCTGCCGTTTTGTAGATGCTCTGACCCAGTCGTCTAGTCATCACAATTTGGCTCTTGTCAAAGGTGCTCAGATCCTTAGGCTTTCCCATTTTTCCTGCTTCCAACACATCTAGTTTTTTTATTTATTCCATATGAGCATATTGGCTGTATAATCGTACAGTAGATAGCCAAGGCAAGTTTGCGGTTTCAGTGTTTTTAGAGCTTTTTGTCAGATGTTACTATGGTATACTGACGTAAAATTACAAGCATTTTATAAGTGTCAAAGGCTTTTATTGACAATTACATTAAGTTTATGCAAAGAGACAATATTTGCAGTGTTGACCCTTCTATTTCAGGATCTCTGCAATTCGCCCTGGCATGCTGTCAATCAAATTCTGAGCCACATACTGACTGATAGCCACCCATTCTTGGAGTTTGTCAGAATTTGTGGGTTTTTGTTTGTCCATCCACCTCTTGAGGATTGACCACAAGTTCTTAATAGGATTAAGGTCTGGGGAGTTTCCTGCCATGGACTCAAAACTTAGATGTATTGTTCCCCGAGACACTTAGTTATCACTTTTGCCTTATAGTAAGGTGCTCCATCATGCTGGAAAAGGCATTGTTCGTCACCAAACTGTTCTTGGATGGTTGGGAGAAGTTTTTCTTGGAGGATGTTTTGGTACCATTCTTTATTCATGGCTTTACATGACAGTAAAGAATCCTGAGACCATTCATGTGTGGGGTTGCTTCTCAGCCAAGGGAGCGGGCTCACTCACAATTTTGCCTAAGAACATAGCCATGAATAAAGAATGGTACCAAAACATCCTCCAAGAGCAACTTCTCCCAACCATCCAAGAACAGTTTGTTGACGAACAATGCCTTTTCCAGCATGATGGAGTACCTTGCCATAAGGAAAAAGTGATAACTAAGTGGCTCGGAGAACAAAACATCTAAATTTTGAGTCCATGGCCAGGAAACTCCCCAGACCTTAATGTCATTGAGAGCTTGTGGTCAATCCTCAAGAGGCGGGTGGACAAACAAAACCCCGCAAATTCTTACAAACTCCAAGCATTGATTAAGCAAGAATGGGCGGCCATCAGTCAGTATGTGGCCCAAAAGTTGATTGACAGCATGCCAGGGCGAATTGCAGAGGTCTTGAAAAAGAAGGGTCAACACTGCAAATACTCTTTGCATAAACTTAATGAAATTGTCAATAAAAGCCTTGGACACTTATGAAATGCTTGCAATGTTACTTCAGTATACCATAGTAACATCTGACAAAAAGGTCTAAACACTGAAGTAGCAAACTTTGTGAAAACCAATACTTGTGTCATTCTCAAAACTTTTGGCCATGGCTGTACAATATGACAGAAATAAAAAATGCTAGGCTATAATAAGTCACTAACATTTTATCAAGGATAATACTGAAGCTAAAGACAAAATCTAAAACAAAATACCAAATAAATCTATGGCACTCTAATAGAGCACAGTAATAACTATACACAACTGTATAAAAACTACTGCACTTTATGTGGGAATTCAAGATTTGTGTTATGTATTTTGAAAATGTGTAAAAATAAAATACAACAAGGTGGAAACATAAATCAGATAATGCTGCGTAACAAGTAAATGCAATGTGTACACAACTAGAAAGCAGTCTGTGCTACAAATCGTATTTGTCACATAATCTAACAGAGAACATAGACAAACATTTCCCCTAGATATGAAGCTTTTGCGATATTGGACGTTATTTATTGGTGAATCTCTATCGATTGGTTAATTCACTTTTTTTTACAGCAAGTCTGAAGTATAGCTGAATTGCTTTACCCATCTCTACTAACTGGCTTCTGTTCACCAAGATTTCAAAAACATAAAAAAAAGTACTCGGTGACTGACAATATATTAAAACACATTTCGATAGATGCGTTCCTGTCATCTACTTAGGAAGCAGAGGAGAGTTGCACCCATCAACAACCAGTTTCAGTCATGCAGCTTTAAGACACATGAGTGCATCACTGGACTGTTACAGGCCCAGGGTGTACAGACAAATCAGGAGCAGCTCTGGACTGCAGGATTTCAGTATTAGATGGCTCTCATTTAAAAAACGCTCACCATGGCTAAAAGTGATGAAGTGTCCAAGGGTTGAGGAAGACTATAGCATCCAGGCACAAATGTACTTTAGGATGCATAAATACTATTTTTAAGATGACAGAATAAAAAAAAACAAGAAAACAATCCAATGTTGGATATTACATGGATATTACATGGATATTACCTTTAGTTCCTCCTCAGTATTTGCAAAATTGGCTTGTTCAAGTGCAACTGCATCTTTCACATGCTTTATCTCCTGGTCCTTTTCTGCAATGCTGCAAGGACAATAAAACACCCCCCATTACTTGCACAGCCCTCAAACACCACTAATACTGCACCATAAAGACAAGGAACTCTGGTACTATATGTAACAATACCAGCTTCTTGAAGATAGATCTTCAGAACTGGAAAAGCCATCAAAATACTCAATAATGCTCACTTCAGATCAGCCTTGCCAAGTCTGCCGTATAATACTGAGCACATGAAAAACACTGTTCTATAGCTGAAATGCTTTTTTAGTGACAAGTGCAGTTATACTTTAACCCATAGGTTCCCAAACTCCACCATTACAGTCCAGGTTTTAAGGACATCCATGCTTGAATCCAGATGGTTAGATCAAACTACTGAGGTACTAATCAAGTCACATGCACTCAAGCATGGATATCAGTAAAACAGTAAAACATGTACTATAAGGGCGGAGTTTTGGAACCCCTGCTTTAACCTTATGTAATGCAGATTGTGCAGCCCTTACTGTAATCCTTATGCAAACACAACAAGATATATTTTCATCAAGTCTAAAGAAGGCGATTATATGACTGGTTGACATTGGCAACAAGCTTTGTCCACAAGGTCAATGCATTACTAATAAGAGTATATTTACTAAGGTGCGGGTTTTTAGAAGTGGAGATGTTGCCCATAGCAACCAATCAGAATCTACTTAACATTTATCTAGCATCTTCTAGAAGATAATAGCTAGAATCTGATTGGTTGCTATGGCAACATCTCCACTTCTAAAAACCCGCACTTCAGTAAACATACCCCATAGTCTTTAAATGTTCACAGGTCTTTATCAGCTCTTCTTCCACATAGCAGTGAATACTGGAAAAATCACTGACCAACACAAGTAAGGCTGAAAATGACGTGTGGCATGGATTGCTCTCTCTCCATATCTACATATTCATGGCACAGGAGATGCATCAATAAATTAAACCAAAGCATTAGGTGGCAGCAATAATCTTTTAGGCACGGTGGGTAAAGAGAATTAAGTCAAACATGCCTGCAAGTTTATACTACTGCTGATTTTGTGGCTGTAATTTTGTTTTTCTTTGTAAATCAGGCTGAAATAGTTATGTACGTAAATGTGATCAATTACTTACACCATCAAAAACTATTTCATATTAAAGGGAACTTACTACATTTCTGATTGGTGCCTTTGTTTGAAAAATGAGGTTGCTTGATCAACTCATGCCCCATGATTGTCTTAGTAGAGGCACCTGGAATAAGCCAGCTGAATATGATCCATACAAAACTGGATCACCTTTGCCTTTCCTCCAGCATGTCACAGCTTCCCGCACTCTGGAGCAGTAAAGATGGCCCAAAGCAATGACATGGAGGGTAGCGCTGGAGATAGCCTCTCTTCCACAAATAAAGTTATTATTATGTGAGGCGGCAGCGCTTATTCTAATACTGGTCCAAGACTCCAGGAACTGTGACGGCAAGAGCACTGAGTGTCACAGGGTGTCCCAGATATGCAAATCACACACAATGAGCCTCTGCTAAATGAAAAGTGGAAGCAATAATTTTTAAACTGACCAATCAGCTTTCTCTAGTAACCAAATACATAACTAAATAAAAAATCCACTGACAATGATGTTAGTTTCCATTGCGGAAAAATGAAAACTGGAATCGGCCACTGTTTAAGTGTCTCCTCAAACACAGGAAATTGTGTCATTAGTGGGGAATTTGTAGAACAACTATTTTTACTTTAAAACATCAACTTGAATGTGTTTTGGTAACAGAATTAAAATGGTGCATAACTTCTACAGGTGACAGTAACTGGAGATAATGCTCGGTACTGCACAGGAAGCCGCAATACTACACATATTTTCATATTCAAACAGGCTTCATTTCCTCATCAGATAAACATACCTTTTCTGCAGTCTTTCAACAAGGACCGATGCAGAAGCCTGTGAGATAGAGATATGGTGTAAACATTGCCAAACAAATGACATAAGAGTCCCTGCCATTAAGTATTCATGCAAAAAGTCCTGATGTACCAACTCCAGAATTCTGTTCAGGTTTTGGCAAAATACTAAGTGCACAACCTGATTTCTGATTAGTGAGCTACTGCTTCCATAGTCTACAGAGGCAGCCATTTTGTGGGTTGTACCAATATGCAGTCCATCTTTTCACTACAAAATAGCGAAATCACTGAGGCGATAATACTGGGTAATGCAATGAAATGGCTGCAGACACTAGTCTTTGTAGAACTATCTAATGTTCCACTGTCTGCATAGAACTATATAATGTTCCACCATCTGCTATTAGCAGAAGAGACAGCTGCCCTAAAACATCCAACTTCTCCTGCAGCAAGAGAATTGTCCAATAGTGGAGTGCCTGTACATAGTGCTACTATTGCTTCAGTTGGGAAAGGCTGGCTAACTGAGACGTGTACGTGTCTGGAGAGTTATGCTATAATCTGACAAAATGACACATGTATATTTCTCTTATATGGAGGCTAGAGACCTCTGTAAGGCAGTAACACCTTTATCTCAGCGTTTACCTGGGACTGTATTTGTGAAATGTATTTCTGAATCTGAATTTTCAGCGACTCGTTCTGTTTCCTTAAGTCCTGCAATGAAAACAAAGTAAGTTGTTTGATTAAATGGAATCCTACATCGGTACAATATATAAAATGCTGGTTAAAGAACCACACTGGAAGTGGGATAAAAGAGCATTTGTAGGATAGAATGTTTTATATTGTTGTTTTTTTATTTTGGTGTTGTTGAAGATTATATGACTAGACCAGAGCACTTATTGGATGCTTACTTCAAAAATGGTTACACAGCGGGTGCATAACAGATGGAGTGAGTGACTGTAGAGCCAATCAGAGCACCAGAAAGATAATAGCAGCACAAGTCCCGAGCATCGTGTAGGTTGATGTGGAACAAGGATGCTTACCTAAGAGGGAAAGCATATGCTGGACATAGCTATATGCCACCTCCTCCTACTGAACAAAGAACATATGTAGTTCCTAAAGAGAGAAAGCATATGCTGGACATAATTATATGACACCTCTATTTGTGACACAAATGGATCCAATGTCCAGCTGAACTCTGCAAGCAGATTTTTCACCTTTACTGATTATCGGAACTTTCCTGAAATGAATGTTCCCATACCAGAGGTTCCCAAACACTGTCCTCAAGACACCCCAACAGTTCAGGTTTTAGATATATCCATGGTTGAGCACAGGCGGTTAAATCAAATTGACTGAGGTGCTAATTAAGTCACCTTTGATCAAGCATGGATATCCTTATAACCTGGACAGTTAAGCTGGCTACACATCTAAAGATTATTTATCCAACCTGCCAACTAGTTGATTGGTTGGATTGAAAGTCTGGTAACATATGGGAGTAAATGATGATCAGCAATTTGCTCCTAAATGCCAGAAAACAAATAAAAATGGTCGTCAGACAAGTTTGTTCAATTTTGATCTAAACAATTTGTCCAAACAATAGTTTTTGTCCATTTTCCGGAGTTTGGGAGCAAATTGCTCATGGTCATTTGCCTTCATACGTTACCAGATTTTCATTCCAACCAATCAACTAGTTGGCTGGTTGGACAGATGATCTTTAGATGTGTGGCCAGTTATAGAGTGCCTTGAGGGCCAAGTTTAAAAGGTTAGAGGGTGTGGCCCCTGAAGCATACTATGATGCCTCTCACTGCTACAGAGTACCAAAAATAACATTAATGTTTACACCACCTTCAGCTCCTCTCCGCTGTTTGCAAAATTAGCATGTTCGAGTGCCAAAGATTCCTCCATCTGTTTCATCTCCTTATCCTTCTCTGCAATCCTAAAAACACATGAAGGAATGTTACATTTCTAATACTGAAGGTCTCCACTAGTAAAGCCCCCTGAGACACTGCCGATTCCTATAATTTTTAGGTCGGAATCGCCAAACCGAGATTGTCCAACAGGTTGGATTTTGCCAATCACCCAACCCAGGCATCGGCAGCATGGAAAATTGCCCCAATTAATTACTGATGTATGGAACCCATTACAGAACAAATGCTACACGGGTCACAGGACTGACTAACAGCAAAGCATTACTGGGAAATAAACTACCAAGACTAATCGCTGTAAATCTAATATGCACGTTCATCCAAAACAAGTAGCATCTAACAAAACTCACTCCTGGATGTAAATGTTTACACAACAGGGGTTTCGTATTTGTGTGGGAACATTATCTAAAGCGGACAGGATCCTGCAGTGTCATCCAGCAGGCAAAGGCTGCCCACATCTGGTAATGTGGCCCAGACACCTCGATCAATGATAACTGGAGAAAATTGTGGGGTAAAACTACATGTTCATGTGATCTACCACTGGCAGCATGTTGGGGGTAGCAAGCTACATGGCCAGGGAGCAGGAGAATCTGGCAGGCATTTCGGATTGCTTTTAACTTCCACCAAATTTTTTAACCCAGGTACACACTATAAGATATATTGGGCAATCTTGCAGTCCGCGACCAATCTGCACGACCATCATATAGGGTGTACACCTAATCTATCCTTTATACACACTACATCGTCCCATCTGATGTGTAGCACGACAGATGGCATATGCATTGTGTGATGTGGTAACATTAATCCTGTAATGATATATCGTATCATCGAATGGCGCATTGTGTACACGGACACACTATATCAGAACGGACAGCCGCAAGATCACCGGGTTGTTCAACTGTGTACCCAGCTGTAAGATCTGCGTTTGTTTTGGGAGACAAAGCAATGCCAGTCTGAAGAGAGACATCAGGAGTGTGCACCAAACAGCCTGAATGCCGAACCAGTGTCATCTTTTGGGATCGAGCGTCAAATGAATGACAGGCGCCAATAAAAACCGGAAGATATCCAGATGCTTAGCTCTGGCCAGAACACTTATGTGTGTGACCAAAGTAGACTCCGATTCCATCATTCAGGGTCTTTTCAGCAATAACAGGCTGTGGAACCCATTTGATGATGTGCAATTTTATCCTTGAACTAAAGGTGACAACATGTTTCAATCTGTCAGAATAATATTGTACTAAAACTTACGCTTTATGCAGTTCATCCACTCTGACTGAAGCAGAAGACTGGAAAAGAAAACACACACAGGTATGTTTGTAATCAGTATGGACCATTATATTCTACTTACAGGATGAAGACCTGAAGGGACAACTGAAAACGGGTTGGGTACGAGATGCCGACGCTCGGGAACCCGGGGGTCAGATTCCCGATGCCAGCTTCCAGACAGGATCGCAATCCCGACAGAAGGAGGTAAGCATTCTCTCCTTCCCCTCCCTGCAGCCTAAACCTAACCCTCCCCCCCTAGTGCCTATACCCAATCTCCCTCCTCTCTAGTGCCTAAACCTACCCCTAATCCTCACCCTGACCCCAATAGTTACTGTTGGGATGCCAGTGATCAAATGCCGGCCCAGGGACTGACAGTTGTCGGCATGCCGGCGTTGGCATTCTGAGCGCCGGCATCCCATCAGCCGGGATAATAACTACATCCCCTGAACACATCTGGTGAACATAATAAAGATGTGTAGCAATTACTGCAAGACTCAACTAGATTTAAAGGGGCCCATAAATCAGCACTGCAAATCCCCAATACATCGATGTTCGGCGATCAGTCTGGGAACCAGGGAAATTCTGCATGCTAAAATTCCCGATAATTTTTGGGTCAGACTCAGTAAATCAGGTAAATCCAACATCGGGAATTGCGGCAATCATTCACATATGTGTGGACCCCATTAGATGCGTGCTGAGATGCATACTCCCCAGAATGGTCTGCTACCAGTACCAGAGAAGGAGACATGGAATAAAGAGAGCATTTTGTGCAATCAGAGAGGTGAATTTAAATCTCATATGAAGGGACAAGAGAGATAATAAGCCTGGTCACTAAGCTCTATAATGGTAATGGATATTTAGATTACTTAGGGGTCCTTAGACTATTTTCAAGTATTTCATTTTAACTTATTATCCACTACCAAAATCTGCTCCTATGATACTGAAGTTAATTGGTAGTCTCTTTACCTGGGCTTGCATCTGAGAATGGTATTTCTGAATCTGAACATTCAGTGCTTCATTTTGCTTCAACAGATCCTTACATAAAGGAGAGAAAACAAGAGTGACTTGTGCTGTATAGAGAGAAGGAGCCATACGTAATCAAAGTTGCCCTGACCAGTTTAGGCTATTGGCAATGAAGGACCAAGACAAGGGTTTCCCAATATAAACCAGAGTGTGTGTGTAATAAATATATATATATATATATATATATATATATATATATATATATATATATACACATATACATACAAACAAATACGTTTGCAGATTTTAATCACAGAACAGTTTTCATACACACCACACATCCATCCTATTGGGACTCAAAATACTCTGTCACTGACAATGCATATGAAATATAAAATAGCAGCTTCTAGAGCAATTGCAGTCTGTCTCAAAGTAAAATATATAAAGGGATGTTACTGAGCTGTCCTCCAAGACATGATGTCAGATTGTGTACTTATGCTGGTTAGATGTTGTAGTTCAGGGCTTTCCGTATGGCTGTCCATGACCCAGAGGGGTCCTCAAGGGGTTAATATTTGCGGAGGTCTATAAGCAAATACTTCACCAAGCCTCTACACGAGATAAAAGGACACACACAAAGACCATTGGGTCAATGTAGTAAATTAACTCCACTCACTGGGAGGTGCGTGCTACGTTAGATATAAATATGGAGAGTGTAAAGATGACTGGATGGGGCTACCTAGGTCAGTGTGGGTCTATTAGAAAATGTGAAAAGGCACAGAACATTTCCTGGCACCTGCAATGAGACCAATGCTCCAACCTGAGTGACCTCACACATCTGTCATTAAGTCATTCAGTGTAAACAGCAACAACACAACATTTTGAGGACAATACACACATGGTAAAGATTGATGTCTGTAAGCGAGCCATTGACCCTTACAAAGAGCAGCAAACGAAGGTGAACATCCTGAACTACAGTACCTGCACCTGCATTTGTAGGCTGCCATCCTGCCCAGCATCCATAAGCTGCATGAGTCGCTGCTCCAGCTGCTGGTTTGTCACTATGGTGTCTGTGAGTTTGCTGTGGAGACTCTGGACTTCGGCCTCCTTGGAGATCAGTTTTGTCTGTAGATCTGTGAAGGGAGCAGGCAATGCTTGGCACAAGCAGTACATAACATATAAAACAGGGGGGTATGCTTTATTGTATTTATACAGCAACATTTCTTAACAAGTATGAAATGGAAACCCAAACCTGAAGCAGAGAAAGGAAGTACTCACCTTGTTGGGTCATTTCCATATCGGTCATTCTTTTTCTTAGGTATTTTTCAACTTCTTCCCATCTCCTCTCTGCATCTTGCATCTGAGCCTAGAACACAAGCCAGTGATGTATTATACCTTCATTCATACTCTGTCTCTCCCCCTCAATCTCTTTCTTTCACTCTCAATCTCTTGCTTTAAGGTGCGTACACACTAGACAATATTTTACACGATTCACCCAATTTCGATGCATCGGAGCGACAAATTGTGTAAATATGTCCAAATCGTGAGTGTCCACTCACGATGCCGATTTTTAGCACCATATTGTGTTCTGGCGTGCCGGGGAGAGTTCAAGGAAAATCGCTCACAATATCGCATTGTGAGCACATCGTCTAGTGTGTACGGACCTATTTTTACTAAGGTGCTGGTTTTTAAAAGTGGATATGTTGCCCACAGCAACCAATAAGATTCTACTTAACATTTATCTAGCACCTTCTAGAAGATAGCTAGAATGTGATTGGTTGTTATGGGCAACATCTCCACTTCTAGAAACCCGCACTTTAGTAAATATACCCCTTAAACTATTTTGAGAGAGAGAGAAAAAGAGCGCGAGAGAGAGATTTTATAATAAATATGTGTGACTAATTCACAAGTAGTTTACAAAGTTCTGCACCTTTAGCCCAACCGCCATCTGCTCCTGGTTCTTTTTCTGCAGTTCCTCCTCTGCCAAACTGCTGGTTTTCTCATTCAATTCTTTGACAAGCCTGGCATAATCCTGGCGAAGCTTGTTAAGATCACTGGATTGCCTGTCAAAAAGAAGGCAAAAAGTTAGTAAAAAGTATATTGGGGAACCTTATCCGCAGGTAATTGGGCAAGGAAAGTGGTGTTGCACTTGCATATCAAACCGCAGCTGTTTCCTCGTAAAGATAATTAAAGTAATTCTGATTGGCTGCCAAAGCCAACAACACCTTCTCAGCAGTTGCTGTGAAACAGTTTTTAAACAAGTCACCAACTGTACAATATCATATGATGCGTTCATCAAACAGTACGGAGGCACTAGACCTACAGTATATCAAAGTACAAACATAGTAATTTAGTCTAACAGTAATAAAACAGTTATAAAAGCTATTAAAAAAAAGATGCAGATTTGTTTAATGCTTCATTTTTGCAGTCTACGGTGTTCTATGGGATAATTACTCCCAAACCTAAGCATTCAGTCAAACCCAGTTGCGAAACATCACATTACTGGGGTCCAGCATTCACGCAGTCCCAATGGATCCTTACAGTTGTGGTGTCTCCTGTGCTGCTCAGTTGGGTCATATGTGCTCCCACCTGAAGGGCTTGTCGGTGGGCAACACGCTGGTTGTCTTAAAAAAAAAAATCAGACAGTCTGCAGTAATGAAGAGAGTGTGACAGGCATAGTACAGTCATCCTGGCCGCTAATCTTTTTGCAGACTTTTTGCTGGTTTAAAAGATAGGGGGACCCCTACGCAAATTTTTTCCCCCCTATTTTTAAAACCAGGACAGGCTCAGCAGCCCAGTGATGGATCCTAATATATGGGGTAACCCTACTCGTTTTTTACCCCGTATTTTTAGGAACCGGGACTGGCTGAGCAGCCCGACGCTGGTTATGCCTTTTGGGGGGCGGACCTTTATTTTATATTAACCCTTTACATAGTGTTTACATGCAGAAACACTCACAAATCACACTGATCTATGTATGTTTCTGCCCAGCTCACAGCTCAGGAGATGGTCTATTTGAAACTTCAATTTAGCTGCGAGTTTGCTACAATTACACCCAAGATTGTAATCTCGAATCTTGGTAAATCCAGAGTTGCATCTTTTTCATGAAAAGTATTTCAGAGTTTGACCAATGGTGAGTTCATTTGCGTTTGCAATCTCCCCCGAGTTTATCAGTGAAAAGAGCGAAAACTCTCCTGAGGTTGCCTTTAGTAAATTTGCGAGTTGAAAAAAACGCCTAAACTCACCCGAGATTGCAATCTCGGACCAACACGCATCTTAGTAAATTTATCCCTTAGTGCCAACAGACCTGGGGCTGGCTAAAACCATTGTTGGGGGACCCCCTCTCTATGGGTACCCCCCTTTCTGGTTCCACCAGACCAGAAAGGCAAAGCCCAGTGCTGGTTACCTTGAAATTAGGGGCATGGCGTCTCCATTCATGATGGTCCAGTTGGTCAGACAATAGTCAGTTGGTTAGTTGGATGGTGTATGGCTATCTACTACATGTGAAAAAGTTTAAATAAAGGTGTGGAGAAACTTCTCCTTGTTCTGCAGGCACAGTCTCTTTACTGTCGTTGGCCAGGTGTGAAGTAAACTCAATAGCCGACTTTGTTGCCATCTGCCATATTTGCCCAATATCGCTCATCACAGGCTGCTTACATGGAGAATTATTAAATTTTGATAGTTAGCTCATGACTTCATTGGGGTGCAGATGTTTTGCCATGTAGTAGATAACTAAATAATGGAAAGAGTCCGCACAAGCAATATCAAAGTTCTTTAGGAGGATGACATGTAGAATATCGAATAAAGTAATATATACCAACATAATGGTCTATCTTTTACAATAAATTCTGGATGACACTAGGTTGGTGGTGCGCCCACAAAAATTTGTGCAGTACACATGTGAAAAAGTTTAAGTAAAGAACAAAAACTAGAAAAAAAGACAAATATGTCTGTGTGGGCGCACTCTTATAACAGATTATGGAGATAATAAATAGAAGAAATTAAAACTTAACTTTTATTTTTTAAATGTACTAAAAGAAATTCTCTTCAGTATGACATATCACATTTAATAATAAATCAGCATATTGATCCAATGATCAAAAAATTCAGAGAAAGGAATAACAATTCCAGGTGATACAGAGTAATTATAACTTGCATAGAAGAGCCTATAATATTAATGTAAAAGACAGAATCTAGGTCTTATCCACATTGATCAGTATGCAAAACAAGCAATGGTATATAATGTTAGTAATAAGCCAATGCCTATATGCAAAATGCAGGAAAATTGGCGAAGATTAATACTAAAATGAAAGGATCTCTAAGGTCCTGTTACTATAATTAAAGTCCACAGTGGACACAGAGACACCACATACAGCAAATACAGATTCTGACTGACAAAAATAAATAAATGAATATCAAATGATTATCAACAGGACTGATATATATAGTTTCAGTCAGTCTGACAGATACTATCGTAAACCCAGTTTCAACTCTCCCAATGTTAGTGACAGATATCATAATAAAGACACACTTCAATATGACAAATATGTGTCATATCCAGGTACCATCTGGGAGCAGACCAGTGCGGAATCAACCCAATTGATGTCTGAGAAATAAATAATTGAGTGTTGTGTCAGAAGTCACATGATAAGAGGAAAACAGTAAGGTCTGAGGTGAGAAAATGCCCTAAGTCACTTCTACTGTTCCCAGTCAATCAAACTTGGAATGAGAGAGTGACAGTGGCGCTGCCTCAGATGAACCAACAGAAAAGCACTTCTGCTTTCTGAGATGTAGCTGCGTCTGAGCCCTGATACCAATTGGGCATTGCAGGGGAAGTCACATGCTAAGGACTCAGATGAGAGAGCGCATCTGAGCAATAGTGAAAGTACCTGTGTCAGAACCGGCAGTGCTGAGATGTTGTGTGTGTGAGATCCGGGAGCTAAATGTTTCATCTGAGGCAACGCAACTGTCACTCTCTCATTCCCAGTTTGATTGACTGGGAACAGTAGAAGTGACTTAGTGCGTTTTCTCACCTCAGACCTTACTGTTTTCCTCATATCATGTGACTTCTGACACAACACTCTATTTCTCAGACATCAATTGGGTTGATTCCGCACTGGTCTGCTCCCAGATGGTACCTGGATATGACACATATTTGTCATATTGAAGTGTGTCTTTATTATGATATCTGTCACTAACATTGGGAGAGTTGAAACTGGGTTTACGATAGTATCTGTCAGACTGACTGAAACTATATATATCAGTCCTGTTGATAATCATTTGATATTCATTTATTTATTTTTGTCAGTCAGAATCTGTATTTGCTGTATGTGGTGTCTCTGTGTCCACTGTGGACTTTAATTATAGTAACAGGACCTTAGAGATCCTTTCATTTTAGTATTAATCTTCACCAATTTTCCTGCATTTTGCATATAGGCATTGGCTTATTACTAACATTATATACCATTGCTTGTTTTGCATACTGATCAATGTGGATAAGACCTAGATTCGGTCTTTTACATTAATATTATAGGCTCTTCTATGCAAGTTATAATTACTCTGTATCACCTGGAATTGTTATTCCTTTCTCTGAATTTTTTGATCATTGGATCAATATGCTGATTTATTATTAAATGTGATATGTCATACTGAAGAGAATTTCTTTTAGTACATTTAAAAAATAAAAGTTAAGTTTTAATTTCTTCTATTTATTATCTCCATAATCTGTTATAAGAGTGCGCCCACACAGACATATTTGTCTTTTTTCTAGTTTTTGTTCTTTACTTAAACTTTTTCACATATGTACTGCACAAATTTTTGTGGGCGCACCACCAACCTAGTGTCATCCAGAATTTATTGTAAAAGATAGACCATTATGTTGGTATATATTACTTTATTCGATATTCTACATGTCATCTTCCTAAAGAACTTTGATATTGCTTGTGCGGACTCTTTCCATTATTTCATTATCTACTACATGACAAAACATCTGCACCCCAATGAAGTCATCAGCTAACTATCAAAATTTAATAATTCTCCATGTAAGCAGCCTGTGATAAGCGATATTGGGCAAATATGGCAGATGGCAACAAAGTCGGCTATTGAGTTTACTTCACACCTGGCCAACGACAGTAAAGAGACTGTGCCTGCAGAACAAGGAGAAGTTTCTCCACACCATCAATGGAAAAAAGATAGACCATTTCTCCAGGCTACTGACCACATCAGGGGCTTCTCCTAACACAGAACATAAATCTGCAGACAGATGCGTTCTGGTCACCTATGGCCATGTGAGCACAGGGTAGGGTGCTGGTCATGAAGGAGCCTCATTAGAACAATGGGTAGCTATAGTTCTTACTGTGTATGCAAATATTATGTATTTTAAGACATAAAAGCAGATATTACATACAAAAACAGAAGAAAGGACATACTTGCTTTCCATTTGGTTGGTGGCCGAGCTCACAGCATCTCTGAGGATACCATTCTCCTGTTTCAGGTGAGCAAGCTGGCTTTCCAACTGCTCGCGGACCTGCTGAAACTAAACAAATACCACAAATTAAGTCCTTTCATGCGATAATGTTATGTACGTATACAAAACCAGTTTCATTTACAGAAACTCAGCAACAAGCCACTGTTATATAACACCATATTGCAAGTCTTAAAAGGACGACAAACACCAATGTAGACATCTTCATACATGGAGAATACTGGTAAAACATACGTGTGTGTGTGTGTGTGTGTCCCTTGTGCCGCTAAAAACAGCTCTGACCCGTCGAGACAAGGACTTCACAAGGTGACCTGTGGTGTCTGGCACCAACACGATAAGTTGCGAGGCGGGGGCCTCAATGGCTCAAATTTGTTTTTCGAGCACATCTCAACAGATGCACCGTTTGACTTAGATCTAGGGAATTTGGAGGCCCAACACCTTGAACTCTGTCATGTTCCTCAAACCATTCTTGAACAATGTTTGCAGTGTGGCAGGGAGCATGCTGAAAGAGGCCACTGCCATTAGGGAACACCATTGCCATGAAGTGGTATACTTCATCTGAATGTAAGCTCTTACGAGCAGGGCCCTCTACCCTCTTGTGCTTCTCCCTACTTTAGTTTCATCTACTTCTTACTCACCACTAGGGCACCTAACACTTGATTGCTTATGCTCTGTTGCTTATCTGGGTGTTATGGTCGCTAATGTAGCAATATATATTATCCATGTCCTGGTCCTGTATTGTATTGTTCTGTAAGTCGCTTGTCTACAATTTATATACTTTGTAAGGCGCTGCGGAACACTTGTGGCGCCATATAAATAAATGATAATAATAATAATCTGCAGCAATGTTTAGATAGGTGGTACATGTCAAAGTAACATCCACATGAAGGCCAGGATCCAATGTTTCCCAGCAGAACATTGTCAAGTGCATCCTAGCGCATCTCTTCCCCAGGTAAACGATGCACAGGCACCCGGCCGTCCGCATTTTGTAAAAGAAAACTTAATTCATCAGACCAGGCACCATCTTCCATAGCTCCATGCTCCAGGTCTGATGCTCACGTGCCATTTGTAGGCACTTTCGACAGTGGTCACAGGGGTCAACATGGGCACTCTGACCGGCCTGAGGCTATACAGCCAGCAGCGATGCACGGTGTGTTCTGACCCCTTATTATCATAGCCAGCATTAAAGATTTAAGCAATTTGTGCTACAGTAGCTGCTGTGTATGATAGAACCAGATAGCCATTGTCCTCATGCACATCAATGGGCCTGTCGCTGGCTCACCGGTTGGTCCTTCCTTGGACCACTTTTGGTAGATACTAACCACTGCATACTGGTAACATTCCACTATATCTGCAGTTTTGAAGATGCTCTGACCCAGTCATCTAGCCATCACAATTTGACCTTTGTCAAAGTCACTCAGATCCTTACGCTTGCCAATTTTTCCTGCTTCCAACACATCAACGTCAAGAACAGAGTGTTCATCTTCTGCCTAATATATCCCCACCCCTTGTCAGGTACAATTGTAACAAAACAATCAATATCATTAACTACACCTGTTAAGGGTCACAATTGCTGTGCATAAACAGGGGGGGGGGGGGGGGAGTGATTCATGTAAACAATTATTGTCTGTTATTTATGTTTAATCAAAAAATCTTCAGGTTTTTTTTATTGACATTTCAGAAAATTTTTGTTCATCAGTTCTGAAAAAAAATCAATTGTATGATTTCCATGAAGAAAATAAAATGTGAAAAATGTCCAAATGGTTGAATCCTTTTTAAAGCTGTTGTACATGAAAATGTCCATTAACTGTACAGTAGAAAAAAAAAAAGACAGCAAGCTGGGACAACTTTAAACTAAAATATTCAAGTATATTTAAATGTGGAAGCTACAGGATGTTTCAACATTAATAGAAAAAAAAGTGTTTTTTTATTTTTATTGTTTAAGATTTATTTGATATCTAAAGCTCACAGCTGAATTACAGTAATTATTCAACCTCAGTAATTTTTTCATGCCAACCAGGGGGGTAGCCAGAAGGTTGTTGCCCCATAGCAATATTGAGACGGAGCCCCCATCCCAATTCTTCAAGAAAGAAAGCTCATCCCAGCAATTGTTAATTTCATGTCACATAGTAGTGCCCTAAATCTGGTTATGCCCCATAGTAGTGCCTTAAATATGGTTATGCCCCATGAGTGCTCTAAATATGGTTATGCCCAATGAGTGCTCTAAATATGGTTACGCCCCATAGTAGTGCCCTAAATATGGTTATGCCCCATAGAAGTGCCCTAAATATGGTTATGCCCCATAGTAGTGCCCTAGATATTATTCCCCATAATAGTGCCCTAGAAATTTTCATGCCCCACAGTAGTGCCCTAGATATTATGCCCCATAATAGTGCCCTAGTTCACATTATACCACACAATGCTCCTAGTTCATATTATACCACACTGTAGTGCCCCATTGTTCACAATACAACACACTGTAGTACCCCCCAGTTTAGAATATGCCACACAGTGACCGCAGTACATATTATGCCAGGGCTTGACAATTTTTTCTAAATTCTAGGATCCAGGATGAAATTGTAGGAGCCAGACCACCGCCCCCCCAAAAAAATTACAGGAGTGAGTAAGGAGCACAGCTCTGTGTGTTATGCAACCTTTATACACACTATACTAGTCCACAAAATGGTCACAGTTGAATGGATACAGTAAAATGGAGGCTCCCTCGCTGCTCTGCACAGCTCCCCTGCTCCACCATCCAGTAATAACGGACTACATTTCACATAAAATAATGGTGCCAGAAAGTACAACAAAACCCCTCCCCTCATGGTCACACCACTATCCCTCTGAAGCCGCTCTGCAATCCCTGGCCACGCATAGACCCTACTACCGGAGAGCTCTATGCAGCCGGAGATAGGAGACAGTAAACAGCCAGGATGAACAGGAGGATCAGCGTAGACTGGGACAGACAACAGGGATCAGAGCAGGCCAAGAAGGAGAGGAGTCATCAGCGCAGGCCGGGACTGACACAGGCACAACAGTCACCACAGGCAACACTCTGCACATGCACTCCAGTGCATGATATGAACACCGCAGTACTATAGGCACGAACTCCGCCAGAGCTGATGAGGATCTGCTTCCTCCCTCACTGCAAAATCTGGTAGCCAGGCAGCAAAAATCTGGAAGCCATGGCGACCTGGCCCCTGGTATTTGTCGAGCCCTGTATTATGCCACATTAAAGTACCTGCTGACATAACAGAAAAGTCATGGAATAGCCATGACTTGTTTATTTTCCTGTGTCTGTTCCTGTAAACCAATGCATCACCTTTTCTCTTCTACTTTCATAAAGTAATTATAAAAGGGGGAAGGTGCCAAGGTGACAAATATTACGCTGTCCAGTTACATGGCCCATCTGATTGCCTTGTCTCCCAGAGCCTATGACTTGGCACATAGAGTAGTGTATTTAGAGGGAGGACACGGGTTATATAAAGATGCATATCTATGCACACACACACCTACGTGGAAGGATGTCTCAGGACACCATCTGCTCTCAGCTTACACTCTGCTTTGGTATTGGAAGGGAGCAGAGCGACAGTTCAATCCAAAGCTATAAATGAAAGATCTGTGGAGTTATTTAAAGCAGTAGCAGGGTTAGACCTGGCACCAATAAGGAGTAGATGACAAGGCAATATAGGGAAATGCAGAACACGTATTACATTGAAATGTCTGGCATGGTGCTAATAAGCTAGGCCATTAGATACCAGGGATTGATATCTAATGAGGATTTGCTAGAGAGTTTCCCAGATAAATGTGCAGGATTATACAAAACATATGATAAAAGGTTAATTCTCAAAGCAGATAATTGCAGGACTAGCAAAAAGAAGGGGCTGTGATCCCACATCTCACCTAAATGTGCTCAGTAGTTGCTCTTGTGGGTGGTTGTCAGTGTTCTCTGGAATTATTTTAAAATATCTCTTTATGGAGATTCAGAATTAGAACCTCTCTTCTATATATAGGAGTACTACTGCTGACCCCAACTGTGTAGTATGAGAAGGGGGTAACTTACTCCGTGCACAAGAACCTCTCTTCTATATATAGGAGTGCTACTATACTGACCCCAACTGTGTAGTATGAAAAGAAGGGGGTAACTTACTCCATGCACAAGAAACTCTCTTCTATATATAGGAGTGCTACTACTGACCCCAACTGTGTAGTATGATAAGAAGGGGGTAACTTACTACGTGCACAAGAACCGCTCTTCTATATATAGGAGTGTTACTACTGACCCCAACTGTGTAGTATGAGAAGAAGGGGGTAACTTACTCAGTGCACAAGAATCTCTCTTCTATATATAGGAGTACTACTACTGACCCCAACTGTGTAGTATGAAAAGACGGGGGTAACTTACTCCGTGCACAAGAATCTCTCTTCTATATATAGGAGTGCTACTACTGACCCCAACTGTGTAGTATGAAAAGAAGGGGGTAACTTACTCCGTGCACAAGAATCTCTCTTCTATATATAGGAGTGCTACTATACAGACCCCAACTGTGTAGTATGAAAAGAAGGGGGTAACTTACTCCGTGCCCAAGAACCTCTCTTCTATATATAGGAGTACTACTGCTGACCCCAACTGTGTAGTATGAAAAGAAGGGGGTAACTTACTCCGTGCACAAGAACCTTTTTGAAGAAATTACTTTTTCTTCTATTTTTCTTTTATCCTTTTTTTTAGTTCATACAGAGTTTGTGTTTCTGAATAGAGGGAAATGGTTGCCTCAATTTTTAAAAAATATAACCTTTATTGTTTATTAATAAAATATTCTAAACATTAAAGCAATAAGAGCAAAATATTAAAAAAGACAGAAAGAAAAGTTACTACAAACACCTAAAAAATCTGGCACTGCACCTCCTAGGTACCAGTGTATAAAAACTTTTCTGACTGCTGCCTAGAAAACAGAGGTGGGAAATATATTCACCCACCAAATATATACACAAGATAAACAGAAAAGGCTAGTTCAAGACGCTGTCAGATAATTAAATTTAATTGTATAAAAATTATAAAATATCACATAGCAATTGCATCAATATAAAACATAGTACAATAAAAAAATTTATTTCCACTTTCTCAATCAGGATTTATATATATGTCTGTAAAAATCACTAAGAAAAGACTTTTTCACATTTTACACTAACTCCAAGTGGTTGTGTCTAACCAAGCAGTAACAGTTAATAATCTGTATCTACTTGTGTAGACAAATTGTATCCACAGAGTTTTTTTTAGAATTGACAAATATTTGATTTAGTTAGATACTTCATATAGAAGGATACATAAAAACTAGGGTAAGTGCTGAAATTCTCCAATTTAATAGTGCTGAGTCTCCTAAGGAAGCCACCGAGACAATTTGAGGCGGAGAAACGCGTAAAGCCTTTTTTTCTGTCTTTGGAAGTGCTGACCGGTCAACACCAACACTACCCCTCCGGGCTGTGTATAACCTGTGCTGCGGACAGAGTGCGGGAGCAGCGAGACACCAACATTAGCACCCCGAGCTGAGTACAACTCGTGCCGTGGACGCAGAAGAGACATTACTACCATATATTGCCACTGTTTTCTAGCCTTTTGGCTGTGCACAATGTGTGCCGCAAACTGGGAACGGCAGGGGTGAAATATAAACATCTTTTTTACCTTTTCACTGCCTACCAGCCGTACATACTAAGTGCAGCATTGTGCGAGTGACGGTACATCAAGAACTGCCAAACTATGTCAGTACCGGGTTATTCTTTATATCAGTGGATGCATTAATTGTGAAAACAATTATCTTGCTATTGTAGATAATAGACTATATATAAGAAACAAATCAACCACCTGTCATCTCCCACATGATATTATATCAGACATAGACGGATATTCAATATGAAACGTTAACTTCACTGCCGAAGTTAACGTTTCATATCGGAGTTTTTTTCTGCGTTAAGTCTGGTGCGCGCTCCCGCTTATTCCCGTATTCAATATAAAATTAACGAAAATGGGAAACTCCGAAGTTGGATTTGCGTAAAGTTACGAATTTTTCCTTAAAATAATTGTAAGACCCCCCCTAAAGTTGTAAAAACATGGGGGAACACTATGGGTACCCCCGTTTTAGCCTTTAATTGAAAGTCGGGGATTTAAATAGCCGCAGCAGGTGTTTTTTTCCCGACATTGAAGAAGTATTGCAGAAGAGCACTTAGGTTATTTTTTTCGTTTAAGTAGTCCCATCAGATTTGGGGTACATGAAAATGGGTACTAGCATATTTTGATGTCCCTAAAGTAAGTTTTTTAAAATTTGCATTTGTGCACCTGCCGCTATAATTCTATTCTAGAAAACACCTGCCGCATACTTGCGGAATAGCCCTGAACCTATTTCTCTATTGTTTAACAATTTTTCCCCATTTTTTTTTTTTTGCACCCCAATTTTTAAGTAAATTTTTTGGGGTGTCCCTATTTTTTAAAAAAAAACTTTTTTTGACACAGTTCTTTTATAAATGTCATTCTCAGGGGTGCAGGCTATTTTTTTTTTAAGCCTGCACCCCTAAACCCCAATTCTGCACTTTTTTTCGACACCTATTCAATGATGAAAACTTATCACCGTTTTTTATCAAAGACTTGTCAAAACTGCGATAAGTCTTAGAAATTGAATAGGGTGTAAAAGTAAAACCTGCGATAATGACGTCATAATTGCGATATTAACGCAAAAACGATGTTATCGCACCCATATTGAATACCCCTGATAGTGAGGATTGAATTGTACTATTAAATTGGAGAATTTCAACACTAACTCTAGTTTTTTATGTATCCTTCTATATGAAGTGTCTAACAAAACCAAATATGTTTCAATTCTAAAACAAAAAAAACTGTAGATACAATGTGGCTACACAAGTGGATACATATTATTAACTGGGTTACTGCTCGGTTAGACACAACCACATGGAAATACAGTGTCAAATGTGAAAAATACTTTTATCAGTAAGAAAGAGAAGTTAGTTAGAAATAAGGGAATCTAAAATGAAATTAAATTGCCCGACTGTGGCACTTTATTGTTTATTCCTCCAATAGATTAATATATATTAAATGTATAAGTTACTGTATGTATGTGGATATGTAGTCACTTTTAATATAGTGGGTTGGTGAACTAGGCTTTTTGTATGTTGCCTTGCCTTTCTGTGACTAGATCTAGCTGTCAGTGTTGGTTTATGATGTTGCATTGTTTTGAAATTGTATCTTTCTTATACTCTGTAGTATTGTCCACTAGTTACAATTTAACAAGGATATTTCTTTTCTGTGGAAGTATCTTGCAGTTTACCAAGAGATTTTAAAGTACTAAAGTTTCTCAATGTATTTTATAACGTAATGTAATTCACAAATAAATAAGTGAATAATGCAACAGAGTATAAGAAGGATAAAATTGCAAAACAATGCAACATCATAAGCCAACAATGACAGCTAGATTTATTCACAGGGAGGACTTTAAACTGCAAGAATATTTATACAAACTGAGTTTCATAATGAAAAGCCCAGTAATTCAACAACTCACTATATTAAAGTCTACATATACACACATACAGCAATGCTGCATGTATCCACTACGCGGTATTACTGAGCGATTGCACGATTACGACATCGTAATCGTGCAATCGCTCAGTAATCGGGCACAAATCGCTCACATTAATGTCGAAAACGACCAACGATGCGTGCTCCTGCTGGTCGTTTACGACATCAATCATCGCCCGAACATGCTGGTCAACCCGACGATAATGTCAGGTTGAGCAAGTTAGGATTGATGCACCTACACTGAGTGACTGCTCGTTCAGTGTAGGCACAGCACAGACTGTGAAACAACTGCACGTTTACAATGTCGTAATCGTGCAGTCGTTTCAAAGTCTGCTAGTAGATGTGCCCCTTAACTTATACATTAGATATTAATCTATTGGAGAAATACAGAAGGTGCCACAGGCAACCAATTTAATTTTAGAGCCACTTATTTCTAACTAATTTCACTTTCTATTTTTTAATATTTAGCTCCATTTCCTTTAATGTTATTAGAATATTTTACGAAGACACAATAAAGGTTATACTTTAAAAATAATAAGGGTAAACATTTCCCTCTATTCAGAAATGCAAACTCTGTATGAACTAAAAATAAGATAATGAAAAAAATAAATAAGAAAAGCGATATCTTCAAAGGGTTGATGTGCACGGAGTAAGTTATCACCTTCTTTTTCTCATACTATCAATTGCAGTACACTAAGTGCATTGTCAGCAATATTTTCCAGGATTTTACTCCAATTTTAACACATTAATACATACTAAAATATGATGCAACTCTAGTGCCACGTAGTAGTTAGTGGGTTTAAACTGTAACCTCGGGCTGGGTACACAATTAACGATGTGTACCCAGCCAACCTGTCGTGTGACGGGAACCGACATCGCGACTGCACCCTCGTTGACGATGATGCCCATTGGACCTCCATGTAGGCCTGACGGGCGATGTCGCTGACGATGCGCGGCAGCGGGCATACTCAGTGACATAGGGGTATATTTACTGAAGTGACAGTTTTTAAGAAGTGGAGATGTTGCCGATAGCAACCAATCAGATTCTAGCTATTATCTTCTAGAGGGTGCTAGTTGAATGTTAAGTAGAATCTAATTGGTTGCTATTGGATACATTTCCACTTCTAAAAACTCTCACTTTAGTAAATACACTCCTTAGACTCCAACTGTAACACATAGAGAAGGTGAAAATCTAAATACCCTGGCAAAAAGGTGACAAGTACAAAACCGCCTATAAAAACTGAAAGAAATTAATAATGGTGTGGTGACCAACAACCAATCAGATCCTAGCAGCCATTGTTCTACTGCAGTTTAGACAAACAGTAGTAAGTGTCTGATTGGTTGGTAAGAGTAACATCACCTTTTCTCTACTTATCTACAAAAGTTTCATAGTTGTCCTCATATTGCCTTAAATATGAGACATTTTCTAATAAAACATCAGGAATATATCCCAGTAAGAAACACAAAACAAGCGAGAAGAGGGGAAAATAAAAGCAGGAACTGTAGTATAACTGTAAAAAACTGAAGACATCAGGGAAAGTACACATGTACTATGCTCAGAAGATATCAACGCTCAGCACTGTACACTTACAACCGATAGCCTAGGACAGTTGTTCTCAACTCCAGTCCTCCAGCAGGTCATGTTTTATGGATTTCTTTAATCATGCACAGGTGAGTTCATCTATTTTGCTGGGTCAGTATTTATTACACCCGTTTCCATTGAGGAAATCCTGAAAACATGACCTGTTGGGAGTATTTGATAACTGGACTTGAGAACCACTAGCATAGGATAGCAAAGAAAGCTATAAGTAATAGGCAAATGGACACACATATTACACAGTTATTATGGGTCATAGTTCTTCCTGTGATCGCTTAGAGCTTTATTCAGAGTTACACCATCAGTATACTCTGAACACATTTTTAAAACTGATGTACAAAAAAAAAGAAAAAATAAGATATACATACATACACACACACACACACACATAAATAAATAAATGTTATATGCTAAAGTTGGACCGGCACTCCTAACGCGTGTGTTTTATATATACATATATATATATACATATATATATATATATATATATATAAAACACACACACACACGTTAGGAGTGCCGGTCCAACTTTAGCATACAACATTTATATATATATATATATATATATATATATATATATATATATATATATATACATACACACACACACACACACACACACCACGTATCTGCACTCGAATCTTATTGGATGATTGTGTGCAACACCATATTAGCCATCACTTTGTCTACATAACACAATTGCTTGCGTGCACTTAAATGCCCTTAAGGTGATCATAAAAACAGTAACTAAAAATATCATTATTTTCAGTAGGTTATATATTTTAAGTGTGTGAGCAGGGCACGTGCTTTTCATGCCAGTATCTGAGCCTAAAGATCACCATGTAGAACAGAATTACAGATGTGCCACAGACGCACTTATCACCTGTGACAGCATGTAAAGACAACGAAGGCTAAGACATGTTCACACAGCAAGAATCAACAATGGATGTGTAACACAACCACAGAGAAACCTGTGGCACACCAGTTGCTGCACTACATTTCCAAACATATAAGGGCACAATAACCCCAACAGGATTCCACCCAAGCAGATCATGAACGCATAGAGAGTCTGCTTTGCTCTGTGCTGTCACTTCCTTACTTTAAGCTGCATTTGCTGGGCATCCTGGTAGCTGCTGTGTATCTTGCTTTGGAAAACCCCATGTTCCTTCTCCAGCAAGCTGATCCTCTCCCGTGCTTTTACTTCAACCAAGTTACATTTCTGCTTTTCTGCTAACAGCTCCTTAAATAAAGAGACACAATATAGGTTAGTCTAATAAAGAAGCATACAGAATACATTTCATGCAGGTGCAAGTACTAAACCCAGCACAGCAAATGGGCACCATGTCACCCACTATTATGGTGGCAACAACAATATAATCCAGAGGTTCCCAAACTCCACCATTACAGTCCAGGTTTTAAGGATATCCATGCTTGAGTCCAGATGGTTAAATCAAATTGACTGAGGTACTAATTAAGTCACCTGTGGTCAAGCATGGATGTCCTTAAAACGTGCACTGTAATGGTGGAGTTTGGGAACCTCTGCTATAATATATTCACCTACTAATAAAAAACATATAATATTTATATCAAACAGAATAACTAGACACAGGGGAGACTCAAACAGTGCTGATGTTCTGTGCATTAATACAACGCAGGAAATCTGACAGGGAAACCTCGCTGCTTTCTGTCCACAGCCCGCAGAGGGTTTCCTACGGTAATAACCTGCTATGTGGCAGCTGCAAAGCGCGCCAGCGTTTGGTAGAACTCCCCAAGGACGGTCAGAAAACACACATGGATTCTTGACTAAATCAGTTATTTCCAATAGGACATATCCCGCATAGAAATGACATATATAACTTACCATGAAGGTGCTGCGCACACAGCAAGTTATGGCTATACCCTTTACTCCCTATGTAACTCATCATAGATGCAAGAAATTACTGCTTAAAGGTGCAACCAAGTCTTATGATTAATTTCCGAATACATCCCTGCCAGTCCAGAACATGGTATGCGCCATACAGCTTTACTCTACAGTGCTATGTAACTGGGAACAATCACAGATAGAAAAGACAGCAGGGCTTTAATAAAACCAAGAAGTAAGAGAGCTGGGAATCTATAACAATGTGCCAGCCAGCAAACAGTCCATAACCACGAGAGAAATACAAATAATCACAACCAGGTATAGCGGAGAAATGGGTTCCTATCAAAATATAGACAGTAAAACGTTGACAATATCTAGATCAGTGGTCGCCAACCTTACTTGAGGTATGAGCTACTTTAGTAAAATGAAACCTCCTGAAGAGCTACTAAAATTGTAGAAAAAAAAATCTGGCTAATAACCGAACAATTGAAGGTTATTTAATGAAAATTAAAAAGAATATTTCACAGTAAACAACAACAATGCATTTAATTATTACAGTGATATCGTTGTAGTTTGTAAATAAAATTTTAGCACAGGCACATTTCACTGTTAATTACCGACTCCAAGGAGGTATGTGCAGTTGAGGAGCAAAAGATACTGTATAAGCAGGGCTGCTGTGTGATTTTCCGGCAGGGCTGGGCGGGAGTCAATCGCTCCGCTGTAGTGTAGACACCATGGGTGGAACCAAAGGGAAGCACGTCAGGTGAGGAGGTCACTTCCTCCTAGTTTACTCGGCAGCACTGCAGCTAGTATAGCCACCAAAATTAAGACCGCGAGCTGCCAGTAGCTACAGGTTGGAGACCACTGGTCTAGATAGACAACAGATGTTAGACAGACAATAAGTCGACATGGATGAAGGTCAACAGGGTCAAAATGACATCACAATGGCAGACACTAAAATGGTCGACACTTATTTTTTTTTTTGTTGGGTTAAGCACTAGAAGGGGGCGGGTAGTGTGAGGCACTAGAAGGGAGCGGGTAGTGTGAGGCTCTAGAAGGGGGCGGGTAGTGTGAGGCTCTAGAAGGGGGCGGGTAGGCACCAGGAGTGAGGGTTAGGGTGAAGATTAGGGTTAGAGAACAAAAAAAACACATACTGACCATTTTTGCGTTGACCTTTAGACTCTGTCG
The DNA here is from genome assembly GCA_031769625.1 of Taudactylus pleione. Classification (NCBI taxonomy): domain Eukaryota; kingdom Metazoa; phylum Chordata; class Amphibia; order Anura; family Myobatrachidae; genus Taudactylus; species Taudactylus pleione. Next base: position 2,001,591 of record JAUIMM010001039.1, on the reverse strand, counting down.
ACTTTCATACATGTCAACCTTTACCGTGTCAACCTATTGTCCCTGTCGATCTATTGCCTGTCTAACATCTGTTGTCCATCTAGACATTGTCTATCTAATTCCGGTCTATCTTTTATACCAAACCCTGGAGAAATACCCATCACATCACAAACTGTGTGCTGCGGGAGGAACTAACCCCCACTCATTGCATGATGCAGAGATTACTCTCCTAATGGCAAGGGATCATACAGGACCATTGGGCCTAAAAGACTGGAAGGTGCCTGGAGGAAGTGCCACTGATGGCGTCACTCAGGCCTATGTGCATTCCTTCACTGTATATGTCATGTATAACAATTCATAAGACTCTCGCCAGCACGTTGGCCATGAGCAGGGATGGGTTACCTGTGACAGCTGCCTGCACTGATCCTTCACAAGAGCAGATTCATCTCTGGCAGCAGAAAGCAACTTCTCCTTTTCTTCTAACTGGATTAATGCAGCAGAATCTCCTTTGTAAGCCTAAGAAGAAGAATTTCCAATAGAGAATACATTTAAGTGCTTCATACAGACCTTTGTTATAAAATGCAAATGAAAGTATCACACACTCAGGCTAAATAACACTCATTTTCAGAAGGAACACAAACGGTTTGATAATCAACTATATGTGCATGGGACAATGCTGTTGTCATTATACCAACACTGCTGTAATGTTTAGAAGCATGTAACAGTGTTGAAAATACGACTTTAAACATGATTGAAAAGTATCAGTTTTAAAGTTATACCGCCGACCAGTGGTGCAAGTAGGTTCATTTTCTTGTAGGCACTACACCCCGTAGTTTCTCGTCATTCAGGGGCAATGGCTGGGGTCTGTCTAGTCCACGAGGGCTGTGTGTTGTAGGCACTTGAAAGCACTACACACCACCATTTCTCGTCACTCAGGGGGCACGACGCTAGGCGTTGCGTAGTGTAGGCTCTGAAAGCACTACACACCAGTTTCTTGTCACTCGGGGAAATGCCCAGGGTCTGTCTTGTCGCCGAGTCTGTGTGGTGTTGATGGTAAGGTAGGAGGGGTGGGTACAGCCAATATCTTAATGGTACACCATACCATACCAGCTTACTTGCACTGCTGCTACCAACATGATTAAAATACTTTATCACAACCTGTTGGCATTGTCCCGTACACATACAGTTTGTTGATATACAGCGTGTTGAAAAAAAAAACAGACTACTTCCCGTTCAGACATCTTTGCGGACAATTTATTAGCTACAACTAGTAAGTCAAGTCACAACTGAGGACAGTAAAGGCTACTTGTGAAAAGTGGATTTTTGGTTACTTACCGTTGAATCCTTTTCTCCGATTCATGCTGGGGGACACTGGACCATTGGGTTGTAGATGGGACTGCAGGAGCTAGCACTTAACTAACTAATCCTTTTAGCTTTAGACCTAAGCTCCTCCTCTCTGCAACCCCATCACACCAGTACAACTTCAAAAGTGCCTGGTAAGGAGAACCATTAACCCAGTGAAAAACATTTATAACAAAAGAACAGAACCGCAGGGACCAACCGGTCAAAAAACCAAACACGACATGATGGAGGGACTGCAGTGTCCCCGGGAATGAATCAGAGAAAAGGGTTCAACAATAAGTACCCAAAAATCCACTTTTCCCTTTCTTCTATGCTGGAGGACACTGGACAATGGGACGTTCAACAGCCTCCCCCAGGGAAGGGAATGCTCAGGCTGCCTGACCGGAGAACTGTACGCCCAAAGTGGGTGTCGCCGAAGGCAAAAACATGAAATCCTTAGCAGAGCAGCCCTTCTAAAACGTGCCTAACTCCACAGGCACCTTAATCTACACTGGCGTGATGGGGTTGCAGAGGGGAGGAGCTTAGGGTTAAAGCTACAGGTTTAGTTAAGTGCCAGCTCCTGAAATCCCATCTACAACCCCATGGTCCATTGTCCCCCAGCATAGAAGAAAGAGAAATGTAAAATATGCTAAGTTGTCATACAAGTCTATAGCCTGATCACTGTTCCTCATTGCCTGTATTGCACATAAACAAGGCCCCAGCACACCTTTATTCTAGTCACTGGAGTTGCTCACATAAAAGCGCCATCTGCAGTGCGGCTGGAAAGGCACATGGTGGTAAGGGGAAAAGTGTTACGTCAAACTATGAAGTCTCAGTCCCTACTTTTATCATTTTGATTGTTCACTTCATCCTCAATAAGTCTTACATTAACTTGTGAATAGTTATTAATTTGGCCAAAATGTGTCTAAAATTGCTTTTATTTATGCGTAAAGCGCTAAGAAAACATTTGAAAAAACAAAAGCGGTGTATATTTCTGAATCATACTGTCATTAGTCGCCATAAGCTAATTAGCATTAACGGCATCAGCAGATTACAATTCATGCACACTTTACAAGAGACCATCTATGCAGGAACTGAAACACTCCTAGATTTGTATACTACGAAAATGGACACAAGTACAGTCTGTAATGCTCCAGTCATGAAGAAACTCATTTGGATTTTTATTTCCTTTCCACTACACTTGCCAACAATGCTGCAACAATAGGCCAACAATATATTCTGCCGAGTCTATTGTGATACTTCCTACAGAAACTGGCACAAGCTGGAGTTCATCCAATATAAAGGGAAACCCACCCACACTGAGCACTTCAAGTGTTATTAAATCAGGAAACGCCATGAAGACGTCACTGGCGACAGTTAACTGACAGCAGAACCAAGCTTCTACAGAGACCAACACGGCACAATAAAAGATAAATACATATATACAGAAAGAGTAAAACATTAACGTAGGACGACCACTTGCATTTACACCAAGATATCTCTGTTGGTGAATATTCTCATCGCTTACAATATTCGCATATCAAATTAGTCACTGCAGTCATCTGAACTGGTTTGTCACATCCATTTGAATGCTCGGCGCAAGCAGAGTCCAACAAGACCTGGCACACATAAAACCAATATTTATATTTTATCCCCCCAGGATTCCTCTCAGTATTAACAAAAACATATTCATAGATGAGACTTATGTATAATATATATATATATATATATATATATATATATATATATATTTTGTTTGTATTACAATATGGTAGCAACAAGCTGCTACTCCTGTGTGGATTAAGCTGCCATCCCTGCTTTGGTAACCGCATAAACCATTGTTACTGCTCAGTGAAACCCAATGACCGTCTTTACATATAGCCGACCTGATTAGTAGTGAATAGGGCGTTAGTTTAATTACAGTGTAATCTTCACTGGTGTAAAAAGGTAATAAGTAGCTAATATCTACCCGACAGATTCCTACTGTCGCACTCAAAATGGCAATAAGTGAAAATATATGAAGTTATATGGGAAGTGGTAGCGAATTACACAAAGCAGAAAGAGTGTAATTCAGAGCTGGCCAACAAGGAACAAAGTCTAAAGTATCCACTTCCCGACTGTGAAACGACAGCACAATGACGACACTGTAATCGTGCTGTCGTTTCACAGTCTGTGATGTGCCTACACTGACCGTTCAGTCATTCGGTGTAGGCACATCCATCATCCCTGTACATGCTGAACCTGACTTGTACGGGCGATGATAGATGTCAAAAATGACTAGCGGGCTCACGCATCGCTGGTCGTTTTTGACATTTACATGGCCGGTTTGCGGACGATTAGCAAGCGATTGAACGATAACGATGTCTTTAACGTTCAAACGGCCTGTTTAATTGCCTAGTGGATACGCACCTTGGGAGAGATGTACTAAGCTCTGAAAAGTGATGAAGTGCAGAGTGATAAATGACCAGCCACTCAGCTCCCAACTGTCACGTTACAGGCTGTGTTTGAAAAATGACAGTTGGGAGCTGATTGGCTGGTGGTTTATCACTTTTCTGAGCTTAGTACATCTGGCCCATATATAACGGAGAGAGAATTTTTTTCTAGTATGTGAATGTACAACAAAACAGGGATATTCAACATGCAGCCCTCCAGCTGCTGTGGAACTAAACATCCCAGCATACACTGCCACAGTTTTGCTGCAGGGCCCCCAGTAAAATCCGGCGCCTCAGTGAGCCAGTTGCAGTCCTACATTGTGACTGGCAGTGGCTTCCCATTGGAAGTGCTACCTGCCAGTCACACATAGAAAATGCAGCCTTCAGGGGGAGGTGTTTTTCCCTCTGGGACAGTCTGCCAGTCCGGGCTGCTTTGCCTTTCAAAACGCTACACAGCTTCTAGGCGCTGCAGTGGATGCAGCCTTAGATATATGAGGCAGCACAGACGGTGTAATGGTTAGCATTACTGCCTCACAGCACTGAGGTCGTGGGTTCAATTCCCACCATGGCCCTACCTGTGTGGAGTTTGTATATTCTCCCTGTGCTTGCGTGGGTTTCCTCCGGGTGCTCCGGTTTCCTCCCGCACTCCAAAAATATACTGCTAGGTTAATTGGCTCCCAACACAAATTAACCCCAGTGTGTATGTGTACATGTGATAGGGAACATAGATTGTAAGCTCCACTGGGGCAGGGACTGATGTGAATGGCCAAATATTCTCTGTAAAGCGCTGCGGAATATGTGTGCGCTATATAAATAACTGGTAATAAATAAATAAAGGTCCATCTCTAAACAGTGCTGGTTTTTTTACATTTATTTCCAAAGTTTTTGCATTTATGTGGGTTGAAGGAATATTTCTCAGCATAATCCAATTGGCCAGAAACAAGTGACAGCCTCTAGTGACTGATCATCCTCCTTAATAATCGCCTCATTTTACCAGCAGTGTGTGCAAATTACAAATATGCTTTTATACCTTTCTGTTTTATAGTTCATTCCAATAAATCTCACATACCACTGTGTTTTAACTGGCTGTATTATCAATAACGATCATCGTACCTTATGTACCATCTCTTGTACAGAACTGGATTTCTTTTTCAGCATCTCCACCACAGACATCGCCTCGTCTTCTGAGAAAATCATATTCTTCATGGACACCAAGAAATCCTTAAATTTCACTTCCGCATTTTCTAAAAGAAAGAAAAAAAAAAGTTCTACCAGGTATATACGATACAGTATTTTGTAGTTCAGCTACATCAAACTAGCAATATTTGAAAGCATTGTGCAGGAAACACAATAATCAATGACACATGATGAACAAGAGGTGACATACGACTGGTTGCTGTCGGACACAAAACACTGCAGCTTATTTCACCTATTCACAGAAAATTTAGCATAAGCTGGGTAGACACTATATGATATATTGTACATATATATCGATCCGGCGTGGATCAGAATGATATATCATATGGATTGTGCAGTGTGCACACACGACAGTCATCCATCGTACCATCCCATCTCCTGTGCTGCACAATGCATCTAATGGCAAGTGCAGCTACTGATAGAGCCAACAGAAGCTGGATCTAACAGTTAAACATGGCAGACTTATGCAGGCCATACATCACTCGGCAGAATCCCTGATGCCAATCCGATTCACCGATCGGCAAATTATGTTGATCGGCAAAATAAATCAGATTAAAAAAAACAGACTCACCGGTTTGAATCATTTTTGGGTCAGAATCAGCAAATTGGGGCCTTGATATAAAAGGTACATGCGTTAGATTTAGGAAATCTGTAAATGGAAGAACTAGGCCAAAAATTTCTTAATCATTTTTGGTATTGCCTTGAATATGTAAAAGTAAACATTAGGGAAAACATTTAAAACAATTTCTGTCTTTTTTTCTATCTAATGGAAATAAAATGAATTAATTTCAACAAAAGAAATTTTAGATGACCCGAAAAACAAACAAAAAAAAAACCCACTGTGTAAAACTTGGCCTGTGATTTATGGGCCCGTGAATTAGCGATCACAAATGCAATTACGTATGCAGATCGAGGAATTGTTAAGTCATTGCGCATGTGTATAAGCCATACTGCGCGTACTCTACAATTGCACTGCGATCAGAGGAATCCATTGTAGAGTGAGTGACAAGCTGTGAGCGTTTGGGGTTGGTGACGGTGGTTGCAGAAACGCAGATGCGCCTGTACGTTCGAACGCCGTTGCATGGGCATGCAGAAATTAGCCACTGCGATTGCAAAAGCAGCTTGAGTACTCATAGCGTGCGACGAGACTTGCAGTTTCTGCGGCTGGTCAGTGTTGCTGTAAATGTGCTTGACGGGCCGATGTGCATCGATGGTACTGATGTTTATGCAGGAGTGTGAGGTTGGACGGGTGTGAGAAAGCCGCAGTGGGCGTCTCTATGCTGGCTGAGCTGTGGCAAGCATTAGCACATTTTCGCAGCTGCGTTGCGTGGGATTTCGCAGCTGATATCGCACTGTGATCCATATTGAATCATGCCTTAGGTCTGGACTCAGGTAGGGGGATTGTGTTAACTTGACCACCATATTCTTATTATAAAAGGACTGTACAATAATTCCGACTTCAAAGGGAATGCTTGCATTATCCCAAGGCTAAATAAAACACGTGCAGATAGATGAAGGAATACTGTAAATGATATTTAAATCCCAATTCTGAACACCTCATTATTCCATTAGCCCAGGAACCATGCTTTAATCTATATAATAAAACTGAATGCGGATTAAAAAAAAAAAAAGAAGTCAGCATGACAGCACATACATGCATTCCCCACCTAAAGTGAACAGCCCATGCCTGACTCAGGACTTAATTAAAATGGAAGAAAAAAAACCTTAAATCCTGCCCTGAGACAAAGTGAAAACGAAAGAAAGGGGGGGAAAAAGTGACAGAGGGGCAGGACAGAGAGACGAATTATGAGTAGGCAAACCAGGAAGTGAGGGGGGCAGTAAGACAGAGAAGGGGAAGAGAAGAGGATTATATAGAGAAAATATAGAAGAGAAGGAAAGCAGGGAATACAAAATATGGGAGAAAAAAAAAAAAAAACAGGATTGTGACGAATCGAGTAAGAGAAAAAGAGGGGGAGAAAAAAAAACCTCAGTCAAATCTGGAGACAAATGATAGTATGTAATATTCCTGTGTTGGAAGCTCTCCTGTTTGCAAGAGAATAGGTCTGTCTTCCTAACTAACCTGAAAGTGCTTGTCTACTGGAGCAATGACATCTAGTCCTGATTGGTTGGTTCAGTACAGTTTATTACTTCTCAGTATTGGCAACATAATGACATCACTCACTAGGTTTAGGGTTTTAAGTGTTAATTAGAATTTATGGCATGGAGAGAAACGTCTTTTGGCTCTGTATAAGGAGCGCATACTGTCTGTATCCATCAGTACATTTAGTGGTAACAGCTCTGTTAAGAGCTACTATTAAGCAATACTACGGTTTAAGGTCTTGCTTTGTTACTGCAAGATGCCCATACCTGCCAAAATCCAGGAAGATACAGATACGAGCTACCTCGCCAACTCATCCCATTGCTGCGGTGGGTTGAACCCAGCATAGTGCTCAGCCTACAACCTTGCACTCAGGAGGTTCCAGTTAGTCATCAGTATAGAGGTGCTGCAGAATCTACACACACCACCGGGAAGTAAATGGTTCCAGGAGCCTGGGAGGTTCTAGGTGCTAGCAACTGTTCTCTTACAACTGGGGGCAAAGTAGCACCATTGGAGTGGTCAGTTATGGGAGGTTACTGATCGCAAGACAAATCTGTAAACCACCTCCCCCAGTCAGGGTCAAATAAGCAGCCCATCCGGTTACAAGACATTTATGAAAGTCACAGTTCCCGTATGCAAAATAGGTCTGTAATCAGATGTGCAATCTACATACCCTCCTTAAATCAAGACCAACAGCATCACATACACTGTCCAACACAGTAAAGAAATACATGCTTAAGATATCCTGTTAAACCGTATAATTAGATAAGACGCAAAGACGACATTTAAAATGAGATAAACATGAAACTCGTAGTTACCTTTGCGCTCACCTTTATCCGTAACGATCTTTCCCTTCTTGCCTCCAGTCTTCTGAACAATCTCTGTTGTCTCTGCTTTCTCAACATTCATAATGTCCTTCTTTTCCACCACCCCAGGGTCAGAGTTATCCATCAGAGGGATGTACACTGTGGGATGAATTAGCGGCTCGTCCACCAGCGCTGAAACTGAAGACAGCATTTGGCTATAAATCGACTTGAAGATCTTGTTTCCCCAAATAGACCAGGTGACCAAACTGACTTGTCAGCCAAGTAAACACTACGGACATTACAGAAGAAGCAAATTCTATTATGGCCATTAAAATGGGGAACTCCTCCATCTGTAAATTTCAGTTAGAAGAGTTGCACAACAGTGACAATGCTGCCAGCAGTCCAGGAGCAGTAATCCCTGGTTTCCTACCAAAGGAAAGATACATCGAAAGGCTGAAATTGTTACTGATTTCTTGTGGCACAAAATAAAACCTAGTAAATAATTATTCCCAGAGTTGGTTAATTTCTAAGCATGCAAGAACAAGCTAGAGCAACACGGAAGACATTCTTGAGGTTTTAAGACAACTTTTAATACATTAAATGTATTTCTAATTGCCTCCAATGTTACGTACGGTTCTCGATTTTTTGCTTCTTCTTCGGAGCAGTCTTCTTTCCGGACACGGGTTCCTGGGGCTTTACCTCTGCAAGTGGAATGACAGACTCTGCCTTCTTGGAAGGCACTACCTGCTCATTCTTCGGCTCTGGATTAATAGGGGAGTCATCTGTTCAACATAAAATAAATTGTATGTAATCTGTTTATTAAATAATCATTTATTTCACCACTCTTTAAAATGACAAGATGACCTGTAAATGACTGCATTGGCTACTGTATCCCACACTATTCTGTTCTGCCCATGCCTTTTACATGGGAAAGAGTAAAGCCATTCAGGTATTGCTCTATAATAATGATCAAAATTGCAGTTTCTAGAACTTCAAACTAGAACACAAAGGGGTCTATTTACTAAAGTGTGGGTTTTTAGAACCAGAGATGTTGCCCATAGCGACCAATCAGATTCTACTTAACATTTATCTAGCAGCTTCTAGAGCAGTGTTGGCTAACCTTGACACTCCAGCTGTTGTGGAACTATATATCCCAGCATGCCCTGCCACAGTTTTAGCATGCCCTAATAGCAAAACTGTAGCAGTGCATGTAGTTCCATAACAGCTGGAGTGTCAAGGTTAGCCAACACTGTTCTAGAAGATAATAGCTAAAATCTGATTGGTTGCTATGGGCAACATCTCCACTTCTAAAAACCCGCACTTTAGTAAATATACCCCAAAGCATGTAAATGGAGTCCAATAGCAGAGTTTCCAATATCTGCATATCCACTCACATATTTACTTGCATTTACCACTGATTTTAGCTAATGCATGGAGTTCAATGGAGAGACCTCTAAAGATCTTCGGAACACAAATAAAACTGCTAGTTAATAAACTTAGGGTGAGATGTATCAAGCCTTAGAGCAGAGTTTTTCAACCAGTGTGCTGTGCCACAAGCGGTCCACAAGTGTGCCACCAAAGTGCCGCCGGAGATGCCCACCAGCCACTGCCAGTTTAACTTTGAGCCCGGTCAGCACTAGTCTCTTACAGGTAGCCAAAATGCTGCCCAGGCCGTGACCTATGAGACGAAGCGATGTGACCTCATAGTTCACGCACGCCGCAACCCGTCCTGCCCGCACTCCACTGCTCTAGCTCTGCAGTGTGTGTGTGTGTGTGTGTGTGTGTGTGTGTGTGTGTGTGTGTGTGTGAGTGTGACCGAGGCTACACACCACTGACTGCTGGGTGCTGGTGCCACACTTGTGACTAAGGGACAGGGACGACTGGGAGCTCCTATCTCTGCTACCATCAGGACAGGTCAGGTAAGTCTTTTGTGGGGGGCTGAGGCAATAATTGAGTTTTATTTATTTTTTTCTGTGGGGGCCAATGTCTGATTTTTTTATCTGTGGGGGCTAATACAGTGATCGCAAAATATGCGCTATAGTGCGTTTTTACGTGCTACAGAAAGTTGAAGACCCGGTTTTTAATATTGATTGGGCAGCACCGCAGCAGCCAATCGCTGCCGTCTTCTCAACCAATCGACGGCGTCTCCTTAACCAGAAGCTGCTGGCAGCATCTCCTCAACCAATCGCTGCTGGCAGCATCTGATCCAAATGCCGCCTGACACCAGCTCCCTCCATACCTGCCAGCGTGCTCTCCAGAGGCTCCGGTCCACCTGATCAGTAGCGGGCCCCACACAAGGCCTGGAGTCCGAACCAGTAAAGGGTGGCTGCCAGGCGGCTGCCCACATTCAACAGGTACTGTACCTGCTAGAGTCTCCATCCTTCCCGTACTGCCCCTGCTCTGATTGACACTAGTAGTTTCATGCACTGGACAGCGTTCTGGCTATCGAGGATCGCCTGACTGATGGGGCTGTATTAGTTTGCCCTGCTGGGACCGGGAGGCTCCATGGCTCTAACGCCAGGTGGTGTATCCATCTCTTGTTGTTGGTGGCATAATCATTACCTGGTTCTTGCTGTCCTAATCGCTGGAGTGCCCGTGGCCTGCTGAGGTGGTCCCCTCCCGTGATGGCTTCCCATGCCCCTGCGCTGGACCTGTCTCCATGACCACTGGGTTCTTGATACTCTCCATGGAGGTGCGCTCCTGCTCTCTCCTTGTGCCTTTTGCTGGGATGCCGGTAAGGTAAGTCTGACTGCTACTACCCTTTTCTACAGCCACCACGGTGTGGTGGACATCCTCCTTCTTGCTTATCGCTCTACTCTTTAGTTCCCTTTCTTTGTCACTTGTTCTACCCCCTCTCTCTCTTTGTCCTCCATTGCATTCTACATGTGGACTTTGTTTTACCCAGATCCTCCAGTGAGGCTGTTTTTTTTCATCATTACTAGCTTGGCCTGCTCTCTGTCTGGAATCACTGGCCCATTTATAGTTTACTATACTACTCTGCTGTTGGGTTGCTATTACTTGTGTAGGCATCACTCCACTGTGCCACATTAGTTGTTCTCACCCGCTTCATCCTACGGGTTTACTGTTCATTTAAATGCTGTTGTTTATATCCTTAGCCTGCTATCCGGCCCGGAGATGGACACTGCGTGCCGAGGGCTCCTAGCAGGAGGAAGTAGGAAACCACTGCCCCCAACTGCTATCTACCCTTGTCCCCTCCCTACCCCCAGTACTACCCCAGCTGCTATCTACCCTTGCCCCCTCACCACCTTCAGTATTGCCTACCTCTATTCCCCTCCTTGCCCCCCTCAGCACTGTCGCAACTGCTGTCTGCACTTACCCTTCCCTACCCCCAGCTTTGCCTGTCCCACTGTAGCCCTAGCTCTACACAAACTTCTCCCTTCATTTACCCCAAGCTGTTCACAACAATTGCTTGCCCCCTCTACCCCAACTGCTACCTACCCCCAGCACTGTCCTAACTGCTGCCTGTCCTCACCCTCCCCCCTCCCAAAATGTGTGAATGGACCCAGAAACAATGGAGCAGTACCCCAACTACTCAAAGTGAGGGGTCCCTGGGACCCACAAATTTTTTTGCTCAGCGCGATCACTGCAATGTCTGATTTTTTTTGTGGGGGCCAATGTGTTTGTGTCCTTTCGCAGTGGGGGACTGATGGTGTGCCTTGGCAATTTTACAGTTTAAAAAGTTGAAAATCACTGCCTTACGGTGGCCAAATCGGGCCAATATTGTGCAAGTGTGTAGCCGACCTTAAGCCGCGTATCCACTTGCCTATTAAAATGAGCGATGAACAATTACAATGTTGTAATCGGACTGTCGTTCCACTATCTGCTAGTGGATACGCACCTTTAGAGAGATAAAGTGGCAACCAATCGGCTCCTAATTGTCACTTTACAGGCTGTGTTTGAAAAATGACACTTAGGAGCTGATTGGAGGGTACTTTATCTCCATCTACTTTCTCTCTCTTGAAGGCTTAGTACATAGACCCCTTAACATCTCATGTAACATTAATATAAGAGATTACTACGAAGCAATTTGCAGGAACAATTCTATACAAAGAGTGTCCCTAGCTACTGTATAAGTCCTCAGTGGTAAAATTATGGCATTTATATTACAGTTATATCAGTGAAGTGTAGTCAGACACCTAGAGGTTAGCATGAAAATGCTGTATTACGGTTCATGCACTTGTACTGTCTGCTAGTAACCCGATAATTACTTATGATACTGCATCTTATCCTGCATGAGACATGTTTCCTTTCATCAGCTTAGTGCTAAGTAATAGATTTAGGTAAACCGACAGGTGTATCTTGTCATTAACAAAAGTAACTGCGGCCTTAGTAAAATCAGACAAATTAAAGTGGGAAACCAGGGAGGCGTTCCTTAGTGACAGACGCCAATCATCCATGTTCTTCAGGACACAAGTAACACACTGAGCTGCATGATTTGTATATTTATTGATTAGCCTATTTGATTATTTGCAGATTGTCTCCCAAAATGAAGAGAGTCCACAACAATCGTACCAACATTACAGACACGCAGCCCCAGACAGTCTCAAAGTTCACTTGATTAGATGTATATACACCTGAAAGGACACTTGTACTCATTATGGGAACGTAGAGCATGGGGGGGTACATCGCACACTAGCAAAAACATGATCCATCACCATCCAGTGCAAGGCTGACATACCCTGGCTGGAGATAGGTAAAAATACTTTCATAATCCTACCATGGTCATCCAGATGCAAACTCAGTGTCATGTAATCTTACCCAGAGGTATATAGGTGCAAACACACAGTGATGTAATCTTACCAAGAGGCATATAGGTGCAAACACACAGTCATGTAATCTTACCCAGAGGCATATAGGTGCAAACACACAGTCATGTAATCTTACCCAGAGGCATATAGGTGCAAACACACAGTCATGTAATCTTACCCAGAGGCATATAGGTTCAAACACACAGTCATGTAATCTTACCAAGAGGCATATAGGTTCAAACACACAGTCATGTAATCTTACCCAGAGGTATATAGGTGCAAACACAGTCATGTAATCTTACCCAGAGGCATATAGGTTCAAACACACAGTCATGTAATCTTACCCAGAGGTATATAGGTGCAAACACACAGGTCATGTAATCTTACCCAGAGGCATATAGGTGCAAACACACAGGTCATGTAATCTTACCCAGAGGCATATAGGTGCAAACACACAGTCATGTAATCTTACCCAGAGGCATATAGGTGCAAACACACAGTCATGTAATCTTACCCAGAGGCATATAGGTGCAAACACACAGTCATGTAATCTTACCCAGAGGCATATAGGTGCAAACACACAGTCATGTAATCTTACCCAGAGGTATATAGGTGCAAACACACAGTCATGTAATCTTACCCAGAGGCATATAGGTTCAAACACACAGTCATGTAATCTTACCAAGAGGCATATAGGTTCAAACACACAGTCATGTAATCTTACCCAGAGGCATATAGGTGCAAACACACAGTCATGTAATCTTACCCAGAGGCATATAGGTGCAAACACACAGTCATGTAATCTTACCCAGAGGCATATAGGTGCAAACACACAGTCATGTAATCTTACCCAGAGGCATATAGGTGCAAACACACAGTCATGTAATCTTACCCAGAGGTATATAGGTGCAAATACAGTCATGTAATCTTACCCAGAGGCATATAGGTTCAAACACACAGTCATGTAATCTTACCAAGAGGCATATAGGTGCAAACTTACAACCTATAATCTTACTCAGTATTATCCATCTGCAAAACACACAGGAGCTGATTCAGAGATGGACGGAATTGAAGAGCAGCACACAAGCGGCTGTGCAATTCCGTCCATCTCAGATGCAAATGCTGAAGGTGGTGCCAGACAGGCAAGCTCAATGCTGCGACCAAAGTGGCAGCCTGGGATCACTATCACAACCGATGGTTGCTCCTTTGGTCAGGGCTGTGGGAACGGTGACCGGCCACGCCCCTGCTCCCCCCCCCGGCTCCCCCCGCTCCAACCCCCCCCCCTCAAACGCTGCAGCATGTCAACCATGCTGTAGTCTGGGAGCGTAATTGGAGGACCCGTTCTGCACATGCGTAGACCCGGAAACATCGGAGATGGGCGTTATTCATCGGGTTAGCGCACATCTCTGAATCAGGCCCCACAGTTCCATATTTTACCCAGTATCATCCATCTGCAAACACAATAATCATCATCATCTAGGGGCAAGCAGAGTCGCATAATCTTACACATTTTTTGCAGGTGGATAATACTGGGTAACAAAAATAGTCACCAACTGGCGACTCTGACCAAAATATGATCGGAATTGATGAATCAGGTTGTCCAACATGTTGGATTTCGCAGACCAATTTGGGCTGTAGATTGCCAGGATACAGTAACGATCAGTCGTTTTGCAGACCGGTCTGCCGACAGAACAACTTTTTTTTACATGCGTCTAGTAAAATGACAACCCTTTGAGATTATGTACAGTTATGGGCACAGTCATGATTTACTGATCCGATCTCTGGATGAAAAATATCTGTATAGTATCGCCATTTGCTGGTTTGGGCAATTGTTAAACCAGGGAAGGGAGGGGGGGAATCTTTTTGTGATTGCTGAGGTATGGTGTAAACACACAGGGCTCAATTCAAAGCTGCTCGCTAGGTGCGTTCGCTCGCAGCAAAAGTAGGCAAATCCGCAATCGCACGGCAAGGCAATAGCACGCCCACTACATCTTGGTGTGCGATCGCCCTGTGTATGCAGACGCCCACTTTCCCACGTCATGTCCAGGAAGTGTATGCAACCATCGGTAACATCAAGTACCATCTGAAGCGATCGCAGCACTTGTGGCTGACCATGCCCTACCGCAAGCGCTACGAGTGATTCAGTGTGATTTTCAACCATGTGACGTTTACTATGACGCTGCGTTTTAATTATGCACGCCTCTGAAACGGTGTTGAGATGCTCAGGCACGCCTGCATTCGCACCACCACTCCCCCCGTTTTCATGGACCATCCCGTCACCACCCACAAACGTCTTGTCCTGTCACTCTAGCTGGCGAGCTGTCTATGCGCAGCGAGCGAACGCTTCCCGATCGCATGGACTAGTTCACGCACTGCGATGCATACGCATATTGCAAAAATCGACTAGCTGCGTACGAACGCAGCCTAGCGAGCGGGTCCCATAATACTACTGATAATCATCCAGCTGCACACTAATGCTGCCCCATCCACTACACGATACGGGGACGACGACACGATTACGACGCCGTTGACTACCGCGGAGTGAAGTGCATACACTGAACGCTCAGACGGCGGTCGTCAGGTTCGGGCAATGATTGATGTTAAAAACGACCAGCAGGTGTGCGCATCGCTGGTCGTTTTTAACATTTGCGGGCAAATTGCCAAGCGATGGAGCGATAACGACGGTCGTTATCGCTCCATCGCTAGGTTTAATTGCCTAGTGGATGGGCAGCATAACAGTCCCATAATCCTACCCAGTGTCACCTAGGTGCAAACAAAGTCTGACTCAAAACACAAAACTGCATCAACAATACAATGCAAATATACACTCTCAAGCAAAATACACTTAAAATTGCCCACCACCAGTTAAACATACAGTACTCCAGTAAAACAAATATAGTCCCACAGATGCAAGTACAAATACACTTACAGTGTAACATGACAGAGAGACGCACAAATTGCAGTCTGTGACAACATTTAAATGGGAGAAAATAGATGTTGCTGGAAGCATTAAACTTATGCAACCTGTAAGCTAAATACAGGACCACTTAACATAGCTGCAAATACAGCAGAGTGAATGATTTCTGAAAACATCAATGTTTAAGGAAATGCTTTAAAAAACAAACAAAAAAAAACATTAAAATCACTCTCAACAGCAATATCCGCTGCTTATTATCATTGTTAATGTTTCCTGGAACACTAACAATTTACAAATAAAAAAAGTCTTCCTTTTAATGTACCAAAAAGTCATGCAGACAATAGAAAGACATAAGAACAACAAAACCCATTCTCTAGCGACCCCAAAAGACAACATCACACATGTAGTACTATATTTAATGAGGTTGAAGAAAGAATGGTAGATTGCCTGATTTTCCCGTTCTTCATAGTCTGCAGTTCCTTCCAGTAAACTTTCATAATATACTCATGATCATAGTCTTTGGAGTTAAGAGGAAGATTACATGCTATAGTACATGAACTCTCCTGTCTGTTGTACAGAAAACGGGTCAGCACTTAAGATTGCTCCTCCCAATATTCTCAGATGTTACCATGATCGGGGTAGGGGGAACAAGAGTCAATATTTAAAATGTTTAACAATGCTTTCATGAATAAATATTATGGCTTATTGCAATACAAAATGACTACGTATCTCTGGAGCCTATGCATTCAGCCATTTCTGAACAAGCCGTTGAAACTAACTGGGGGTAAATGTAATAGGATGTGGCTTTGAGACATCGATGAGTCCTGTGCGAGAGTGCCTGATGTTATAAAGTAGCAGTCTTTCAATAGGCAAAATCAACCTGGTACACGGGACCTCATTCAGACCTGCTCGCAAGTGGGTCGATGTAGAGGGCCTGCGCTCGCACTGCGCGTGCGCAAGCCCCGGAGCAAGTGACAAATGCACTCGCTCTGGGGCTCGCTACAAAAGGGGCGGCTGTCGATGTTGATCGACAGCTCGCCCCGTTTGTAGGCTGAGTGGGGGGGTGGCCGGACAAACGGAGGCGTTCCTGAAGGCGGCTCAACTGACATCACCAGTCAGTAGGGAGCTTCCTGCTCTATTAGAGCAGGAAGCTACCTGGGGCTTGCGGTAGACGAGACCCTACCGCAAGGGTCTTGTCGCAAGCCCCGATGGTCTCTACCATCGCAACCATCACCTAGTCACTCGCTAAAGCTGTCGGTGGTAACCCACAGCTTAGCGAGCGGCCTGTAGGCCGCCTCTCAAAAGAAAAGCGGCCGCCCTCATTCAGAGTGAGCGCTCGCTTTTTGCGAGCGGCTCTGAATGAGGTCCACAGTGCATGCTACAAAGCAAGACTGCAAAGTCTGACAGGCATTGTCGGATTGCTGAAAGCACCACCTTCTGTCCAGCTACAGGGGTGTGACAGCATGGTTGACATACAGTATGTAATTAAGTATGAAAACTCCAGGTATTTCATGTATATCATTCAGCTCAGTAATGTGTTCTTCTTTGAAATATATTAATGGCAAATTGTGGTTTAGTTTTAAAAATCTCTTCTATTTTCTTACACAAAACAAGGTTATGAGGAGAATAAAAAAACAAAATAAAAAAAAAGATAAATACCTCGCCCATTTTTCTGCTTTTTCTGTCCTTGCTTTTTCTTGAACCCAGCGGCTTCAGGCGGTGGAGTTGGCTGCTTTGTTACTGGAACAGCTTCCGGTTTCTTTACAGGAATCTTTGTCCCATTGACTTCTTTGTTAACATGCTCCTCCACCACCGGCTTTGGCTGCTTCTTGTCCTTCTTCTTGCGCTCTCGGACATTGGCAGTGGTCTCTGCTTGAATTACAGGAGCTGGAACAACATGTTCTTCTTCACTGGACAGAGCATCCCCCAAATCAAAGTCCCGCGTGGCCGCCTCGGAGTCGGACTCGTGAAGGTTACCGTTCTGAGATTCCTTCTTCTTGTTCTTTTTCTTGTCACTTTTCTTTTTGTCGATCTTAATGAAGGGGAGCTTCTGGTCCTTCTTCTGCTTCTCAAGGATCTCGTCATACGACGTCTCCTTCATAGAGAGCCAGAACAGGAGGAAGATGACCAGAACGACCACAAGTGGGAAGAGGATTGTAAAATACATTGACTCGTAGAACTCCATTGTGCTTTCTTATTGTTGTGCAGTATGTGTTTTCCTAAAAGATTTAAAAAGCACAAAATTATATTTTAGTACTTCTGTGTAAAAATGTACAGACATTGTTGACAGCCATTTTGTTTTCTAATAATTCAATAAATTTGCAAGCACAAAATTAGAGAATATATATATATATATCTATCTATCTCGCTAGACTGTGGACAGTGCACTAAGGCAGCGGGCAGGTGTGTGTGTGTGATATGTGCACTTAATTAGAATGAACAAATCATGGATGAAAGTTTCATAAAACTAAAAAATACTATTATTAGTGATCCGCCCCGGCTTTACACAGGAGCGAATTTGGATTTGCAGCGATAGTCTTTTTTTTTTAACCAAAAACTTAGAAGATTGCCTTGTAGACGACATTAATCGTGTTCCTCCTGACATCAGCTAAAACTATTTCATTTTGACGTGACACACAAAAGGGCCACATAGAGTTGTCCATGAGAAAAACAGTCTCCACTTATGTCAACTCCAGCCACGTTAATCGTCTGTCCCTGCGCTTTATTTATGGTCATGCTAAAGCAGACTCTTACCGGGAATTGGACTAGTTTGGAATTAAAGAATCGTTTTCCACATAAATGAAATAGGTAAAAAAAAAAAAAAAAAAATGGGAAAAACTGAGATTTTGTATCAGTAAATGGGGCTTACATCAATTTACATCAATGTCTACATGGTATAAAATAAAGCCCATCAATATAATCTCTCTCCAACGGTTTAGGCAGTGTAAGCCAAGAAAGCGCTCGGATGTCCGTTTTTTCATTGACTTGCTTCACTAAAATCATCAGTGCTCAGCTCCCTTTTGTCATATATTAATGTGTCATAGACCTAAACCTTCCTCCACAAATGCTCTATAGAAGAGTGAAAACTGCATAAAAATCCGTCCAGTGGTTTTTGAGAGCCCTGTTTGTGGCCACACCCATCCCTGCAAGATTAAGCCACATCTCCATAGCAACCCCAGAGTTCCCAGCTGGGAGTGATGTCAGGTGGGATCTGCCTATATATAAGAGATCCATTACACACTTACATTCAGTCCCTGATGAAGGCCTGAGAGGCGCTACGCGTTGGACCCATCACTATCTCATTCTCACTGAACATAATACCTACAGCTGACTCCCTGTCAGTACCCGCGATCGCAGGATTTTGCCACCAGGAAGTGCAGCAGTGCTCTAGATAGAGCCGATACACCAGACACCTACCCTCCTCTGCAGCATCCAGTCTCCCCGCCGGCCGGTTGAGTGGCCGTAAGCGTCAGCAGACAGCCGGAGGCCGCGTGATCGCGGCACCCGGCGGTCTCACCGCTCTCGGTGATTACACGGACATCTAGCTGAGTGTGCAACCGGACGCACACTCCAGCAGAGACGTAGGAACCCACAGATTTCACCTTAAAGAAGACACAGAAGACCGGGTAAGTTGTTGGACCGGAGGGCTCGGGACGCCGCCCCTCCAGAGCACAACACCCACTAGGACAGTGTTCTCCAGGACATTTACAAGCGGTCATTTTGATTCAGTATTTCCTATTTTATTTTTTATTTCTTTTACCCCCTTCCTTTCTTCATCACCAGCTTCAGCCCCATCATATCCTTATTCCCTTCCCACATCACCAGGAAGCATTGTGTCTTCCTTATCAATCATCCCTCTGCCCCGCATTTTTATGGCACAATAAAGCCTTTACACATCACTCCTGCCCAGGAGCATTATTTCATTCTCATTACCTTACTATTTTTTCATTATAGCATTAACAACACCTACTGGTTATGCACAGACTCTATTGTATTTATTCAGATCAGAATTAGGAGAGTGGGAATCTCTCCTTGTGTCCGCAGCTAACCATACCAATTAGGAATTAAGCGCAGATTCATTTATTGTTATCTATTGTTTTTGAGATTAGCCCGAACATGTATAGATCACTCTAACTGTACTAGTCTTAGTTATTTATTTTTAGAATTTTTTTAAATTAGGATTCCAGTGACAGCAATTGCCAGTACTAGTCACGTTTAAAACTTCCCACCAGAGTATCGGTGCTAGAGGAGTATGTAGGGTAAGTGGTAAAGCGATGTTTGGCCGTCAGGCTGGAGCAGAGCTCACGGTACAGTGCGCCCATCATCTAAACATAGTAGAATGTGGACCAATATTAGGGTGCAGCCTCATCACTAGGAGCCTAACAAAAATGACTCATTAAGTGTCTACACATAAATTTCACCAACAAAAGGGACAACCATCAGTTGTGAGGATAGTATTTGCTCTTTAAGGATCCTCCCTGGTCCTAACATCCACATCTTATAAGACTTGAGATCAAATGTAATAGCCTGCTATTTGCTGGAGCTGGCGTGTTTCTAGCAGTATATATTCTTTAGATTTAAAGCTGCAATTAGTTTAAAAGGCATAACCCACTGGACTATCAGGACAGAATCACACCGGCTCCCTCAAATCGTGGGCTATTACAAATGGCCCTTGAACATTTTCAGACCACATATTAGAAGAGGTAGCATATCAGTGTAGTGTCAGTATAAGCTGCTGCTTTCTTCCACTTTCCTCAGCTAGAAGTGAACCGTTTGCAGCTGACTAAAGAGTTCGATATATTGAAATTACGAACCAATTCTGTGTGAGTGTCACTGGCTGCCTTAATACCACTTTATGCAGCACAAACTCTCAATCTTCCATATGCGAGGCTGTCCCAAATTTGAAGGGCAACGCAAAGCACATTTTCCGTTTATATCTGAGCAAGAGAATAAGCGGAAAACACAGGAGCTGATTTAGCTAAGCCTATTTAAGAAAGGATAACACGTTTCTGCTGCACTGCACATGAACCCAGCAGGCCAGAGGGTGGGTTGATATGAAAGATGACAGTGCAACAGCTTTCCTTGGGCATATTACCATCACCCAGTGAAGCAGCTCTGTAGTGCTCTCTTTTTACCTCCTGCTTAGGGCAGAGGCCAAAACTGGCATTGCACCAACTCACATTACACTGGGGATGACTGAATTCAAACATTTCAATACACTTCTTTGCACTTTTTCAGGGGGAGTTCCTACAGGGGTTTACAGACAGGCCGATATATTGTTCATACAGCCGATGTATAATATATCGTCCCAACCATTGGTCAGAGTGTACACACGAGATGCCTGTAAACAATGCAGTTCACAGATATATCGCATCTGCAGTGTGTTACATGGTGCAAATATATATCGTTCATATTGTTCGTTGTGTATACACGATCGAATGACTGAATGATATACCGTATCACCCTGGTCTACTAAGGAACTTTTATAACTCTTCCAACTGTAGCCCTTGGTCAGGGTTCGACAAATGGGTATTATGGGCAAAAGTTAGGAGCCATCAACCTACACAATTTCTCTTTCAAAAGACTAAAAGGTGCGTACACACGGTACGATTAAAATGCACAATAGCAATATCGATCATATTGTGCATTTTTCTGTGCCTCCAACCCACCGACATGTGATGCACGGGCACGTATGGGTGATAACGATATCGTCCATCGCCCATGCATGCAGGGCAACCTAGTCGATATCAACCAGGTTACTATAGGGACCCGCGGGTCGTTGGCCATCGTTGATGGGTTGATGATGTGCTGAATGATCGATATCGATCATCCAGCACACCCGGGAGTTTGTTCAACGATATCGTTAACGATCGTCCTGTGTGTATGCACCATTAGAGCATCACAGTACAGTATACCAGGGACAGGCTGATTAGTAACAGTTATAATATAGAAGTGCAGCTACAGTATTTCTCTCTGATTCACTGCCAGAATGTCTGAGGACTCATCAGTAATTCCATCAGCGCACAGACGAGACCAGGGACGTCCCCTAATTTCTAGTAACCATGATGACAAGAGATTTTGTTGAGCCCTGCTCTACAGTATAGGTAAAAACACATTAACGTGCTTAATTCCCTGTAAGAGTTCATTCAGAAATAAGATTCTTTGTGCACAAATCTGTGGTACTGTTAAAGGGAAAGTCTTCTTTGAGAAACACAGTTACCTAATCTGCCACCATTTTATTATGCAGATTGGGGGGCTCTCCCCCAGCTTCCAGGAGCCACATATCACATGCTGAACTCATATAACAGGGAAAGGGTGCCCCTAATGCTCAAAGAGCTCAGTAATAGGGAGATCTATCAAAACCCGCTTTTGATTCATTTCCAATTGTAAAGCGCAACGGAATATGCTGCGGTATATAAGAGACTGTTAATAAATAAATAAATTTCCCCTTCACCTCTGTGATACAACTAATGAGTCCATCACCTTGTGGTGAAAACCCTCAGCAGAATTTATTCCCGGCTTCAGCTACATAAGGGCAGGCAAGTTAGCATACAGTTGTTTAAAAGTGGTCCTAACTCTTTAACATAGATACTCAACTGATTCTACAAGTTGGCCTAGTGTCTCATTTTAAGCTTGATCACACAACACACTTAAATACTTTGTGCTGCTGTTAGCATTTTAATGCTATAAATGTACGCAGGCTGTTCCAACCCCATCAATGACAGACTGCAAGTCAAGCACTGACCATATTGGATTAGGTAAAACCAGAATGAAGCTGTCTGAAGTATTCCAAATTGCAAGATTCCCATAAAGCATAATAATTTCACCATTGCGTTTCTATGTTCATCTATATTTGAAATCCAGCCACAACAGTAACGGCTGTCAAAATAGTCCACTTATAAATTAGCAATGCTAAAACAATTTTCAAGGTAATATAGGTCTTGATTGGCACAAATACTATAAGGCACACAGACATCACAGTTGCAGTCTGCTGCCTGAGTGCTAGGAGGATTTGTCCCTGTGACTAGTCGTATAGAGAGGATCCAGTCACTGTTGTGCTCCCAGCTGCTCTATCCAGGCTCTGCCAAGCTCCTACTGCCTTCTAAAAGCAAATCGCGGAAAATGAAGTGTGTGCTTGTAAAAACGAATGAGTGATAACTCAGCCGTCATGAAATCCTTTCGCTCTTCACTTGATTAACCTGATCCAATCAGACTATTTGCTGAACACCATAATCTCAGCACTTGAAATGCCCTCCAGGTAAATACTTTTCATTCTTCTGCTGCCAATTTAGCTGACATATGCTCCTGCATTTTAAAGGGACTGTCTAGTGAACCTGAAGGACCACTAAACCCTACAAATGAAATTTTAAGATCTCAACCATGACAGTAAAAACACACTGTGTAACATTAAGCGGACGTCCATTGCCACGCTGTTAAAAAGTAAAGAATAACCTCACAAACAACTACATTCGAGTGAGAGCTGAGCCTCATCCCATTCCTTTAGGGCAACAACCTTAATCTAATACTGGTCACAACGCCGCAGTGATAGATCACTGTACCGTCCGCGTACATGAATCAACCAAACCGCACAGTGCCATCTGTAAATCAAGTTCATCAAGCGGTCACTCACACTCTGCCTGCTCAATTAGAGAATAACTTACCTCATAAAAATGGCAACTTGCAACAGAAGAGTTTAAAAGAAAATTATATGGGCAATTCTTATATATAAAACCACACCAGGTGGTCCATTTGGATCCATGCCAGGTTTTAGGGGGTACAGGTCCCTGTCGGACCTCCCATTGGTATACGCTGGCCACAACTTTGACCCGAGGAGCCTGTTCTGCGCCTTCCACTGGATGGATTTGGACGACATCAAATTATAAAACTTAATAACCTGAAGATTTAAACCCAGGCAATGCCGGGTACTTCAGGTAGTTTAGTATAAACAGTTATTGCACATATATTATTCAGATCTATAATGTACATCCTTTGTTCTATAGCAATATGACTACACACCAATATTAAACAGTGACATTAGTTGCCCTTTAAGAGTGCAGTTCTTAAAAGTGAGTAGCTACGTTATAATTGCAAAACATACTTTGGTATGTTTTGCTCGATACACAAGAAAGAAAATGTTTCTGTGTAATTAGTATAGTATAGCACATTAGAAAACATGCTTTAAATTGTATAATTAACACTCAAGGGTGGAGGCACCTACTAAGTGTTCCAAAACAAACATATTCGGATGTACAGCTAAAATTGTATCTGGCTTTTTACAGAGAAGGGGGTTTTCTGTAACACACACTGGCCATGGAATCTGCCACCGCTTACATTATTCAGCAGAGCTCCTCAAAGGGACTACCGTGTTTCCCCGATAATAAGACACTGTCTTATTTTTTTTTTGGGTCAAAAAAACACCATAGGGCTTATTTTCGGGGTAGGTCTTATTTTAATTAACATTGACAGCAGTGCCCCTTATGCAGGCCCCCTTGTAGAAGTGCCCCTTATGCAGGCCCCCCGCCTTGCAGGCCCCCTTGAAGAAGTGCCCCTTATGCAGGCCCCCCTTGCAGGCCCCCTTGTAGAAGTGCACCTTATGCAGGCCCCCTCCTGTAGCAGTGTCCCTTATGCATCCTCCCTTATTGCAGTGCAAGAACCCTGTAATTGATCCCCCACCCACCAGTACAGTACGGTACTTACCTGACTCGCCGCCGTCCGGGATGTCCCTCTCACTTGCGCGCTGACTGGATCTAACATGATCCAGCAGGCGCGGCCGCACAGGATCCTCAGCGCGCGGGTGACGTCATGATGTCACCCGCGCACTGCATGACTGGGAACGCTGGCCTCTGAAGCGTTCCCAGCTCAAAATGGGATTTCGGTAGGTCTTATTTTCGGGGTAGGGCTTATTTTGGACCGGGTTACAAAAGTAAGGGTAGGGCTTATTATCGGGGAAACACGGTATTCGAGACATCACTTTCTGATCCATGTCTGTGCGTATGAGCCAGTGTCGCCATATAAACTTTTTTTTAGTACCTAAATTTCAGGACTCTGTCAATAAGAGGTTTCTGGATAATTTAGTGTTTCCCAAATCTGGTTTTCATATTTCCCAAATAACAAGAGATATGGTAAGAACTTACCTTTGTTATCTCTGTTTCTACGAAGTCCATAGGGTCCACAGGGTTGACCTTGGGGTATAGGTTGGGAACCAAATCCGGGCACCACGCAGTTAAAGCTTTTAGCTCCCAGGATGCACTTGGGTCCACTCTCCCTATAACCCCGCCCCCCAGCCAGAGGCACCTCAGATTGTAAGTAGCCAAAGGCCGGAGGAGGAGAGAAAAAGAGAGAGAAAACTGGAACACTCTAGAACCATACTCACAGAAAAGGAGACGGGAAGCCGGTGACCAGTAACACAGCCCATATGAAGCCAGGTGCGTCAGGGCGGGCGCCCTGTGGACCCTATGGACTTCGTAGAAACAGAGATAACAAAGGTAAGTTCTTACCATATCTCTTGTTTTCTACTTCAGGGTCCATAGGGGGTCCACAGGGTTGACCTTGGGGATGTCCCAAAGCAGTTCAACCAAGGGTGGGGACGCTCCTGTGCTGAGAGGAGAATCCGTCGCCAAAAAGGAAGCATCCTGAGAGGCAAAGGAAACCAATGCCTAGAACCTTAAAAAGGTATGGACAGAAGACCACGTGGACACCTAGTAAGGCAAAACAGCCGAGGCGCCACGACGAGCCGCCCACGAGGGTTACACGGCCCGAGAAAAAAACAAGCCTCAACGACAGAAATGCCCACCCATGGATAGGCCCCTGAGGAAGACATACGAGGCCATCCAGTCAACATGTCATTATAGGCCGGCCATCGTTTCCTGTTAAAACCAGAAACCGCAGACCACCAATAAGGAGTCCGCTTACCATAAGGAACTTGAACGGATCACATAAAGCCAAAGAGGCCAGACCCCAGTCCATGAGGCCACAACAGCCGAGAGGACTGGGAACTGAATGGCCATACCATAAGTTCCAGAATAATATGGAACCTAAAAACCACTTTAAGAAGAAACACAGGGCGAGAGCAACTCACACCCTGACATGATGCCCTCCAGAAGAGGGAGCCACATGAGAACGCTCCCCATTCAGACACTCTCCTGGTTGATTTAAACACCCTGAGAGAGAGAGAGAGAGAGAGAGAGAACTTAAACAATAGACCATGTAATGGCTATCACAACCAGCGGTTCCATTGACTGTCCCCGGAGGGAACAAAGAACCACTACTAACTCCCCAGGAGTCCCTAGGGAGGACAAGTGGAGACATAATCCAGAAAACACTCCAAAGGATGAACTGGATACCAGAGCGGAGCAATTCCATATCTTAACCATACCGACAGTGTAGAGATCCGCACTGTCAGGAAGGCCAGGCCAAGGGTGAAACCCAAGCCAGCTGGAAGGAATGCCAGAATATCTGGAAATCCTGGACACCGGAGGATCGTATCGACAGGTACGATACCATAAGAATTATGTATGCCACAGTCCGTGGCAGATCCCAGCAAAGTCTGGCCTATCTGCTCTAAACATCTCAATGAAGACAGAGCCAGGGAAGCCCGATGACCACAGTAGGGGCGCAGTTAAAGACAAGCGATCCAGATCCAGGGAAAAACAAGGACCCTGAGACAACAGGTCCAGATAGTGAAGCAGTAGGAATGGAGCATCGAGGAGGAGACTCCGAAAATCTTAGTACCAGTGATGTCTGGGACGACCTGGAGCCCCCAGAAGGAAAGCCCCTCCGTCTCGAATTAAACTTCCGAAGACCTCGAGGAAGAAGGGAGACCGGAGGACACAGGTACACAAAGTGGAAGGACCACTTCACTGACAAAGAGTCACTGAAGGTAGCTTCAGTACTCCTAGAGCTGGACTGTAACACCGGTAATGTGTGATCGAGTCAGAAGGCCATGGGGATCAATCCCCTCAGGGAGGCCCCCTCTGCTCACCAGGAGTTGAAACCTCTCTTGGAGAAGAGACTAGTCCCCGGGATGCACGCCGTGACGGCTGAGGAAGCCCGCTTCCCAATGGAGAGCTCCGGGAATAAACACTGCAGAGTTGGCCAGGAGAAGACCCTTGGACTATGTCAGAATGGATGACATTCCTAACATTGCCACCCAACTACCAGTGTTGCCTAGATGGAAGCCACTGTTGTGACACTGTCGGACTGAACCTATTCAGGTTTACCGTGACAAATGGGTTAGGCCAGAGTGAAAGTCCAAGACAGCTTAAAGTATCAACAAGTTAAGTGGCAGGGCAGAAGCGACAGACGTCCAACTGCCCCGAAACGAATGCGGACCAGACACTGTCTTTAGCAAAGAACACCCTGGACGAGATGGCCATAGCCACCCGGACAGAGACCAACTCGCCTCCGGAGAAAGTATCATCGTTCGAACAGCGATCCGATGGAAAAAACTCGATCCATCTGGAGGGGAGTCAATTATGGCAAGGCCTGGAATGGAACTGAGCACATTCCACCCTACCAAAAGGTAGACACTCTGGTAGACCGCGCATCACAAAGAGTAATGACATATGTCGACTGCGTAGATATCCGCACACTCGAAGTTGAAGAGTGGAGATCTTGTCTTACGCCAGAAAAATTCTCAGATTCTGAGAATCCAGCAGTGCTCCCAGATGAAGAAAACCCTGTGAGGGATGCAGGGAGGACTTTTCCTCCGTTGACTAATTATCTGTGCCGAGAAGAAGCCCCGGTTATCCTGACCTGGCCGTAAAGTACCTTGGTGATCCTGCTAAAAGCAGGAGACCGTCCAGAGAAAGGAGCATTCGGATACACTGAACAGGTGAACTGTCAGAAAATCCATAAAGCTGGTAAACCCCGGTGGAGTTGAGGACAGCCCCAAAAGGCAGAGCCCGAAACTTACAAGTGTTGCTGTGGCACAGCAAACCTGAACCCATGCTGATGAGAGGGCTCTGTATGTACCCGTAGGTACGTATCCTGAATACTCGGATATACCATAAAATCCCCAGGTTCCAAACATCGGATGATGGAGCATGGACGATTCCACCTGAGTCAAGGCACCGTTGGAATCTGATTCAGGGATTTGAGACAGAGTATAGGCAAAGGAGGACCAGTCGGTCACCGCCCCAAAAAGAAAGTAGAACAACCAGTCCCTCACTGAGATAGTGAGGTTGGCCGAAATAGCTCTGCTTACCACAAAGACTGTATAGCTTTCTGGGATTGTAAGGCCCTGATCAGTTCTGAAGAAGGGCCCGTGTAACAATGCCTGTGAGGAGGCTGCATGAGCAATGAGAGGCCGTTGAGAATCAGTACCTCACTCTGGAAATTCCCCAGATGTAGACCTGTCCCGTCAGGCTGAGGGTATATCCTCAGGTGTAGAAACATGGTCGTCCGGAATTCCAGGACTGCTCGGTACTGGATATGGTGGCCCCCGTGGAGGCCGACAGCCTAGGAAAAAACAGGCCTTTAGGCTGACCCTGAGGACAAAAAGACTTAACAGAGTTAGTCCGAATGTAGTGGGAGTAGCTAAAGACGGTATCTCCCCATTAGTGATACTGCCAATGATGCAACGATCTTGTCAAGGTCAGGACCAAACAAGAACTTCCCCCTGGAAGGAGTGTGCACCTCTGCTTTCCCATAACGCAGCCATAGGGTACTGCGGCGGATACAGACGCCGCCGAAACCCTGAAAGTTAGAAGACCGGCATCCCATGAGGTAATCCCACATATGACCACTGCATATTTTGTGAGCGGCAAAAAGATATTTGAACCTCAGACGTGTTGGAGGGGAAAAACGTCACAAAAGCATCACCATGCGATGGCCATGGTAGGACGGGCAACAGGCCCTGAAAACGAGTACATTGATTTCAGGCAAAGTTACCACCTACGGATCCGTAAAATTCGTCCAGGCCGGGATGGGAGGCGTATTAATGCCTGTAACCCGATGATTAACATACAAATCCATCCCAGAAGGGGATTTCCATTACTTGTGAGGACCCTCAGGGAATGGGAAACAGGAGGCCTTTGTGACTCCTCGTATCTGGGGACAGCCAGACTCCCGCTATGAGATCCACCCGCTGGGCAGAAAACGGGAGATGTATGATACTGGTGCAGGATCGACATTCTCTATATCCAGAATGAGCCTGGCTACCAGCCCCAAAGCAGGGATAATAATACTTGAGATCGGCTCCCCCCATGTGAGAGGGAAAGAGCCGAATATACCATCCAGTTCACGGCAGAGCCACTGGTCAGTAACCACAGGGCGTATATCACGCCAATTAGTATTTCGTATAAAACGACATCCACCAGGGTGGCCGTTGTGGTAATCCCTGCAAGGGGAATGACAGACCGATGTGGTATCGGAGATAATTCATGTACTGTGAAAAACCCCGGCAGGGAGCGATAGTCTGTGACACAGGGGTAAATTGCAAGAAATTGCGAGATACCCCGAGTTCAAAAGGGCAGTATGGTGAAGTAACTCCAAGCGAGTGACGACAATGGGGCCCGCCCGGCGATCCTCAAAGGAGAGGATCCTGAGAAACAACGCCCTTTAAGGGGGTCGTGCAAGGGGCCCGGCACCAGATGGTGCCGCATACGTAAACCTTTCTGAGTTAAAATCCTCCGCACTAATTCCTGCAGGCTATGACTTGCAGGATAGCAATAATGGGTGCAGTATCGTGTGCAATCTCCTGGTCAGATATATCTGACTATCTTGACGGAAATATTAAGCAGCGCCATACCGGTCCTGACTGACGCTAAGATTAGCTGCAGGAACCCATTATCAGCGTACGCAACTCACAGTTCCATCTAAAATATGGCAACGTGCAGCACGCAACAGTATGTGACAAACCTCACAGATATTAACAAATATATATATGTGAGGTCTCAGAACCACCCCAGGTACACCTGTATTAGGGCAGATAAAGAAAAGGGATAGATATACACTGACAGGTGAGAGAAAAAGCAGACAGTCAGCACTAGCATAAGTCACATACAATGCAGAAAAATATATATACATACATAAGCATGACATATAATATACTGCACAATGTCGCTACATTCAACTGCCCAGATTCAGTGTCTGGGAAGGCGCTGTGTACACTCACCCAAAATGGCCAGGTACGCAGGGGGACTGGGCTCACTGACATCCTAAGAGTTCTGCAGCACCACAGAGAGAAAATGGCCGCTGGAGACCTCAGAAGAAGCGTGGCCCGCGGAGGAAGCAGCTCAGCGACGCCAGACTATTATTGAAAGGCGCGCTGAGCTGAGGGGAGGAGCCGCTAGACAGGGAAGGCTTCCTCCCCTGGCTAGCAATTGACCCCCCGGGATGCCGGCTCCCGCTGCCGCTATAATCCCTGGTGGGCTGTGGACACGCGGGGTATGCCTCCATGGAGGGGGAGCCCGCCGCCACCGCTAGCGCCTCCGGTCTGTCCCCAGAGACCGGAGGCATAAGGCTGCATGTACACGCGGGTCACCGCAAGCGGTGACCACGCGACTTACCTGTCCCCGTCGATCCGGCAGAAGCCCAGGGATTCCTCCAGAGCCCGGCTAGTACAGACTCTGGGGTCCCGCTGCGATCCCCAGATCTGTACTGGCGTCGCAGCGCCGGCGGGGTGTAGGAGCGGCAGCTCAGACGTCCATTGGACAGTCTGATGCTGCCGCTCTGAAGAGTAGTAAAAAAAAATAATAAAACAAAACTCTTTTAAGCTTAGAGGCTGCTAAGCAGCCCCCCTGCAGTAACGGTGACCCGACTCCGGCCGGGCACCAACTTAAACTGAGGTGCCTCTGGCTGGGGGGCGGGGTTATAGGGAGAGTGGACCCAAGTGCATCCTGGGAGCTAAAAGCTTTAACTGCGTGGTGCCCGGATTTGGTTCCCAACCTATACCCCAAGGTCAACCCTGTGGACCCCCTATGGACCCTGAAGTAGAAAACTCATGTTTTGAGGATTTCTGTCAGGGGACACAGGTAGGATAATGATTGTGACAGCCAAGTAGACTAACGGCCAAACAGCAGAAACACTTTTCACATTAAGGGGCCTATGTATTAATAATCGCAGAACTGCCGCGATTAAGGATCCGTATTGCGGTGAATATTTAAATTTTTTTATGAAAATATCCCTGCTATGTACAAAGGGGAACTCGCATGGACAGCGGTTGCGGTAACCGCTGTTCCTACGAGTTATATCCCTGGCATTTTGTCAAAGTCTTTCAAGTTTATTAAAAACTCTCCAGGAGAACTGACACTGCGCATGTGTACAGTGTCAGTTTCCACTGCCAGTCAGAGGCTGCAGAAGAGATATCGGAAGATCTCTCTCCTGCTTGTAAGCCTCCATAGGCTTAAAGCAGTTTACACCATCTGAAGATGGTGTAAACTATCGGGGCCAAAATCCAAAAAGCTTCGTTTTTGGAGTTTGATACATAGGGGTCAGATCGTAGTCCCCATTGATAATAAAGGGGATTGCAATCTGCAGTGCTAATTTGCACTCTGCCAGATATTTCTGTGAGATCTCCTGCATTGTGCTATTAGTACATAGCTACAATACATTAAATTATGCAGAAACTGACAGGATGTCTACAGTGCATAGAAAAAAATATTTTCCCACACAATAAGTACTTTGTTATTCTTGATAAGCTCCTTAGTCTAGTTACTTATACATGAGTGAATGTTATTAGAAGCTATTCAGTATAAGCCAAAATGTATTTCAGGTTTAGTGGTCCTTTAACTTTAACAATGTCAAGACAATAGTAAGAAAATACGACATGACGCTCCATGTGACATTACAGAGGCGATTCAATTATCCGTGATTGCATGAAATGCCCCCTAGAACTGTTGGGCAAAGGCACTTCATGACCAGTAACAATGCTTATTTTAACTCAGTGATGATTGGATACCGTAATATAGGTTCATGTGCGTAGCTGAGCACTGTGGAGGCACATTGATGAGAATTTTATTGCCCAAACTGAAAGCACAATTGATATTAATGTGTTAATGTGAGCAATGGTGCAACCTCAATAAAATAAAAAGAGATTATATGCTTGGCGTCAATCAGTCCTGGAACCCAAGGGGATTACACTGTTGAGATTCCAGGAAGTGATAATTGGGCGTCACCCAAAATGAGGATGTGATGTTACATGGCATCTATAGTAACCCCTTACCTTGATGCGGACACTTGCCAGTATGCCACCACAGAATGCTTTTCTTCTAAGCCGATGGCTGCCAAGGACTAACCATAATATCAGTGCTCACATGAGACTGTACATGATGTAAATAAATAGGGCACTCACTTCAAATAAAAAAGTTGCTTAGAACACATATACCTGACTAAGTGTCTAATTATTAAATGAATCAAAGTTCAATAAGACCCCATTTTCCAAACTTTTAACCCTGGTTATTGCAGAGGCAATCAGAGTCGAGGTTTGGTGAGAAAGGGTCAACCCAGGAATCCGACCCTGGTAACTAGCAGGGTCAAACCCAGCAAGGTTCCACGTAACAGTGTGACCCGGGTTATCCAACCCGGGTCAAGCAAAAAGCGCCACTGATTACAGCTTCTTATACGCTAAGAGATGTCATCATTTTCTCCTCCTAAAATAACTCTGTGCTAGGTAGCAAAGTGTAAGCAGCTACATCATGCAAACAGAAGTAATCCACAAAAACTCAGGAACTCCGGGCTACACAGTGGTAACTCGTCTGCCATGATTAATGCAATGCAGTCACCACCCACTTTTTATGACCTCATCTTTGTGAGCCTGAATGCGTCCATTTCTAATTACACACACGTTTTGCTGGGTAGAAACGGTTTCAGTGTGAATGAGGTCTACCCAGGAATAACCCGTGTCCAAGGTGTGGAGTGAAAGGGGGAATTTGGTGGAAAAGGGGTATAAGTAATCAATTCTCTCACATTTAAAACTGATTAAAATGCTAATTTGTTGTGGAATTGCTAAGGAATTCCTCTTCCTAAATTTTTTATTTTTTTTCCGGCGAAAGAGAGGGGAGTTGGACAGATATTTTCATATTAAGAGAGTAGGTGAGTACGAAGGAGTTATTATTCTGGTCAGGGAGAGGAGAGTGACAGATTTGGTGGCCTGTGCTGGCAACTTTAATAATTTATAATTTTGTATTATTTTACAAGTGATAATATTTTTACAGTGGACTAGTTTTGTGTTCATTGTATGCGTTTTGGACGCTGGTAGCTAGGGAAGGAAGCAGAAGACAGGAGAGGGAGGAGGAAGGTATACTAGCCCTCGGAAAAACCTGGTCGCGACGCAAGATTTTCCTCTAATTAAAAGTCTGCACTTGGCAACAAAGTAGCCAACAACTACAAAGGGCTGTCTAAGAGACACAACGGTCCAAAAAAGAATCACATTTCTATAAATCCTATGAGACATTTATGTATAATAAAATATGCATTATAGTTTCTGTGTTGCAAAGAAAAAGAACATAAACAAAACAAAATTAACTTAAGTGGTAATGGCTTACAGTCGTCACAAAAGCGCATTTAATCATGATCTATAAAAATATATTTTAAAAAGGTAAAAAAAACATTCCTTTAGGTCTTCCAAAATTAAAAAAGTCACAACAGTCAGTAATCAGGAAAGTCCTGCATTGCATCCAAACCCACAAAAACACACCTGTTCCATTATGATGGATTGAAGCATGTTTGCTAAAAGTTATTAAGTAGTTCAGCACACAGGGCCTGACTCAGATCTGCACACAATGCCGATATTTACGCAGTTTGAGCGATTGTTAGCCATTGTGCATGCGTGAAAGATGTACTGCGCACTTGCAGGCGATATAGTCATGGTGGGCAGTATGTTCGGGCGATGACCGATGCAGACAATGACCAGCGGGAGCGTGCATCACTGGCCGCATAATCACTGCACGATTAATGAACGATTACATTATCGTTCAATCATCCATTTATATCGTGTAGTGGATATGCGCCTTTACTCAGAAGGCTGATGGCCGCCAGATCTGCATTCGATGTTTCTGTTGTGTGCATGAGTGGCGGATATGAGATGCTGTCAGTGTGCATCTAAGCCCTGGACAGCGAGTGGGTCATTAGGGTCACTCTGTGGTAAACTCATGTTAAAAAGTGATATGGCAACAGTTTTTCAAAGCATGACCTGTATTATTTTCTCAGTAAATAAAATACATTTCACACAAATACCATTTGCTGTTGGTAGCCATGCAAATAACTTGCTATGTTACTTTGTTACATGAGTTACCATGGAATGACCCATATTTTCACAACTGCGTTCCGTTCCGTGAGAAATCGCAACAGTGATGGCATTTGCGTGCGGATCTGAATCAGGGCTATAGACAGGAGGCATCAACGCGCACATATTTGTCTTTCCTAATGAAAAAACAAAATTACATTTTAAAAAGACAAGCATTTATCTGAAGGTAGTGTGGATGGTTCGCGCAACATGGTCTGTATACATAGAACAGAATGAAAAGGCTACTTAAAATCAATATTTTCTGTTAAGAGGTTAACTCATTAAAGATGGAAAAAAACAGATCTGCCAATAATAAAATCTTTAATGTGCAACAATGAAAAACTGTCAGGAATATAAAAAAAGAAACAGACACACAACATAATGCTGGTGTCATGTACCTCTCTGTATCCCCATACACTCACTCCAACAGGCCTCAGACCTCCTGACTAGCCTGGAGCTTGTCACCATTATAACAGAACACCACACTCTTATGCTGGCCATGTATCTAAAGACTATTATTATAATGTATGGGAGCAAACATACGGCACGCGGGCGAAAACGGTCATTCACACAAGATGGTTAAATGTGGGTTTTATTTAACCCACTTGTCTGACCGACTGTTTTCTGGTTTTTGGGAGCAAACGGCCAATGTCATTTGCTCCCATACATTACCAAATTTTTTGTTTTTTCAACCAGCCAACTATTTGGCTAGTTGGAATGATAATCTTAAGGTGTGTGGACAGCTTTCGCTTCCCTTGTTGGGAATGGAATCCAGCTCACGCTGTCTAAAGCTGACCATACACTGAACCAGTGGTTCTCAAACTCGGTCCTCAGGATCCCACGCAGGTCACGTTTTCCAGGTCACCCAGCAGGTGCACAGGTGTATTCATTACTCACTGACACATTTTAAAAGTTCCACAGGTGGAGCTAATTATTTCACTTGTGATTATGTGAGGAGACATGGAAAACATGCACTGTTTGGGGTCCTGAGGACCGAGTTTGAGAACTTGTGCACTAGACCCATGTTTCCCAACCTCATTCCTCAGGGAGCACCAGTAGTACATGTTTTCCAGGTCTCCTCACAGATTCACAAGTGAAATGATTACTATCTGCCCAGAGTAGTCTCCCAATGCATTGTCCCTAGTAGTAATCCCCCCCTATGCAGTGCCCCCAGTAGTAATCCCATCCAATGCAGTGCCCCCAGTAGTTGAACCCCTATGCATTGCCCCTAGTAGTAATCCCCCCTATGCAGTGCCCAGTGCTCGAAGTGGGAATTTAGAGTTGGGGGGTATGGAATTTTTAATCTTAACACACCCCCATCAAAGCTTTAGGGATACGATATGAACAGGATACGTTGAACAAAGTTTGCTTACCTCTTTTATATCTTTCATGTGTCCCATCTGCTTTCTCCTATCTGTTTCCTTTCTCTGTCATTCTCCTCCTGTGTCCGTATGTTCATCCTAGGTAACCCTCTTGCTCACTATATACTCTCCTTTTGTGTGTGATCACCTGTGTCTCTGTCCTTTACTTTCCCCCTACACCTCTCACTCGGAATCAGTATGATTTACCCCGATCGTCTAGAGCGGTAAGTATAACTAACCTAATTCCCCCCCGTAGCCCTACTTTAGGGTGCCTAGCCCTAACCTCCCCCCCAGTGCCTAACTCTAATCCCCTTTCTAAGTGCCTAAACTTAACACGCCCCTTGCCCGCCGCCTAAACCTAAGTCCCCCGCGGGGGTGCCTAACCCTAACCTCCCCTCCCCCGGGAGACCTAAACCTAACCCTCCCCCCCTGCGGCTGTCCGTGGCGGCGCCCAGCGTAGGGATAATGACAGGCGTCGGGATTTCGACGCCTGTCATTTAACCCTTGCCAGGATTAAGCAGCCGGGAAGCCGGCGGTCGGCATTGTGTCCGCCAGCTTCCTGACTGCTTCCCTCTCATTCCCTGCTATCCTTTTAGCCCCTGCTTCCATATCGCCCCCTGCACCTCTTCCCCTTCAGAAGTGGATAGATCCCCTTCAGTTTTTGTACCCTGACGTCATCAGCTACTGTCCAACGTCATTACCTACCATCCATGTGGGCATAAAGGGACTTTCCTCTCACCCTTAAAACTTTTCACTGCCTGCTTCTCTCTCTCATCCCTACCCATTTATCTGATTACTTCTCTCTCTCACCCCCTGCACCACTGCCTGTTTACTTCTGTCACCCATGCCCCTCTCTCTAAACTCTCTCACCCAAACACTTCTAACTGCCTGCTTCCCTCACACTCCCTACCTCTCTCTCTCACCCCCTGCACCACTGCCAGTTTACCTGTCACCCCTGCCCTCTCCTACTTAGTCTCACCCCCAACACTTCTCACTGCCTGCTTCCCCCTCTCACCGATTCCCCCTATACATCTGCCTGATAATGTAATGTAAGCATTATTTATAGATCACTTCATTATTTATGTATTTAAGAAGACATGCATCTTGCATGTATATTTTGGGAACAATTTATAATAATAGTATAAAAATAATAATATATATTGAAAAAATAAGAGTTATGGTATAACATACCTTGTTAACTCTTTTTCTTTGAGATCCATGGGTCCACAGACATTACGTTGGGGTATGAATCCTGGTCACCAAACAGTTAACACAAATGAGCTCTCTGCTCCCAAGATGCACCAGGGTTCCTCCACATATACCCCACCTCCTGCCTCAGGTAGCCAGTTCATTACCAAGCTCAAGCAGGCGGAGACAAACAAAGGGTAAGAAAGAAGAAACCCATAACTCATGAGTCCAGGCTCTCAAGAGGAGAAACTACGGAAACCTCCCCCAGAACTACAGGTGCGTCTGGGTGGGTGTCCTGTGGACCCCGAAGAAAAAGAGTTAACAAGGTATGTTATACCATAGCTCTTATTTTCTTCCTCGGGGTCCATGGGGTCCACAGCCATTACGTTGGGGATATCCCAAAGCACTAAACCTACGGACGATCCTGACTCTCGGAAGAGAGGAGAACCTTACGCCCGAAGGAGGCATCCTGAGAGGCAAAAGTGTCAAAGGCATAACAATTGACAAATGTGTGGACGGAAGACCATGTGGCTGCCCTGTAGAACTATTCAGCAGAGGCACCCCAGCAGGCCGCCCACGAAGGCCCCACTGACCGTGTGGATGTACCTTTACGGAGTCTGGCACCACCAGACTAGTCTGACCTGAGGAATCGTCATATGAATCCATCTGACCAGCGTCCGCTTATCGGCTGGCCAGCCTTATGACTGTCACACAGTACAAAAAGGAACCTACTTCCTCATGCTGTTGGCGCGATCCACATAATTATGTAGCGCACGGCCAACATCCAAGGAAGCCTCACCTACCGAGAGGCTTGTAGTCTAAAAGCTGGGACCACAATCTCTACATTCATATAGAGCCAGAATACCACTCTTGGAAGGTATTCCGACCTAGTATGAAATACCGCTGTCTCACGATGACATTGAAACGGGGAAGCAGGAAGAAAGTGCTGCTAGATCAGAGACCTTCCAGTCTGACGAAAAGAACATACTCGACAAAACCTAAGCCCCTAGGGCCACATTTTCTCAGTTCACCCTGGAGAACATACAAAGTTTTGTAATAAATGCAGCCAGAAGTAAGTTTCTTGTCCTCTGAATTACAGAACATCCTTTCTTCAAGGCGGAGGTCTGAAGAACCATGCCGTCCAAGATGGACGAGTCAGATCTAGATACAGGAAGGGATCCTGTATTAACAGGTCCAACCCTAGCAGAAGAGGCCACAGAATGTCTATGGAGTGACTCTGCAGGTTGGCGAACCAGCAGCGTCTCGGTCAAGCAGGGGCCATCAGTATTACTGTTGCATATTCCCGTTAACCCTTAGAGGGAGGGATAGCGGGTGAAGCAAATACGCTAGTTTGAAGTTCTACTCTACTGCCAGAGCATCCACAAACACTGTGCCCGTACCTGGGGACCCTGTGCTTGTGACTCAAGGCCATGAGGTCTACCTCTAGAAGACCCATCCATCCACAAAGCTCTGAAATACCTGTGGATGAAGAGCCCACACTCTCTGGCGCGTTTATCCTGCTGGCCTAGGAAGTCCACTTCCAAATTAAGGACTCCTGGTATGAACACAACCAATCTCGCTGGAAAATGACATTCTGCCCCCTGATGGATGAGGCAGTCTACTGCGGTGGTGTTGATAGATTGCACCTAAACCAGCCTGCCCCTTTAGTATTTCCTGAGCTTGAAAAGCGCTCCTGAATACTGCCCTTAGTTCCAGGACGTTTTACGGAGAGACTGCTTTTCCGTTGTCCTCCATTTTCCTTGAAACGTGTGTCGACCTGTCACTGCTCCCCACCCGCGGAGACTGGTATTATCCAGGTCCAGAACGGGCGACCCTTGCTGCGACAAACGTCTTTAATGGATAGTCGCTCTTCTGGCGAGAGACAGATCGTCTGTGCTTTTATTTGGAACCCCGGCCATACCCTGACCAGGCAAATAACAGCTCCTGACAGAGAAAGACTGCCCTGAAAACTGGCTTCAAATCGCTTATCAGTGGAACATTTAAAGGCGAATGCCAATGGTACTGGAAAGGGATATAAGGCCTCAACCTTTCTGGTAATATGGATTTTTCTGCCAGGAGAAACTCCATACTACGTTCCCTACAACCCCTGGTATCTCAGGTGGTCTCCCATCCAAGTACTAACTGGGCTCAAAGCTGCCTAGCTATCAAGATCAGACCACCTTGGGCATGACCAGTATGGTCTGGCTGTAGTCAGATTCGGGAGGCTTTCACA
The DNA here is from genome assembly GCA_031769625.1 of Taudactylus pleione. NCBI lineage: Eukaryota > Metazoa > Chordata > Amphibia > Anura > Myobatrachidae > Taudactylus > Taudactylus pleione. Next base: position 1,963,044 of record JAUIMM010001039.1, on the reverse strand, counting down.
ACTTTCTGGCACTAGAACACTGGAGCCTCTCCCCATACCGGCTCCACAAGCCTAGCTTTGGTCCCTCTGATCAGGGAGGAGACTTGCTGTTGGAAGACGGTCTTCCTCTCTTGAGAGTGACTCTTGGGGGGGCAGACCCGTGTGTCCCTAAACACCAGAAGATGTACCAGAATCTGAGGGCTGGACGGAGCGTGAGACCGACCGCCTTCTGATTCTTTTGGCTGTACTAGCCTAGCTGCTTGCCATAATTGCTGGAAAGCTGCTAAGGACGAAGTCACTTTGACCCGAGTGAGCAAACATGTCCCTCCAGGACAGATGCCTAGGAAGCCTAAACATGGTAGGTTGCAGCTGCTTAAGATACCTTAGTATCAGGGTTGGCGCAGGAGTTGCCAACCTGTGCTGTGATCTGGTAGATTTGACTACTGTGGTGACTCTTTAGAACAGTGACCACCACAACCCATTTATATTATTAAGTCCAGTGAGGACACCCCCATCGCCCCTCTCTGTGGCCTGGCCCGAGTAAGGGGCCAACGCTATCTGGTCTTTGGCTGCATAGACCTAGCAGCCTGTAGTAATTGTTCAACGGTTACTAAAGATGATGCCCTGCCTCAACCACTGCCTACAGCACCTGGTATTCCCAGGTGGTCTCCCATCACAGTACTAACCAGGACCAACACGGCATAGCTTCCAAAGTCAAAGGAGATTGGGCATGTCCAGTGTGGTATGGCTGTAGGTAAAATGTCCATTCATGATGGAAATAGAGGGCATAATCACAGGGGCTACTGCTACAGATCACCCATGAGACCAACTCAGGGGGCTCCAGCCATCTGTCTTACCTTTTCTTTGGACATACAAGGTTTATCCAATGTCTAGTATTAATGTGACCATCATTTTACATCCAATGTACCCACGTATCTTTGTAGCGGGTTACATGAGGAGAAACAGTAGTGATAGACTTATGCTGACAAGGCAGCATAATACAGCAGATTTCATAAGTCACATGTAATGCACATGATACATAAATATACATATATATACACACACACACACACACATACATGCATATCCACTGTTCATCCACACTAAGCGCACTGGCCAACTACCAAAACACCAGGTAGGAGGACCTAGAGCTCTGTATGACCTGATCACTGCAGTGGAGGCATATATACATACATGCAACAAAAATTTTTTAGTCAACTACGAACAGCCGACGAAGCTAAGTAGGACATCAAGCTCTGTATAACCTGGCCATCCACAGAGAGGCACCCAGGAAGATGAACCAAATCTCCTGAGAACATTTGCAAGTAACCCACAATAAGCGTCGGTTTACAGAAAACCTACATGTGAAGCACTCTAACCCCAAACTGCAGTTTAGGGGTTTCAGGAAAGTCAATTTTTGAACAGTAGCACATTCATGCCTAACTGACCAGTTTTGCAAAATCTACCTGTAGATTTGCCTCAATCGGTACTGAATCCAAGCAACAAAAGTTGGAAGGATTCCAATGTTATGCACTTTCCTGGGAACAAGGCATACTCAGGGATAGCCAACTTCCCAACCTCCCCCAATCAGTACTTAACTCAGCTGAGTTTTCCTAATTAGGAGAGAGGGGGGATGGGCAACCCAGCCCTACCAGTATATGTGAATTACAATTTAACCCATACAGCCTACAGCTGGGGCCAATGTAATGTGCTCATCTTCACACAGTGTTTTCAGAAACAAAGGCAGCATAACTGAGCAAAACTTAACGCATTTAAGCTGTATATTTGCCATAGGCTCTTAATCAAAAAAGCACACCAGCTTAATAGGATATTTGAGATTGTTCAACCTGCCACTAAGCAAGGTATTTTGGTCCACAATCTGGGAAAAGGAAACCCAAGGGAGTTCCTATCCAGAAGCTGGGAGGTTTGTCTACTTGACACAGTAACCACATAATCAGATTGTATGAAATCCTGTGGGGAAAATCCCCCCAGCCGCCTGTCCTTCAGACTCTGAGACATAATAATGACAAGTTCTGAGTACACATGCGATTTTGTTTCACCCTGACTACTCACACACCCGTAGGAAAGGGTTAAGGGAAAAATATGAGATATGGTAAGAACTTACCTTTGTTATCTCTATTTCTACGAAGTCCATAGGGTTCCACAGGATACCTTGGGGTATAGCTGATGACGTCAGGCATCGGGCACCATAGAGTTAAAGCTTTCAGCCTCCCAGGATGCACTAGGGTCCCCCTCCTATACCCCGTCCCCGAACCAAGGCACCTCAGTTACGTACCAAGCCATAGGCCGGAGGAGGAGAAGGAAGAGAGAGAAAAAAAGATCTGGACACACACAAGAATCACATTCTCACCAGAGGGAGACGGAAAAACCGGTGACCAGAGCAAAGCCCATCTGCAGTACAGGCGCGGCAGGGCTGGAGTCCTGTGGAACCCTATGGACTTCGTAGAAATAGAGATAACAAAGGTAAGTTCTTACCATATCTCATATTTTCTACTTCAGGGTCCATAAGGTATCCACAGGATACCTTGGGGATGTCCCAAAGCAGTATCCTTTAAGGGTGGGGACGCTCCTGTGCTGAAAGGAGAATCCGCCGCCCGAAGGAAGCATCCTGAGAGGCAAAGGTGTCAAACGCGTAATACCTCACAAAGGTATGGACCGAGGACCAAGTGGCAGCCTTGCAGATCTGGACTGCAGAGGCACCACGTCAAGCAGCCCACGAAGGACCCGCAGACCTAGTGGAATGAGCCCTCACAGAGGAAGGAACCGGAAGGCCTTCATGAAGATAAGCTTCTGAAATGGCCATACGAATCCAGCCTGCCAAAGTTTGCTTTGAAGCAGGCCAACCCTTTTTACGGAAGCCATAGAGGACAAACAAGGCGTCCGACTTCCTAAACGAAGAAGTGCGGTCAACATAGATCCTTAAGGCCCGCACAACGTCCAAAGTGGCCTCACCCACTGAAAGATTGGGTGAGTTAAAAGCCGGCACAACGATTTCCTCGTTGATGTGAAAACTGGAAACAACTTTAGGAAGGAAACCAGGACGAGTGCGCAGCACTGCCCTGTTCCTATGAAAAATCAGAAAAGGGGGTCCACAGGAGAGAGCCCCTAAATCAGAAACACGTCTGGCCGAAGCAATGGCCAGAAGGAAAATTGTCTTAGCTGTCAGCCATTTGAGGTCCACTGAGCCCAGTGATTCAAACGACGGTCCCTGGAGAGCCCTCAGGACCACAGCTAAATCCCAAGGCGCCACCGGTGGAATAAAAGGTGGCTGAATTCTGAGAACACCTTGCATAAAGGTGCGCACATCAGGGATTGCAGCAATCCTACGATGGAACCAGACGGACAGGGCAGACACCTGCACCTTCAGAGAAGCAAGGCGAAGCCCATGGTCCAGTCCCGCCTGCAAGAAGACTAACACTCTAGACAGACCGAACTCCCGAGGGGCATAACCTCTCGGTCGACACCACTGGAAGAACGTATGCCACACTCGATGGTATATCCTTGCAGAGGATGGTTTCCGAGCCTTTAGCATTGTTTGCACTACAGAGCTGGAAAACCCCCTGGACCTTAACATGGCCATCTCAACAGCCACGCCGTCAAAGACAGCCGAGTCAGGTCCGGGTGAAGACAAGGACCCTGTGACAGGAGGTCCGGTCATAACTGCAACCGCAGAGGAATGTCCACGGACAGTCCCTGGAGGTCTGAGAACCAGTGCCTCCAGGGCCACACGGGATCTATCAACAGGAGCATCCCTCCTTCCTGTTTGAATTTCCGGATTACCCGTGGAAGAAGGGAAAACGGAGGAAACCGATAAGCAAACCGGAACGTCCACTGGACGGACAGAGCATCCACCAGAGACGCCTTTTCGTCTCTTGTGCGAGACCCGTACACCGGCAACTTGTTGTTGTGCCGTGACGCCATGAGGTCGATCTCTGGGAGACCCCACCTGTCCACCAGAAGTTGAAAGACGTCCTGGCGACTGAGAAAGTCCGCCTCCCAGTTTAGGACTCCCGGGATGAAGACTGCTGATATGGCCGGGAGATTTCGCTCCGCCCAAACCAGGATTCGGGACACCTCTATGAGAGCCGCCAGACTTCGGGTTCCTCCTTGCCGATTTATGTAGGCCACGGTGGTAGCATTGTCCGACTGGACCTGCACTGGGTGACCTTGGAGAACCCGATGTGCCTGCTGGAGAGCATTGTAAACCGCGTGGAGCTCCAAGATGTTTATTGGAAGCTCCGCTTCCGCCCGAGTCCACCTGCCCTGGAACAAGTGTGGACCCGTGACTGCTCCCCAGCCCCGAAGACTGGCGTCCGTTGTCAACAGGATCCAATTCGCCACCCAGAACGGACGACCCTTGTTGAGATGGGTCGTCTGCAACCACCAGGCTAGAGACAGGCGAACCTCCGGAGTGAGCACCATCGTCTGGGATTTTAGACTCTGAGGCAGTCCATTCCATTTGGACAGAATCAACTGCTGCAGAGGTCTGCAGTGAAACTGGGCATATTCCACCATGTCGAATACTGACACCATGGAGCCCAGTAACCTCATTGCCGAGTGTAGAGACACACGGCGACTCTGCAGACAACTGCACACCCTCGACTGCAAGGCCAAGATCTTTTCCCCCATCACAAAGATCCTTTGCTGTCCGGAGTCCAATAACGCTCCGAGGTGCAGAATCCTCTGGGACGGGATCAGGGTGGACTTCTGCCAGTTTATCAATCAGCCGTGCCCTTGCAGTACCGCAATGGTCAGGTCCAAATGACGTAGAAGGAGCTCTGGAGATCCTGCCACCAACAGAAGGTCGTCCAAGTACGGTAACATGCGGACTCCCTGCAGCTGCAGAGAAGCCGCCATGACCGCCATCACCTTGGTGAATACACGTTGTGCTGTCGCCAGCCCAAAAGGTAACGCCCGGAACTGAAAGTGGTCGTTGCGGATTGCAAACCTGAGAAACTGTTGATGGCGTAAAATAATAGGGACATGCAAGTAAGCGTCCTGTATGTCCAACGACACCATGTAATCCCCAGGTTCCAGCGCCAGAATGATGGACCGTAGGGTCTCCAACCGAAACCATGGCACCCGCGAAGACTTGTTGAGTGCTTTGAGGTTGAGGATCGGACGATACAACCCATTGGGTTTCTGCACCAAAAACAGATTGGAATAGAAACCCTGGCCCCTCTGGGAGAATGGAACAGGCACTATAACTCCAGCCTGGAGCATAGTGTGCAAAACATTCCGCAGTTCCACTGCTTTGTTCCGGTTTGATGGAAGACCCGTGGTGAAGAATCGGGACGGGGGCCTGTGCCGAAAGGAGAGGGCATACCCGTGAGAAACCACCTCGTGAACCCAAGTGTGTGTCGTGGTAACCGACCAACACTGGGCAAACTGCAGCAGGCGGCCTCCCACTTTGGGATCCCCCAAAGGGAGGCCCGGACCGTCAGGCCGCAGGCTTGTCATCTGGCTTAGGGGCCGGACGTCTGGTACTCCAGGCCTGTTTCCGGGGCTTGGCCGATTTTTTGGGACCAGCCTGTCTGGGAAAGGACTGAGTCTTAGGCCTACCCTGGGCCCTGTAAGGCCAAAAGGATGACCTACCAGAACTGGAAGGAACGGCAGCAGACGGAAGACATGCCGACTTGGCTGCCGCCAGTGTGGCTACGATTTTGTCCAGATCCGGACCAAATAGGACTTCTCCATTAAAAGGCAAAGCTTCCAAGCCCTTCTTGGAATCAGCGTCCGCCTTCCAAGATCGCAACCATAAGGTGCGCCGAGCAGCTACCGCAACCGAAGAAATCCGAGACGCCAGGGTACTGACATCCAAGGCCGCTTCATTGATATAAGTGGCCGAATCCCGGATATTGCCTATCAACTCGGTCTGTTCAGCCGAACAGTCGGAATCGAAAGACGCCTCCAAAGTATCAGCCCAGCGCTCCATAGCTCTGGCTACCCAACAAATGGCCATAGCCGGCCTAGCTGCCCCCCAGCAAGGGAATAAACGGACTTTAAGCAGATCTCTACCTTACGGCCCGTAGCATCCTTCAAGGAAGACATGGAGGGCATGGGCAATGTAGCACTACGGACCAGGCGTGTCACATGAGAATCCACCTGTAGAGGTGACTCCCACTTAGAAAAATAATTATCCGAAAACAGATAAGCCACCGCCAAGCGCCTCTGAGGCTGACACCGTTTGCCAGGCTGTTTCCACGCCTCCTCTAAATGGTCCACCAACTGACCCGAAAGAGGAAACACTGTGGCGTCACCCTTAATATCCTTAAAAAAGGCATATTTAGATTTGGACACTGGAGGCTCATCATCCTCAATCACTAAAACTGTGCAGACTGCCCGAATAAGTCCAGGAATATATACCTTGGACCTAGCATCCGCCTTTTTAGTATGGAGAGGTTCCTGGTCAGAAAGATCCAGAATCTCCCCATCATCAGACGTCACGTCGTCACCCACCCAAGGAGCAGACAGAGACGTCACCGGCCGCTTATGTGGCCGTAACACAGACTCCCCTTGTAACACGTCCGACAAGTGCTGTACAGAACTTGTCAGCGAATTAACCCACGCACGCTCCTGAGAGACTTGGTGAGGGGAAATAGGGAGACTGTGGGGTACCATCGTCTCGGGAAACCCTTCATGGGTGACGACACCACTGACTGCTGGGACAATCCCACCTGTGAGAGTGCAGGTTGCGGAGCTAATTGACCCACCAGGGTTGTAAGTGCTTTGGCGAAACAAGCCCAGGGCGGCTCCTGTACCGGGGCCGTGACAGTAATTGGTCGCGCCAATAAATAACACTGCCGACATAGCCCCTCCACGCTACCCTCCCCCTCTGCTATTGGTACCTTACATGTAGTACACCGAAGCTGGAGAGGAAAGTAACTCTCAGACATGATGGTAAGTATATGTGACTCCTCTCACTGATACTTTTAGTATAGTGTGAGACCACCCTGCAATCACCGCACCGCAAGGGCTTTAGCAGAAAGAGATCAGGGACAGTGAAATGGCCGACAGTAGAAAATTAAAGTACAGGCAGCAGCGCTAGCAGAAGTCACATACAATGCAAAGAAAATGAATTCCTGCACTATCAGCGCTGTTACTCAACTACGCAGACAAGGAGCCTGGTAGGACACAGCGCTGCATACACTGACCTGAACCTTAACGTAGGAGAGGTATGCCGGGGGACCTAGACCGCGATGCCACCTTTCCAGGCTTCCAGCAGCGTTCACCATGCATTAGATAAGATGGCCGCCGAGGAGCATAGAGGAGGCCGGCCTGGGGGAGGAGCGCTGCCACAGGGCCAGTCTGCGTGTGCAGAGAGGGCTGTGTGCAGCGGGGGAGGCGAAGGCTGTGAGACAGGGAAGGCGCGCTCCCCTGGCATGCATTTAACCCCTGGGACGCCGCAGCGCTGCCGCTCAGCCGCAGTCCAGCTGTCCCAGGGGGGTAGTAGAAGCGCAGGTTAGTACCTGGCTCCACACTGCAGCCAGTCCCTGGGGACAGTGGACAATGTTCAGCAGGGTCCCACCGCGGGGCCCCGCTGCTTACCTTGCTCTCCCCCTTAGATCCGGCCATGGTCCCAAACATCTGGGGTCACCGCTAGCTGTGACCCCAGATGCTTACCAGCATCCCCGGATTGGTACCGGCGTTCTGGTACCGGCGGGGGTGTAGCCCCCCTCTAACAGGTGCATCCGACTCCGGCCGGGCACCAAACTAAACTGAGGTGCCTTGGCTCGGGGGCGGGGTATAGGAGGGGTCCCTAGTGCATCCTGGGAGGCTGAAAGCTTTAACTCTATGGTGCCCGATGCCTGACGTCATCACCTATACCCCAAGGTATCCTGTGGATACCCTATGGACCCTGAAGTAGAAAGACAGTGATAATTTACAGGAGTCACAGTTCTTTTACCAAAGAAACAGTATCCATAAAACAATCACGTCATGCATAAACACTCTGCGAGTCATATGCATATAAGCTCTCACTACCACCATCAGCCTAGGCTTCGGTAGGATAGAGCCCTGTGAAAACCTGAACCAGCAGTAGGAAAGGTATACAGGGAGACTGCCCAGCGTCCTGTAGGAGCAGCGTTCAGAGAGCAACTGACATACACTCTGGCTGCCCTCTATGGAGGCTGGGAGGAGCAATCCACAATCCCTGCGCCAGAGGACTGAACTAGCGTGTGGATTGGGGGAGAGACCGCCAGGGAAGCGTACCTCCCCTATGCTGCTTGGACATGCCCGGTAAACTGACCTGGCGGCCGCCACAAGCCCCGGCTGGTCAGGAACATCATATACCGGCTGTCTAGGCTAGGAGACCAGCCGTATATGCCTCCTGACTGCAGTGCGCCTCCGGCCAGACTCACCGCCGGAGGCCGGACCGCCATGTGGTCCCGGCGTCAGCGGCCGCCGCAACCACCTGCTTACCTGCCATCCCCTTGATCCGGTTGCGGTCCAGGGCCTGAGAGCCCCTGCCGAATCCGCAGCCATGGACCTGCCAAGGCTAGCGGTGCGGCGCCGGAGGAGGTAGTTGCAGCGCGTGGCCGGTGCAACTCCAATCAGGCGCGAGGCTGCTTCCAGGATCGCTCAGACCACCCGCTGAGATAGAGAGTAAAACTCTCTTTTTTTTTTAGTTACTCGTCTGCAGGACTGCTCCAGCAGTCCCACTGTCTATGTGGTGAGCACACCAAACAGGAAGAACTGGCTACCTGAGGCAGGGGGTGGGGTATATGTGGAGGAACCCCGATGCATCCTGGGAGCAGAGAGCTCGTTTGTGTTAACTGTTTGGTGACCAGGATTCATACCCCAACGTAATGGCTGTGGACACCATAGAAGAAAAATGCACCCTGCTCAGTGTCCAAGTGCCATGTTGGCATTGCATGGCACATATGCCCCAGCCTAGATGCCTCAGCTACCTCAGCCCATGTATCCTGACAGTGTAACACTGTTTCTCCCCAGGTAAACTAGGACCAGTCTGCACACAAGTCCTAGTCATCTGCAGCCTGCCCTGCTTTGCACACAAAGGCAAGTTAGTCTACTCTTTACCTCTCAGACAGGACTCACTCGGGGAAGTAGAAAGAAAGTTTCCGTGCAGGAGGCCAGGAGCTGGCTGCTGTTCCTGGTCTCAGAAGGCACCTTCTCATTGGCTGATGGGCTTAAGCCGTGATTGGCTGGCGGCCTGTGCCAAATATAAAGATCCAACCCCTTTTATTGTCAGCCGGTCCGTGAGCCAGGATTGGCTGGCGGCCGGTGCTAACTGCATAGCTCATGTCTCCAGGCTAGCGCCGCTGCAGTGCCGATGTGAATGAGATGTGTCCCTAGCGGGACACACCTCTATGCTATACCGCTACTGTTCCAGCGCTGGGATCCCATATGCGATCCCAGCGCCGGTACATTCTCTAATGTGGCAAAGATGAAGTGGTGGCGGGAAATGGCGGTATGTAATACCGCCCCACTTCGAGCACTGGCAGTGCCCCCAATAGTAATGCATTGCCCCCAGTAGTAATCCTCCTTAATCCCCCCTATGCAGTGCCCCCAGCAGTAATGCATTGGCCCCAGTAGTAATCCCCCTATGCATTTCCCCCAGTAGTAATCACCCCCATATGCATTGCCCCCAGAAGTTGACCCCTTATGCATTGCCCCCAGTGGTGGCCCACCTATTTGCCCTTTAGTAACATAGGCCTAATGCCCAGGTCACTGTCACCTATTTGGGGGGTAGACAACTTCAATTGGGCCTAATGCCCCCTATGTAGCCTGGGCCTTGTGCCCGCCTATATACCCACAGGCCTAGTGCCCGACAACCCTGATTGTCTAGAGAGGGGTTAAACACCGATGGCCCAAGGCCACCTACCGGTACAGTGGAAGAGGCTGCAGAGGGGGGAAGTTATGTTAGCTCTTTTTCTTTCCACCCCCGCAATACTCCCTGGTTCATTCTTCTGCCGCTGGCCCATCCTGGCCAGTGGCGCCGCCTCTTCCTTTCTTCCTCTTTGATCACGCAGTCTTCTGGCCTCTTGCGCGGCCGCCGGAGCGCTCTGGGATCGCAAATGCAGCAGGGGGTGTCATACACCTCCTGCTGCATTTGCATTATTGCAAGGATCACAATTACAAAGCTGCCTTCGTGCATACATATCTATAGCCTGCGTGCATACATCATATCTATAGCCTACGTGCAGCTTTGCAGTTGCGATCCTTGCTGAATCAGACCCACATACATGCTGAATCAGACCCACATACATGTAGTATACACGTTGCTACCAGAAGCTGCTGAAATGAATGGGGAAAGCTCTGTACATGTGTAAATTGTGTTTAATTATTTTCATCGCTCTGGGTTTGGAGCCTGAAACCTGTTTAATAAAAAACTTCTAGTCATTTCCGCAGCGATTTAAAACATATATACGTCATATGCTTCTAGTTCTATACTACACTGATACATTAGAACCTGATACAATTTTGCTATATCTGAAGTGGACGTGTGGAAAACTGGCAATTTACCATTAGTAGATTGTGTTTAGCAGATCGACCTGGAAATCACTAAAAATTTGTGGTTATTACGATTTCTGCAAATCAACCTTTAGCAGACCCTCTCCTAAACAATTAGAGGGAGAATGTTTTGCATGAAGTTTACACAGGGAACCGATAGTCTGCTGCAGCTTCCCAAACTAAGCCGAGGAATAAAATTCTGCCGTGTAATGAGTAAGTATAATTATGCATGCTACATTTCAGGCCTCTATTCTGGAGACGTGCGAGGCCATGCTGGAGAGCCTCAGAAGATGTTCATTCTAAGAACATCACTTCTGTCCAATGTAGAACTTCCTTTCTAAGCAACATTACCTCACGGAACAAAAATAGAGCCGACAACTTTACTGAAACACAAAAAGGTATATAACAGGGAGAGAAAAAAAAAGTTCCCTCTTATCTATCTGTGGGAAATTTTTATATTATAATTATATATATATATATATATATATATATATATATAATATCTCTCACAGAAAAAAGCTATATATATTAAGTCTTTCTCGATACTTTTTGTGTGGAGTGCTGCCTGTATGGAATCAATATTGTAGTTGTTCTGACTGCTAGCCAGACCCCTTAGGATATTTGCACCCCGGTTGCTGGTTACTTTATATGGAGTGCCGATCACAAATCATACAGTCAGGTGCATAAATATTGGGACATTGACAGAATTTTAATATTTTGGCCTCAATTCACCACCACAATGGCTTTGAAATGAAACAAACAAGATGTGCTTTAACTGCAGACTTTCAGATTTAATTTGAGGGTAATTACATCCAAATCAGGTGAACGGTGTAGGAATTACAACGGTTTCTATATGTGTGTGGTGTGGAGGGAGAAGGAAAGCACAGTGGGCCTCATTCAGAGGCGGTCGGAGGATGCAAGCGGTCGCTCAGAAACTGGGCGGCCGCTTGCATCCTGACCGCCCGCCTCTGTTTCGGTCGTTAGGCTGTGGGTTAACACCCACAGCTCTAACGACCGCTAGGGTGATGGTCGCAATGGTCTTTGACCATCGCGACCATCGGGGCTTACGAAGAGACCCTAGGGTAGGGTCTCACTTGTCGTAAGCCCCGGAGAGCTTCTGGCTCTGTCAGAGTGATGTCAGTGGGGCCTCCCCCAAACGGCAGGCGTTCCCATGGGAACGCCTCCATTTGGGCTGCCACCCCCCGGCCCGCCTTCCAAACGGGGCAAGCTGTCAATCAACATCGACAGCTCGCCCCCTTTGGAAAGAGACCCGCTACGACCGGCGCTGTCGGTCGTAGTGGGTCTCACGCATGCGCACGAAGGAGGCGGCCGTGCGGTCGTAGACCGTACGGCCGCCTCTGAATGAAGGCCAGTGTGTGGTGTGGAGGGAGAAGGAAAGCACAGAGTGTGGTGTGGAGGGAGAAGGAAAGCACAGTGTGTGGTGTGGAGGGAGAAGGAAAGCACAGTGTGTGGTGTGGAGGGAGAAGGGAAGCACAGTGTGTGGTGTGGAGGGAGAAGGGAAGCACAGTGTGTGGTGTGGAGGGAGAAGGGAAGCACAGTGTGTGGTGTGGAGGGAGAAGGGAAGCACAGTGTGTGGTGTGGAGGGAGAAGGGAAGCACAGTGTGTGGTGTGGAGGGAGAAGGGAAGCACAGTGTGTGGTGTGGAGGGAGAAGGGAAGCACAGTGTGTGGTGTGGAGGGAGAAGGAAAGCACAGTGTGTGGTGTGGAGGGAGAAGGAAAGCACAGTGTGTGGTGTGGAGGGAGAAGGAAAGCACAGTGTGTGGTGTGGAGGGAGAAGGAAAGCACAGTGTGTGGTGTGGAGGGAGAAGGGAAGCACAGTGTGTGGTGTGGAGGGAGAAGGGAAGCACAGTGTGTGGTGTGGAGGGAGAAGGGAAGCACAGTGTGTGGTGTGGAGGGAGAAGGGAAGCACAGTGTGTGGTGTGGAGGGAGAAGGGAAGCACAGTGTGTGGTGTGGAGGGAGAAGGGAAGCACAGTGTGTGGTGTGGAGGGAGAAGGAAAGCACAGTGTGTGGTGTGGAGGGAGAAGGAAAGCACAGTGTGTGGTGTGGAGGGAGAAGGGAAGCACAGTGTGTGGTGTGGAGGGAGAAGGGAAGCACAGTGTGGGATGAGGAACCCTAAGTGTGTTTTACTGAAAAGTTGCACAACTCGAACTGCGGTGATCCCAGCAGATGCTGTTACGGTCTCAGACACCTCTACCAGGATTACAACTTTTGAGTGCCACAGACTGGGCAGCTAAAATGTGCGGTTTGTGACGACTATGGGGTGACTTGCGTGCACAGCTCATAACAGCAGACGGGCACCGTGGGCAGGGAAGCTAAACTGATGAGTGATGGTGGATACTTTTTTATATTTAATCTCTGTAATGTTTAAACTAAAATATAACGTTTTTTAGTTTTCAATTATGTAAGTACATTGTGTAATTATTCTAAAAAATATGGGGGAGGGGGGGCACCAGTCCCTTACTTTGCCAAGGGCGCTCGGGCCCCTAGATACACCCCTGTCCTTCAGGGCGTGTAAATTATGCTTCTGCTGTTCTTCGATGCGCACGGAATGATCCTCCAGCACTGGGTTCCCCGTGGACAGACAATTAATGGTGACTACTATGCAAACGTCCTGAAAACTCATGAGCAAAAACAGACCACATTTGCTGTAGAAACAGTGGCTTTTGCTCCAAGACAATTCCCAACCACATCTTGCTTCTGTTGCATTGGCAGCACTGACTGACATGAATGGGACAGCACTGGAACACTCTCCATATAACCCAGACTTAGCGCCCTGTGATTTCTGGGCATTCCCAACCCTGTGGGAAGAAGCTCTCAACAGATGAAGTGAAAAATGGCACAGCTGCAACACTAATAGTGATGCCTCAAAACAGCCCTCGCTGGTGGATGTGTGTGTATGTATGTATGTATGTATGTATGTATGTATGTATGTATGTATGTATATATATATATATATATATATATATATATATATACACACACACACACATATACACACACACACACACAGTCAGGTGCATAAATATTGGAACATTGACAGAATTTTCATATTTTGGCCTCTATTCATCACCACAATGGCTTCGAAATGAAACAAACAAGTTGTGCTTTAACTGCAGACTTTCAGATTTAATTTGAGGGTAATTACATCCAAATCAGGTGAACGGTGTAGGAATTACAACGGTTTCTATATGTGCCTCCCACTTTTTAAGGGGCCAAAAGTATTGGGACTATCAACTCAAAAGCTATTTCATGGACAGGTGTGGACTATTCCCTCGTTATTTCATTATCAATTAAGCAGGTAAAAGGTCTGGAGTTGATTCTAGGTGTGACATTTGCATTTGGAATCAGTTGCTGTCGACTCTCAATATGAGATCCAAAGAGCTGTCACTATCAGTGAAGCAAGCCATCATTAGGCTGAAAAATCAAAACAAACCCATCGGAGAGCTCAGCAACACCAAAAGACCCGGAAGACCACGGAAAACAGCTGTGGTGGATGACAGAAGAATTATTTCCCTGGTGAAGAAAAACCCCTTCACAACAGATGGCCAAATCAAGAACACTCTCCAGGAGGTAGGTGTATATGTGTCAAAGTCAACAATCAAGAGAAGACTTCACAAGAGTGAATATAGAGGGTTCACCACAAGATGTAAACCTTTGGTGAGCCTCAAAAACAGGAAGACCAGATTAGAGTTTTCCAAAAAACATCTAAAAAAGCCATTACAGTTCTGGAACAACATCCCATGAACAGATGAGACAAAGATCAACTTGTACCAGAGTGATGGGAAGAGAAGAGTATGGAGAAGGAAAGGAACTGCTCATGATCCAAAACATACCACCTCATCAGTGAAGCATGGTGGTGGTAGTGTCATGGCGTGGGCATGTATGGCTGCCAATGGACCTGGTTCCCTTGTATTTATTGATGATGTGACTGCTGACAAAAGCAGCAGAATGAATTCTGAAGTGTTTCGGGCAATATTATATGCTCATATTCAGTCAAATGCTTCAGAACTCATTGGACAGCGCTTCACAGTGCAGATGGACAATGACCCGAAGCATACTGCAAAAGCAACCAAAGAGTTTTTTAAGGCTAAAAAGTGGAATGTTATGCAATGGCCAAGTCAATCCCCTGACCTGTATCCGATTGAGCATGCATTTCACTTGATGAAGACAAAACTGAAGGGAAAATGCCCCAAGAACAAGCAGGAACTGAAGACATTTGCAGTAGAGGCCTGGCAGAGCATCACCAGGGATGAAACCCAGCGTCTGGTGATGTCTATGCGTTTCAGACTTCAGGCTGTAATTGACTGCAAAGGATTTGCAACAAAGTATTAAAAAGTGAAAATTAGATTTAGGATTGTTTAGTTTGTCCCATTACTTTTGGCCCCTTAAAAAGTGGGAGGCACATATAGAAACCGTTGTGTAATTCCTACACCGTTCACCTGATTTGGATGTAATTACCGTCAAGATGTGCTTTAACTGCAGATTTTCAGATTTAATTTGTTTGTTTAATTTCAAAGCCAGTGTGGTGGTGAATAGAGGCCAAAATATGAAAATTCTGTCAATGTCCCAATATTTATGCACCTGTATATACCTGTAAGTTGTATAAGCATGTGCACTTTCACACATTTACTCTCATAGATCTGCCACAGCAATTAAGGGGCCTATCCATTAGCAGATGTTTTTCTGAGAGATGAAAGACAAAAGATATCTATTGAAAATTCCGGTGGCTGCGCTGAACGATATCTGTCATGTACATGACAGATTTTTGCAAAAGAAGAACAATGAACGATATTGCATGACATCATTCGCGGAGTGGATTTTTTTTCTCTACAGCGCTCTGTAGCTGCTGCTAATATCGTTCGTCATTTACCGCATATAAACTGCCAGATATTTCTAATATCTGGCAGCGAAATGCGATAATTGACCAACATGTTGGAGAGACGAAAGATAAAAATTTATCGGCCGCGGAAGTGCACACGTCATCGTTCAGGGCCTATCCATTAGCAGATAAATTGAACGATATATCGCTCAGTCATTTAATTTCCTGCTTATGGATAGGCCCCTTTAATTGCCGATTGTGCACTGCGGAGTCGGTGACAGTTTCACCTACCTCCACTACCAGGGCCACAACTCCACTGCTATTGCATACTGTGACCTGAAACTTTACCAAAGTTAGTTCTACATATATTCCATCCTTCATGCAAACTTTCAACAAAATCGGAGATGGTCAAGTGGGGACGAATTTCAAAATTGGTCCACACGGAATGACCCAATGGTCACACATAATGATCTAATCATTAGCTGAATTTCGGGACAAGGCAAATAGGAACCTAAATAGTCCATGGCTAGTTTCTAACGCAGATCAATATGTTAGATACACTCCTCATCAACGAGATGTCAGCAACCGCTTTTTATGTCTTTCTGTGGTCCTCCCTGCCGCATCTACCTTTCAAAATCTAAAAGCATAAAGGATGTAAACACAGTCCTATCAAAGCGGTTCCCTAAGTTTTCTTGAATCACAGTACCATAGAGTATCCGCATTATCAACACTGAAAACAATAGAAAATTAAGTACATTTTGCTTACCAGTCATCCTTAGGACCTGCTATGTGGTTGTGGACAGGGTTGTGCTTCTGTTAGCCCACATAACTAATGATTGGCAGCCACCATCACTGGTTTTGCCTATCACATTGACCATAAATAATTTGAACTGGTCCTGGACTATCAAACCTGTGCCTCACGGGCAGCTAGTTTGGGAATCACTCCTGTAATAAGCCATAGATATAAGTCATTTAAGGGAATACTCGTACTCCTTACCCATCTGGAACATTCGCATTGTTAAGGAATGCAGATCACCAATATTTCTTGCCACTCACAAACCTGGCTGTCTCTAATAGATTGTGTTTGACATTTGTTCATCATTACGAGCACAGTAAATAAGATGCAAAACTCTGCACAGAATGGCAAGTAGTTCACGTACTTCACACGTTTGTGTTTTTATTTTTTTCTTAAATGAAAAAAAAAAAAAAAAAAGGAAGGAGGAAGATACATCCCCAACATTATAAATGAGACTACAAACTAAATAGATCAGGCCTGTTGCCTGTCCATGAGGTCAGCAGTCATCTCCAATAGTATGGTGAAACCATTAACAGACCCATGACGATGCACCTTGATGACATCTATTTAATAAAGTTCTCTTCCGAACTCCAGCTTCCGCCTCTCTCCGTGCGCGGCTGTGTGTTTGTGCTGTGTAGCGCTGACCGAACTCCGTCTGGTCAGCGCTACACACGCGGTGCAGCTGTGTCACAGAGACACAGCCTGCACCGCGGCCCGCATGGTACGCTACTCAGCTGCATACCATGCGGGCATCACTCGAGTATAAGCCGAGGGGGTGCTTTTTCAGCACAAAAAATGTGCTGAAAAACTCGGCTTATACTCGAGTATATACGGTAATACAATTTCACCCTATGCACAGTAACTCAACACTGCCATAATACCTCAAGCACTGCATTAAGACTGGAGAACAGGAAAGGTTTGCTATAATTAGCAGGGTTAAGCTGGATTTAGAACATGCAAGCATCTAGTGTGTTGGTCAATTCAATCATCAGGCAACAGGTTACTGGATATAAATATTGCAACTTCTGAAACCAGAAGCGTTAGGCTGCATAGAGACAGCTCTTGGTGAACGCAGCTCGTTCTGCATGCGGTATAGGACTGGCTTCTAGGGGGAACGTGCCCACAGAACTCTGCGAAAAAATGCCGGGCACTGCTTCAGCAACATTTCACACTTGAAACCACTTAACCTGCAATTGGGTCTATTTCTTTCTTATACTGAGGAGAATTGTGAATTGAGTGTTAAAGAGATATCAAGAATGTATAACCATAATTGTACTTTGATCACTTCAGTTCATTCAAAAATCCCATATCAGTGATTTGGATCAATACATGGTTTGTCCGATCATCAGAAATGTCCGCTGCAGCTCCTTGTAGGAGATAGACCCAATAGTGTTTCTATCTTTGTGCATGTACTTAGCCTTAGAGAGGGATAAAGTGAACGGAGATACCAACCAAGCACCAACTAATCAGCTCCTGTCACTTTATAGACTATGTTTGAAAAATGACCAGTTAGGAGCTGATTGGTTGGTACTTTATGTCTCTCTAAGGCTTAGTACATACACAGACACCTATGTCCATTCTTCCGTCTTACTATATAGAGCAGTGTAAAATCCATTTTCCTAGAAACCAAAATGGCATCACCAAGTCTACAACAGCTGACCTGTATTTTCGGGATTATTCCACTATAGCGTTGTCCATACACACTGTGATTGTGATGTCCATTTAGGCTGAATAAGACCACCTAAGAGGCCACATATTGGAGCATGCATGGAATCAAGAAGACAACTAACTGCAGTAAACATTTTATCAGGATTTATCAATGTCCACCAGGTAGGGCTGCAAATCTGCCAAAAGTCCGGTCGGATAAGAGTGTAAATCAATATGGATCTGCCACCAAGTACAAGAAAGCAATTTGTGCTAGAATTAGAATTTGGATTTTTAGGTGATGTAACAAAGTATCAGATGTAACCACCAGTGGTCACATTACCAGGCAGGGTGACTGAGAATGTGATGAAACAATTATAATTAGCTATAATGCTCTGTAGCAGGTTGCTGCCTGCCTAGCCCTTCCCTGGGAATACCTTCCAAGCAAGCTATGCCTGTCCATTTACTTCCAGTGAGTTTCCCTCCCCACACCCTCCACTGCATTCTCTGCAGTACATTCACATTCCATGTACGTTTTACTCTAATGAAGTGTGTCGTTTTTTTTTTCTGTTACAGTGAAGGTCACAGATGACTCAACAACTTCCATATACCATTCACTAAAAAAAAAAAAAAAAAAAAAAAAAAAAAGGATGTTTAAAAATTGGTAGGACAGAGACTTTTTACAGTGTGCTGAGGTTTAGTTGAATTAGCATGAGTATTTGCCATAGGTAGCAGTCTATCACAGGACTGCTCTATCTTGCTTTCTGTATGCCCTACCCTCCAATCCTTTCCCATCCTTCAGCACATGGGGCAGGTGCAAACTCCTCAAAAGTGCAGAGATAGTGCAGGGTGCAGATAGAGGATTCTGCAAGCTCTGCAAATGGGAAGCAGTCGGGAAGCCGATGGCTTCCCGACTGTCTAATTCCGATAAGGTTCGAATGACAGGCGTTGAAATCCCGACGCCTGTCATTAAAACTACGACGGGAGCCTGACACCCGGCTTACCGATCGAAAGTAAGCCGGGCGCGGACAGCCGCATGGAGGCTTAGGTTAGGAGCTCCGGGGGGGGGGGGGGGGGGGGGGGCTGCGGGAGGGGGGCTTTGGGTTAGGCACTGCTATATATTAAATGTGTGGTCACTCGTTGGTCCGCTTTCCAGGATTTTGGCAGGAATATGCCAATTTTTGAGGAACAAATAGGGAAACATAATGTGACCCACAAGAGATGTGCTTGCAACTGCACACACTATGGCCCTGATTCAGAGCCGTACGCTCTGACAGTCTTTTTTTTTTTTTATGGAGCGGCCTCCTGGCCGCTCGCATTGCTGTGGGTTGCCACCCACAGCTAATGCAAGCGGCCCGGATGATGGTCGCAATGGTCAAGACCATCGCGACCATCTGGCTTGCGACGAGACCTTTGTGGTAGGGTCTCGTGGCCACAAGCCCCAGAGAGCTTTCGGCTCAAACAGAGCCGAAATCTCTCCCACTGACATCACTTGTGATGTCAGTGGGGCCGCCCCCAAACGACAAGCGTTCTCATGGGAACGCCTCCTTTTGGGCAGCCACACCCCCGGCCCGCCCACCAAAGTGGGCAAGCTGTCACTCAACATCGACAGCACGCCCCCTTTGGTGTTAGACCCGGAGCAACGGATTGCCCGTCGCTATCCGGGTCTCGTGTATGCGCACGACGGAGCCGGCTCCGTCGTGCGCATGCACTCTGGGCCACCATCAACCCGGTAGCAACCAGGTCTGAATCAGGCCCTATAACCTTATGGTTATTTTAAATTTTTAAGTGGAATGCAACTCAAAATGTAAACCACATATAACACCAAGGAATTGACATTCACTTAAAGGATCTATAAACGCCCTCAAATCCAGAATTGAACAACCCAACAAAAGGGCCCCATACACAGTACAATGAGTACTCACCGATGCGACGGCCGACATATCGGGTGGTCCCCACACACGGGGCGATGCGGTGTCCGACATGCCGCGCCCCCGCATAGACCCGCATGTGATCGTTCGGCGCTTCTCCAGATCTCTTATGCATGCAGAAAGATCTGAAGGAGCAATGGACGAACCCACGGGAGCGCGCAATGGATGATATTGTGACTACATACGTAACGCTATATCAGCTATATGGTTCCAATCCGTCGGATTGGCAGCTATATCGTTCAGTGTATGGGGCCCTTAACTGTAGTTATTCTCCTCATCCAACTTGACCAACCATTCCTCCTTCCTGTACAGTCAGAACTGCCGGGCAGGTTAGGGAACCAGGTTAAAAGGTGACTCCCCCTTACACATGTGCAAAGTCATTTGCCAAACCTCAAGAGATAAAATGCATTAGGCTGTCCTAATCCATATGTGCAATTAACAAACCTGATCAGATTATGACATTTGTCCAGAATTAGCATAAGTACATGCAACTACACTCAGATTTCTGCAGTTACTGGGGTTTGGGGTTGGAAACTGAAATTAAGAAATGTTAAATATTTGTGAAAGAAAAATAAAACAAAAAAAATTAAACAAGGGGCAATGAAACATGATTTCTAGTTGGTGCGACATCTCAAAGTTTAAACATTGCTCCGTTTAAACATTTGATTTAAATGTTAAACAACATTCACTGCATGCCTGAGACTGTGTAAATTTACCACAGTATCCAAAGTCAAACAAACTGGCTACAGTCTAGCTGGAAGAAAAAAAAAATATATGTAGATTGCAGACTTGTGGTATCAGGGGCAAAACATTTTGCTGCAACCAGGACAATGAAATTAACAAAAACAGTCTGCAGCTACTTCACAAGTGCACTTATACTGATATGTGATATGGTGCGTACACACAGTACGATGAATATGCATGATATGAACGATAACGATATAAAATCATATCGTTATCGTTCGTATCATGCATTTTTTGGTGCCTTCCAATGCACCAACAACCTGCGATGCGCGAGCACGTATAGACGATAATGATATCGTCCATCGGCCATGCATGCAGGCCAACCTGGTCGATATCGACCAGGTTACATAGGGAGCCGCAATCGCTGGCCCGTCGTTGGTGGGTTGGTGCTGTGCTGGAAGATTGATATCAATCATCCAGCGCTCTGGGAAGGTGCAGGGAGATCGTTCAGCGATATCGTTATCGCTGACGATTGTCCCGTGTGTATGCACAAATAGAGCTTGAGAGATCTTAGAAAAGTGCATGTAATGGGCCCATTTCTAAATTGGAAAGAGAGAAAATAAAAAAGCAACTTTGTATCTGACACAAACCATGGTGCACTGCAAGGAGTGCACATACACTTGTTCTTTTCACATGTGGGCTACAAATGCTGGACAGCTTTATTCTATACTGCAATGTAGATTTTAGTTTAGACACGCCCCTTTCACATCTAATGCCGGGTACGCACTGGCCGACATATCGGCCGTCCACAGCAGCTGGAGCATAGCATGTTGAATACCTCTGATGTAGGCGATAAAAATAAAAATTACTCAAAATTGATCAGACATAGCAAATCCTGTGCTTCCAACACAACAACTTCAGGTGCGGAGTGTTCACTTGCTCCATAATATAACCCACCCTTTGACAGGTGCCATTGTAACAAGATAAATGTTATTCACTTCACCTGTCAGTTATTTTAATGTTATGTCTGATAATATATATATATTAGATAGATATATGCACTCATACACAAACAGTGCATTTATTAATATAAATCAAAAGATGTGCAAGGAAACAAATGTTGGTATTTTGCATTTTTATTTTGCTTATTTACATTAAAATATATCAGTACTGTTGAAATAAATGCTCTGAATAATATGAAAGCAATATGACCGTGTGTACAAATTGCAGTGCGCACATGAGTACACTTCCAGGGCAGTAGATTACGTTTTACATTAGCCAATAAAGATTTAACAGATTACTTCCAATCTGTTTTTTAATGTACGAGGACTGTGCTACAACTGTCAAATAGAGAAAGTTTTGGATGATCATAAAAAAAATAAAACACATTATGTGGATTAAAATCTGTATGTATTTTCACAACAGCTGTATAACCAACCAGTTGCTGTCTATCATCCCAAATCTGCAGCAGACCTTGCGTAAATAGCTCAAGGGCCACAACCAGGTAAGACCTACCGCTACATATAGCACAGTGGAAATACACAGAGATAAACATTTATTCGCTAATTTTTTAGAATCATGGCGCCCTAGAGTAACGGCATTGCTTTCACGGCACCCCTCAGCCAAACGTTTGTTATTGAGGAATGCAGAAAAAAGTTAGTAAAGTAGTAAAGTGAAGTAAATTGTGCTTATCTGTCATCCTTAGGCTCAGTTATGTGGTTGTGGACAGGTTTGAGCTTCTGTTTGTCCACATATTTACATTGCATTGACCATAAATAATTAGATTTGGTGATGTACCACCAACCTGAGGCAACCCTACAAGTGTCCTGAGGCACCCTACGACACACAGTTTGGGAACCACAGCCGTAACCAGTTAGGTAAAAGCATAGAACACAGGAAGCTGTTAAGATAGCTCCTTATTAACTAAAGTGCAATTGCCCCATCTCAGTTGAATGCAGTGGCTTCAAATACATTGCAGGAAAAATCTCCCTCAAGTATATGTACATGTGATCAAACACAGGATTTACAATACAGGCTAGGGAACTAGGAATGTTCAGCAATGCATGTGTGTAGATGTTGCCTGAGGTATAACCTTCATAGGTTTGACATGTATTCATTCACTACTCAGGCTGGCTTAATGTGGCCTATGATCCTGTGATCCCCTCGCGGGACACTGACTGCATTCCAACAAGCTGAATGCTGCCTCATTTTATATCCCCTTTGTTACACTTTTCTAGTGATCATCCTCATGGTAACTCTAAAGCTGGGTACACACTGACAGATATATTAGCCGATCAATTGATCAGCCAATATATCTGCTGCCCGTCGGCCAGTGTGTACGGGCGGTCTGCAGACGTGGGATCCCGGCACCCGGGGGCACAAACAGATGATGGCTGTTCAGTGTGTATGAATTACCATCATCTGCAGATATATCGGTCAGGTGTGTACCCACCATTAGGTAAGACAGGGTTCGACAAAACCCGAGCGCCAGGTCGCCATGGCGACCAGATTTGGTTGCCTGGCGGCCAGATTTTCATCAACCCCTGGGTCCTGCAGTCAGTGGCGGGCTGGGCCGGGGGGCAGGGTGCCACGTGCCCCCGGGCCGCAGCGCCATGCGGGCCGCTGGCCGTCTGTGTCTCTGTGACACAGACTGCACCGTGCGTGTAGCACTGACCGGACAGAGCTACACAGTGACTGACAAACACACAGCCGCTGGCAGCTGTGTGTTTGTTTTGAGTGGCAGCCAATGAGAGTCTGTTAGACTCTCACTGACTGCCGCTGCGCCCACTGCAGGAGCCGCTCCATCTTCCGGCACCTGCAGTGTGTAATGGGAGAGCGGATGGGGGCGGGAGCGGGAGCGTGGATTCAGGCAAGTGTTTTGTTTTGTTTTTTTTACGTGTGGCACTACAAGGGGGAGAGCACTACTGGGGGCACTACAAGGGGGAGAGCACTACAAGGAGGAGAGTGCTACTGGGGGCACTACAAGGGGAAGAGCACTACTGGGCACTACAAGGGGGATTACTACTGGGGGCACAACAAGGGGGGGACCACTACAAGGGGAGGATTACTACTGGGGGCACTACAAGGGGGAAAGCACTACTGGGGGCACTACAAGGGGGAAAGCACTACTGGGGGCACTACAAGGGGCGGGGACTACTGGGGGCAATGCATAGGGGGGACCACTTCTGGGGGGTACTAAATGGGGGGACCACTACTGGGGGCACTGCAGAGGGGAGGACACCTACTGGGGGCACTGCAGAGGGGGGACGCCTACTGGGGGCACTGCAGAGGGGGGACCAAAGCATATTCTTGCATCTTAGCCCACCACGCTCTAGTTCGCCCACTGCCAGCGGTGGCTTTGCTTGCCCGGGGTTTTTTGGCTGTGGAGGGGTGGTCTTTCTGGGGGTTGGTTGCCTGGAGAGGCGGGTTAGCTGATCAATAATGTGGCTGTGGGAGGGTGATTTACCTGGGGTACCCAGTTAGTGGTGTGGCCATGGGAGTTGGTTGCCTGGGGCGTAGGTGCTCAGTAATGCTGCCCTGGGGGAAGGGGAGGGGGGTCTGGCTCCTATACTTTCATCCTGGCTCCTAGGTTTTAGAAAAATTTGTCAAGCCCTGAGGTAAGAGAGTCACCAATGTTAAGCAGATAGCAGCCATCTCACATTATCTATAGTGTCACTTTTGCAATATCATTCACTCAACTTTTTCTGACACTAATAATAAATCCATAACAGAATCTAACTACTTTCTCTGGTATCTTATACTGCTTTTATACCGAAATTCCGGGTCTGATCCGGAGGTTGGAACACGGTTCCAATTAGGATCAGACCCGGAATTTCACCGGCGTCGACTCAGGATTATCCATGAGTTGGCTCAATTCACACCGTAGCGGGGTCTGCAGAGACCCGGCTTTTCCAGCGCTGAAGTGGACACTTGGAGAGGACGTCCTCTCCAAGCACCACTGAAGCTGGCCAATCGGCAGGCATGCGGCACGATCCAGAAAACCCTGCAACTTACCAGGGATGGATTGCCGGGTCACTGGACCCGGCAATCCAATTCTTTCCCCCTTACACCAAGGAACTACCCGGGTTAACCCTGCAATAACCCGGGTTTTAGCTCTGGTAAAAGGGGTATTGTCCATTAAGTCACTATGGAGGAATTACACTGCACGCAGTATATTGCAAATCTACAGCTACTGGGAGTCCCCATATTACAGAGAAAATAAATGATCAACTGGGAAACTGTACAAAACAGTACCACTCAGTGATCAGATACGCCGTTATCAATCAATAGGTCTCTCAAAGGGGGTAATTCAATTCAAAGCGATGTAGTGGGCAATTCCATTGTAAGCAATGGATGTGTATGGCCGGTGTTTGGACTGTTTTCCTGCCGACTTGATGCCAATTACATTGAAGGTTTACCGTCAAAGCACATAGAAATGTGCAGGGAAATGTTCCTGCAATGTTAATATACAGTAAGTCTCGTCAATGTGCATATCCAACTAAGTCACCCCATACAGTTCAAAAGTCTAAAGCTAGCTACATACTGGCAGATTTTTTTGATCGGAACAAGGAACAGAACGATTTTTTGGAAAATTGAAAGCTCCAATAGCTGTGCTACACAATATGCAATTTTTCCATAGAAGCTACCGATATTCCACTACACCTCACTGATTTTGCATATAACCACCCATAAGGAGGATGACAGTGACAGGAAAACATGGGCAGATTATTGAAAACGCGCACACACTGCTCCATATCGGGAATCTGAGGCTGAGATTTTCTTTCTTGGCGGACAGATCAGATAATCGTAGGAATCGTATAGTGTGTAGGTGGCTTAAGGCACGGTACACATTAGAGCGACGGGCATTCGTTCCGACATCGGGACGAATGCCTGTGAACAGTGATTGTGCGTCCACACTGGACGACTTTAATGAACGACGGAATGATTACCGTTACGTCATTCATTAACAATGCACTGGCCGCTAGCGACATTGCTAGGTTTGATGTGCAGCACATCAAACCAGGCGGTCGTCAGGAGTGCACAATCATACATACACTGAGTGATGTAGGCGATATGTCGTTACGAAAAGGCTTAAGTAAAAAAAAAAAAAAAATTAGGGGAATTCAATTAAGTGGGAGGGACTTGATTTGCAGCAGTGTGTAGATAGATAGATATCCCCCCCATGTCTGTCCCTCCCCTTTAGAATGTAAGCTCTCACGAGCAGGGCCCCTTTCCTCATGTGTTCTACCCTTACACATATAGCGTTCCCGCTAGGCTGTTTTAGCGGGGCGCGGCGCCCTGCCCTCCTTCTGGAGGGCAAAAAGCACCCTGCCCTCCAGGAGGAGGGCAAAAAGCGCCCTGCCCTCACAGCCTGCGGGAGCCGTTCTCACCCGCGGGACGCAGTGTCCCGCGGGTGGAGAAACGTGCGGTGACCCGGTCACCACCGGAGAATAGACGCCGGGCGCATGCGCCCGGCATCTATTCTCCCTGTCTGCAGGGCTTGGGGGCTGCCCGGCGTGTCCGTAAGTGCCGGGCACGCCCCCAAGAGTGACGAAAAGGGGACGCGTCTTATAGACACGCCGCCTTTTCCGATGACCACGCCCCCTTCTCGGTCGCGCACGCGCCTTCGGCGCACGCGCGTGCTTGCCCTCTCTAGCTCCGGCGCACTGCCTCCCGCCGGAGCTAGAAGGAACACTAGACATACTATCACCTAATCCTAACTACCCACAGGGGCACCTAACACTGCTGCCTGTTGAGTGTTGTGATTGCTAACACAGAAATGTTTATAAGCCATGTCCTTGTCCTGTATTGTTTTGTACTGTAAGTCATTATTTTCATTTGTTTATCTACCTTGTAAGGTGCTGATAGATAGAGAGAGATAGAGAGATGGATATACGAGAGAGAGAGAGATAAAACGCTCTAACACCAAGTTTTAACAAATTTTCATACACTTCCCTTAAAACTTGGGTGACTATTATTAATGTTTGGCTGTTATTCAAGCAGACAAATAGGATAATATTATGGTAAGAAAAGAGCACCTTTTAGTGTAATATATCATTGTGAATAAATCAAAACAGCATCCAATAAATGGCTAGCATAAAAAAAAAAAAATTAACAATTACAGCTCATCTGTTTCATCTCTCATTCATTTCAAAGTATATATATATATATATATATATATATATATATATATATTATTTTATATTTATTTATTTTTTTACACACACATATACGTAAGTCAACGTAACAATGCAAAAAATCCCAGGCAAGTGAAACAGAGCACAAAACAAGAACAACAGGTACACGATTACCTTCTGTACTTTAGACCCAGCAGACACAGAACATAGGAGCCACTCCTCTAGGTGTGCCACACCTGGGAGTGTCAAAAGGTAAAAGATCATTAGATAATCCAAGACACAAAATTATACATATAGTTCTATCTAAACCAGGGGTAAATTCAATATTTCACAGATAATGCCAGCCACCCTCATAGCGTTTTATACTAATACAGAATGCAAAATCAGTACAATGTCTCACTGGAAGGGCAGCAAGAGGTACACATACCTCCATTGTGCAAAATGTTCATATAAGTACTGTGTTACAAAGCTAGTTGCAAATAATGACACATAAAGGGACAGTCATTTAAAAAAAAAAAAAACTTACTGAAAGGTTCACCCAAACTGATTACAGTAGGGTAAGGAGGATTCACAAAAATACTGCAGAACATGGTTTACAGACCCTTACAAAAAGCCCATAACAATCTGTTTTATCTGTTTTACCATTCTGATACACTTCACTCATGACACAAAAGTATATGGAATGCAATTGCGTCTTGAGAATTAATGTTTGACAGATTATTACCTACAACATAACGTGTAGCTGCTATATTGCTTATAATCTAGTGCCCTTCTAACTTCTTCAGCAAACAATGGGGGGGATTCTATTCAGTGCACTGTAAATATCTCCAGGAAGTTGGTCCCGGAACTATTCAATTCAGCGCGCTGCTAAGCCAGCTAAAGGATTTCTTCTCGCATCCTCCTGAGAGTGCGAGGAGAAATCCAACTAAAAAGTGCCAGCTGCAAGGCTTTTTGCCATCTTAGCGCGACGCTAACAGACTCGCGGCCGGCACCTTAGTCGGAAAATGCCGGTTCTTGGAACTAAACTCCCATGTTAAGTCACGAGAACCGGCATTCTCCGACTTAAGTTGTTATAATCGGACTAAACAGCGCGGAGATATTCACAGCGCACTGAATTGAATCGGCCCCAATATACAGTATAACAAGTCAGTAAAAGTCATGTCTGAAAGTGAAAAAGTGAACCAGCCAAGTCATTCTATATATATTGAAACTACCGAACACTCTAAGGGCTCAATCCTATTAGCTGTGAAGGGGGCGAGTCGCTGTAGAAACGCTGGTAACGGCACTGCAACTCGCCCTTGGATTTTTAGTTACATGAGGAAACCATGTGATCAAAAAAAATGAAGTTAGGACCCAGAAAAATTAAGAAGTAAAAAATTACTAGGCTGTATGAGCGGGGCGCCGCGCCCTGCCCTATTTCTGAAGGGCAGAAAGTACCCTGCCCTCCAGCGCTGCGCTCTGCTGAAACAGCCTGCGGGTTCTGTCCAACACCCGCGGGCCGCAGTGTCCCGCGGTTGGGAACGTTGGTAGAGTAGCGGTCACTGCCAGTGCATGGATGCTGGACGCATGTGTCCGGCATCCATGCACAGTGACTGCGGCGCTTGGGGTCTGCCCGGCATGTCCATAAGTGCTGGGCACGCCCCCAAGAGTGACGAAAAGGGGCCGTGTCATTGGCCACGCCCTTTTTCAGAAGCACGCAAAAGTGCCCTTGCTCTAGATCCAGCCTGCCACCGGACCTAGATATATACATCATACAGTCTTTTTTTGTTCCCTATTGTAAAGTGCAACAAAATATGAAGGAGCTATACAAGTAGCAGTTAATATATGTAAATGGATCCTTAAACTTATATGGGTGGACATTCTGGTTATGCCATCAATAATGGTAGAAAACATATAGTATATTTATAGAGAATTGGCACTCCATAATGTAATTTTCCAAATTCCATATTTATTTCCCCTGCCAACAGATTACAATCATCTATAAACAGTGAGAGGGCCAACTTGATGTTCCTGGTTATAAAGAATTGCAAAATAAAGTTATGTATTGTGCTGAGGTAAATTGGACGTCCCTGACCAGGAGTTATGCTGGGTACACACTTGCCGATGTGTACCCGGACGATATGCTGAGATATTGTAGCGCAGGTACAAATTGAGCAATGTAATGAACTACGGAACGATTCTTCATGCCGTCCTTCATTACCTGCAACAGCGCCGCAAGCAATATCATGCGCATGGCCGTGCAGCACAGCCGACCAGATGATATCACAAGTGACTGCAGGAGGGCACAGATGGTACACACTATGCGATCTACATGGTCTATCGATCCGATCCACATCGGAATGATAGATCGTTCAATGGATCGCATAGGCTTTACAGTAACAAATTCAGGGATTTAAAGTAGAAGGAAATAAAATGTATTTTATTTATTTTTACCAAGAGACTTATTAATCACATAAATCCTATTATAAAGTAAATCCGTTCAATTTCTGTTTTAGAGAATAAAAAATACTAACAACTTAAGGAAAAACATGAAATAAACTAGAAAGACAGGAACAACTGAAAAGCTTACAGGAAGGAGGATTGTGATGCAATTATGACCACCCCCTGCCTTTCCAACCAGTCTCATAAACTTACAGTGCAAACGTCACGTAGGTCTGGGAACCTCCGGCACTCCAGCTGGCTGCGCAACCTGCGAGATGTGCCTAAGGCTACCTAGACCTTCATTAGATCATGACAGCGATGGTTTATAGTCCCCAATTATCTAATGATTACAGATGCTGTCTACATAATACTGAACTTATATAACATAAGCATAGCCCAAATAAAAATGTCATAGTAACTCGAGCTTCATTTGAACTTAAGCTATTTGAGACAAACATATTCTCAGAAGATTTACTAAGAAAGTGGTTGGGTAAAATTGTAGGCAGTCGCTGAACCAAAACTCAATCTTATTAGCTTTCCATGATTAAACAGGTAACTAACACAATATGCTGCAGTGCAGGAAGACTGCTTTCCCTTCTGAGAACGTGCACCCTCAGGGTAAAGCCATGCTAGTCTACAGGTCTGTTAAGAAAAAAAAAAAAAATTATCATTTACATTGTGTCTACCTGCTGCAATCACGAATATTTTACATTATAAGAGAAGGGTCCATAAACCAATAGAACTGGAAACACATTAGGAAAAACATCCGCATCTCAATAACGCCACTTCAGTTTAAAACAAGACTCAAATGGGACAATACCCGATTGTCCATTTAAAAAAAAAAAAAAAAGTGTTTCATGAATGTGTTGTTCTAGTTTACTATCAAAAGGACAGGGGCACTTTGCAGTGTAGTATTTTAGTATTTGTTTCAGATATGGCACTCCTAAAGCTGAGTACACACTCGAGCGATGTCGAGGCGATTTATCGTTTTGTAATGACAAATCACCTACATTACTCAGTGTGTACACTCAAAATGCGCGTGCCCACAGTCGCTAGGTTTGACATGCTGCACATAAAACCTGACGATATTGCATGCAACCTAATGTATGTTAATGACGTACCTTCTAGTGTGTACGCTCAATCCCCGCTCAAGGGAAATAGTCTGGAAAGTTGGAACGATTGCGCCAGTGTGTACCCAGCTTAACAGTGTGCCACTACATCATATCCTGCATCAGGAATAGGCCCCACAAGCAGTTGCATGCCAGGAGAGCTCCAGGGACACAGTTTAAGGCTCATTACTTATCTAGTCAAAAGTGGTCTGAATCCCGACAGATGAAGGTAAGTATATTACCTTAATCCTCCCCCCGTATCCAAAACCTGACCTCACCACCCCCGCAGCCTAACCCTCCCCCTTACCCCAATACTTACTGTTGGGATGCCGGCACCGGGATTCTGACTGGTGTCGCCATTCCAACAGCCGGGATAATAATTACATCCCCACCTAAGGAACAGACATGTGGGCATCATTCCTTGCCCAGGGATAGGTCCTTCTAAGCTACCACTATATGACCAGGCATGGGGACACCATTCTATGCCTAAAAATTGGTCTTCCTAAAGCACTACTATATGACCAGGCATAGGGTCACCATTACTTGCCCAGGTATAGGTCCCCCTAAGCTACAACTATATGATCAGACATGGGGCACCATTCCTTACCTATACATTTATCTTCTTAAGAGACTACTAGATAAGCAGACATGGTTCCTCCTAAGTCACCATTCTTTGCCCAAAAAATGTGTTCCTCCAATACACCACTACATGATCAGACAAGAGTATACCACACCTTGTCCAGACATAGGTCTTCCTGAGCCACCACTAGATGACCAGACATAGGGGCACCACACCTTGCCAAAATATGGGTCCTCAAAAGCCATCACTCATTAACCAGACAAGAGGGCAGCACAGGGCCTCCTGCTACCAGAGAAGAGCACAGAGGTGATACTCTTATATAGTGCAGCCATGAGACCAGGCTGGGGGCAGCATGTTATCCTGTTACAGGCGGTGCCCTGTTCCCATCCTTGGGGCGGCCTGTACAGTGATTGGAAATGGGTGAGCACAGGGGGGAATCATCTCCCACATGGTCCTCAGCTGCCTGAGCTACGCGAGAGATCTCAGCCCGGGAGACGCCTCCACACTGGCCGGGTGGTTGTTACGAGATCCCAGTATGCGGTGGATCACAAGGGGGCAGCGCTCTCAGGCCTATGCCAAGCAGCTATCGGTCAGCCTGCTTCCCTGTCTCACACCTGAGGCCTGGACGGGCCCTCCGCTCACCTGCTCCGAGCCGCCGCTGCTCACACTCCCCTCGGCCTCCTGGGCGCTGGATGTGCGGCCGGTCCCCCTGGTCTCATTCAGATCCCGACACTGGAGGAGGAGGGCAAGGAGAGGCGGAGGGAGGAGCCGGGCCCGGTATATCCCGCACGTCAGTACAGCCGGCCCCCTTCACCCAGTCACCACCAGCAGCAGCAGCAGGCGGCCGCCGGCCGGGCCACGGAGTAATTGCTGCTGCAAATCTCAGTTGCTAACTCGCAACTGCTGCCAGTAAGCCACACAGGACTGGGGGCTAGGGCAGGGATCTAACTCCAGATAACGTACTGTACCCGCTGCTGCTCTGCTATCATCTATAGATGTAGTGTCCTTATGTCCATCTAATAATACCCTAACATTCATCTTGCTGGCGGCGGGGCTGCAAATATCTCCTGCTACCTAGTAGAGGTGGACTGAGATGCCAGAGCAAGAATCTCCTAATAATTTACCTGGTGTTGCTCTGCCTGGGTATGTCATCTATACACGCATTGTCATTTTATGTTACAGTATTACCCTAATATTAGTAATACCTTAATCAGAGCCGTAACTAGACTTTTTGGTGCCCTGTGACAGAAAGAGCATTGGCGCCACCCCAATTTTTCAAATAGGGACATAATGCACCCAAAAAAGGGGAATGGCCTAATGGGGAAGAGATAGGAGAGGCCAGGAGATGCTGGGGATAAAATAAGAGGAAGCTACTAGTGAGAATGATAATAAACAGAAAATTGACAGCGCCCCTTGTCCTGCAGTGCCCTGTGCCACGGCACAGGCTGCACTACCCTAGTTCCGGCCCTGACCCTAATATTTCACATGTTGGGGACAATACTGCAGATCTTGGCTACTGCCTAATACACAGGGACTGAGGTGCCAGGGCAGGAATCCCATAATAATTAGAGATGTGCGCACACCCTCGTGTTTTGGTTCTGGTCAGGGGTGTGTCTAGGGGTCCGAGCACCCCTGGCAAAGTAATGGACTGGCGGTCCCCTCCCCCGATAATAAATTAATAATTCACTCTGTACTTATGTCTCCCCAGCCATCCCCCCTTCAGTCTCACCAGACATCCCCCTTCTGTCTCCCCAGACATCCCCCTTCTGTCTCCCCAGCCATCCCCCTTCTGTCTCCCCTGCCATCCCCCTTCTGTCTCCCCAGCTAGCCCCCTTGTCTCCCCAGCCATCCCCCATGTTTCATCAGCCAGCACTTCTTTTTCTTTTATCAGGCAGCACCCCTTCTGTCTCACCAGCTAGCTCCCTTCTGTCTCCCCAGTCTGCACCCCTTCTGTCTCCCCAGCTAGCTCCCTTCTGTCTCCCCAGTCTGCACCCCTTCTGTCTCCCCAGCTAGCTCCCTTCTGTCTCACCACTAATCCCCGTTGTGTCTCCCAGCCATCGTAGGTGAAACTAGACATATGGTAATGGGTGGTCCCAGTTCCAACACCTCCCCAGAATTTATGTCACCTTCAGTGTTGCAAGTAGTACAATAAATTTAGAGGCAGTGTATGTGTGCACCCAAAAATAGGTGTGGCTACGCATCACAATGGGCATAGTCACTTGAAATAAGGGCGTCATCATGACACTCCACAATAGTGCCCCCAACTCATATTACGCCAACAGTAATACCCCTTATTCACATTATGTCACATAACTCCACAGTAGTGCCCACAATGCCACACAATAATGCCCTTTATTCACATTATGCCACACAGTAGTACGCTTAGGGGTAAGTTTACTAAGATGGGAGTTCTATTTAAGAGGTGATTCTACTTCTCATTTATCTAGCACCTTTTAGAAGATACCTGGAATCTGATTGGTTGCTATGGGCAACATCACTTCTTAATAGAGCTCCCATCTTAGTAAGTTTACCCCTCATTGCACATTATGCAACACAGCAGTGCCCTTATTGCACATTATGCCACACAGTAGTACCCTTTATTCACATCATGTCACACAGCAGTATACTTATTGCACATTATGCCACACAGTAATGTCCCATATAAACATTATGCCACATAGTACCCTTTATTAACATTATGCCACGCAGCAGCACCCTTGTTGCACATTATGCCACACAGTAATGCCCCTTATACACATTATGCCACAAGTTCCCAGTTGCGCCCCCCCCCCAAATAAAAAAAAAAGAAAGAAATAACTTGTTTTAGATGGAGTTCCTCTGTGCGCTCTGGTTCCTTGCGGAATACCCCCGATTCATCACATTGTGGGGCGTGGCCAGCACTTACGAAGGTGCTGGGCTTCCCCCAAGCTCTCCCCTCGTGGCAAATAATTGCCATGTGCAGTAATGCGCCTGTATAATACATTGTGCCACACACAGTAATTCCCTTTATAATACATTATCCCCAATTCAAATTATGCCACACAGTAGTCCCTTATTCATGTTATGACACACAGTGATGCCCCTTTTACACAATGCCCAAATTAGTGCCCCTTACACAAGGCCCACAGTAGTAGTGCCCCTTATACAATGCCCACAGCAGTGGTGCCCCTTACACAGTGGCCCCCATGCAGTGCCCTCATTAGTAGTGCCCCCAGTAGTAATGCCCCCATTAGTAGTACCCACAATTGTAATGCCCCCCTATAGTAATCCCCCCAGTAGTAATGCCCCCTATATAGTCCTGCCCCCAGTGCTGGTGCTTCTGAAAAAAAAAATACAATTAAAATACAAACTTAATACCTACCTTAAGTCCCTCTCCTGAGTCCGCTGCCGTCCGATCCGACCATGGCTCCACGGATCTATGAGAGAGACCTAATGCAAAGCAGAGCTGCGGTGGTGCCTGAGTGCCCCCGACCGCCCGCGGGACATTTAAACCCGTTGGTGGAACACCGGGACAGTGCCTAAAAAATGTGACAGTCCTGCTAAAATTGGGATGGTTGGGAGTGCTGCGCTCTCTATGGGGTGGTGCCCCTGTTTGACCGCACTGGCCGAACACCCCTATTGCCGGCCCTGGCAACAGTGAATCAACATTACTACAAAAATGTTCTAGCAACGTTACAGGAAAGAATTAGAAGAAAAAGGCCAGAGTTGTAGAAAAATTGTTTGATTCTTCATCAGGGCAGTGCACCAGCCCACACAGCTCTGTCTGTGGAGCATTTTTTGGTTGAGAAACAGATTGCAGTACTAGACACCCTCCATACTCACCAAACCTCGCACTGTGTGACTTCTTTGTTTTCCCTGAAGTCAGATCTGTACTTAAGGGAACCCTTTTTGCATCAGTTACTGAGGTAAAGAAGAAAACTACTGTTTGAGACAGCTGATAGATAATGAACTACAACAATGGTTCAATGGAAAATAAGAATGCAGCCATGTGTGGATGCAGAAGGGGAGTACGTAGAAAGGGAATGGAGGTAAAATGTATGTAATATAAGTAAACATAAATTATAGCATCAGTAGTATTAGCCGCAACTTCTACACACACATTTCTGCACGTGTACTTAATTAAATTCTGTCAAAACTCTCTGATGGATAATGGATGCTAACCCGTATTTTTGGATTGGCAAGACCCAGTTCTGATGCGCGGAGTCTAACGTGCCGGTGGTATTCACCAGAGACCCCAGCAAGAAGGTTTCGTACGTAGCTGCGTCCGACACGCAGGTTGCGGCCCTCAGATTTGGTTCCCTAATACAGGTGCTGGTGTACACTGAATAGGAGCTGTGCACGATGAAGGCGTATAACATAGTCGACAAGCTGGGTCAGAACCAAACGGACAAGACGGTACCAGGGATCAGACGTAAACAGGTCACAGAGACTAGCCAAGGTCAAAACCAGAATACCAAGCGCAGAACCAGGGATGAGATGGAATCAGGTCATGAACAAAGCCAAGGGCAGGAACGAGCAGTAAAGATCACTAGGAATGCTCATGCAGGAACTTGAGGAGGTCGAAGTACCAAAAGTTACTGGTGTAGACCTCATCGGCCCCCGCTCCAGATGCCCGCGACTCTTGCTGTTTTTTATTTTCTTTAATGTACACAGGGCCTGATTCAGCAAGGATTGCACGCTAGCAGACGCACACACGCACCCGTCCGTTGCGAGAATATTCTAATCAATGCCCAGCCCCATATTAAGCCGCCCATCTCCCTTTACTCACAGCCTGATTAGTATACAAGATAGCGTAAACATCGGTAACATCAAGAACCATCGGACTCACACGCACAATAGTGGTTGACCTGACCTGCCGCAGGATTTTGTCCGCTGCCTGTGTACAGCTTAGGGTATGGCTGTGTATGCTGCCGCACTGCCTTAATTATGCACACCCCTATAACGGCGTTATAACGCCTGGTTCGCCTGACCACCCCCTGTCACCACCCACAAACGGCACTTCCTATCAATCAATATCAGGAGGTCCTGCGTGCACGCTGCTTGTAGTCTGTGTACCATAACACGATCGCACTGGCTAGTTCGCGCATACCAAAAACATCAGCCAAGTGCGTGCGTTCTCTCCTTTGCATTCCTTGCTGAATCAGGCCCACAGTATGCAAATTTTGTATTTTGGCTTTCCCCCACTTTGGTGAAGCCTCGTCATGGAATGGCTTGCTAAAAGCTACAAGCTCTTCAATTGCAGCAGCTCACTTGTATTAATTGCTGTAGTCGGGCCCCTTGATTCGCCACAGACATTCGTGGGCGCGATAGTGCTCGAGAAACCCTGTCACAAATTGTCGCTCTCTTGCACTGGTCATTTCTTTGGAAAAATAGAAAAAAAAATGTTTTCAATATTTGAAAGTTTTAATGTTTTAACAGTTGAATTATTTTAATTAGTTGATATGTTTTTTGTGTGTTCTTTTTAAAGTTTGAATGTTTTAGCAGTTGAATTATATTAATTAGTTTATTTGTTTTAAATGTGTTCTCAATAATTTTTAAACCTGTGTCAGTTTATTTTCATATTTCTTTTTTCAATACGAGGACAACTTGCATTGTCCTGCACTGTCATAACATTGGCTGGGGGAGTGGGTACATTGCGGATGCAGTGGATATTAACCATTGATGGGCTAGTACATTGGTGTCATAGGGTACATTGGGGGGCAGAGGTTAAAATACACATAGGGGGTGCAGTGATTAAAATACACATGGGGCAGAGATTAAAATACACATTAGGGGTGCAGTGGTTAAAATACCCAAAGGGGTGCAGTGGTTAAAATATACATTGGGGGGCAGAGGTTAAAATACATTGGGGGTGCAGTGGTTAATATGCATTGGTGTGACGGGTTAATATGCATTGGGGGTGCAGTGGTTATTATGCATAGGTGCGGCAGGGGTTAATATGCATTAAGGGGGCAGAGGTTATTATGCATTGGTAGGGCAGGGGTTAATATGCATTAGGGGGACAGAGGTTATTATGCATAGGTGAGGCAAGGGTTAAAATGCATTAGGGGGCAGAGGTTATTATGCATTGGTGGGGCAGGGGATAATACGCATTGGGGTGCAGTGATTATTCTGCATAGTGGTGCAGGGCATTGGAGGTGCAGGGGTACATTGGTGGTTCAGGTTGTACATAGAATACAAGCGATTACTCACTTTTTAATGTACAAGCCTCCGCAAGACACGATGCTGTTGCGTTTCACTTCTCCCGTCGTCTGTCACAAAATGGAGGAGAGGAGTGGCCAGGGCCATCATAAATCTCACATCGCAATCGTATATCAAGCAAAACAGCGTGCAATGTGTGTCAAATCCTACACGATAGGTCGAAATCTTACTGCAGGTTCAGTTGATCTGCGATGCCGATACACGACGCACCGCAGATCAACTGAACACGCAGCGGCATCGTAATTGTACTGGAATACACCACTTTTTACACGATTGGTCATTACATATGATCGAAAACAGCCAAATCGTGTAAATAAATAAAAATCGCACCGTGTATGGGCACCTTAAGGGTTACCATGATGGCGATCACCAGAAAAGTGTAACAAGGCGATATAAAATGAGGCAGCATTCTGCTTGTTGTCCCGCGAAGGGCTCACAGGATCATAGGCCGCATTAAGCCAGCCTGAGTAGTGAATACATATCAAACCTATGAAGGTTATACCTCAGGCAACATCTACACACATGCATTGCTGAACATTCCTAGTTCCCTAGCCTCTATTGTAAATCCTGTGTTTGATCACATGTACATATACTTGAGAGAGATTTTTGTATTTGAAGCCACTGCATTCAACTGAGATGGGGCAATTGCACTTTAGTTACTTGGGAGCTATCTTAAAAGCTTCCTGTGTTCTATGCTTTTACCTAACTGGGGGAGTTAGCAAGGCTCGCAACTGAGATTACGCATGCGATCGGCCGATTTAGGGTTATGCACATGCGTATGCATCATAGTGTGCGTGCGCAAACCAACCACTGCAATCGCAGAGACTATACAGGCCCATCACTGAGTGATTGACAGGAAGTACCATTTATGGGGCGTGCCAGTGCATTTGAACGCCGTTGCAGGGGTGTGCATAAATTATCCACTGCATGGCCATATGTACTTTTGGCTTTCACTGCGTGCGATGAGGTTAGCAATTTCTGTGTAAGGTCTGACATTGTGCAAGTGTGTGTGAGGCTCCGATGTTACTGATGTTTTCGCAGTCTTGCAAAGTATTACGGTGTGTAAGGTAAGGTGGGTGGCCTTATGTTGTGCTGCGACGGCATAGCAATCGCAGTGGATTAGCATATAATTGCAGTGAGACTGCGTGCGTAATCGCAGCCGCGATCCGTACTGAATCAAGCCCTGGTTACGGTCTTGTAATCTTGAAAATAAAATGGCAAATTAAACACACTTAGCACACAGTCACTGCGGAGGGACTTTGTGAACTCACAAGTCATGGGATAGATGCCTAGTATCATGTAGGACCCCCTCTAGCCCGGTGAAGTGTAGCAACTAGACGTGGCATCAATTCCACAAGTGGACGGAAGACCTCTGGAGAGATGTTGACCCATGCCATCTGGATAGCTTCCCATAGCTCCCTGATATTTGTAGGTGCAGGATCTTGGGTGCAAGTGTTACCTCTCCACCACATCCCATAAATACTCGATTGGGTTCATGTTGGGCGAACGTGGAGGTCACACCATTCGTTGGAACTCTCCAGAATGCTCCTCGAACCAATTCTGGACAACTTGGAACCAATGACACACTGCATTATCCTGCTTGAATTTTCCATCATTGTGGGAGTAATGAAGTCCATGAAGGGCTGCAAATTGTCATCAAGCAATGCAAAGTATCAGACCTAACCCATGCCACGTGAACACAGGGCCGGTTTTACATATACGCTGGTTACGCAGCCAAGTAGCGTGCCACCTAGAGGAGATCTCCCTGACCCGGCCGTGGCCAGTGACATGCAAAGCCGCAGAGGTGCACCGCAGCGCTCAGGAGGGCACCTGCCGACGTCGCTGCCAGACCAGTCCCCCGCTGAGAATCCTCTGCTGCCATTGTTAAGTACAGCTTGGAGCCAGCAGGTAAATCTGAGTGGGGGGCTGTGATGGAGGGGGCTATAATGAAGGGGATGAGAGGGGCTGTGATACCTGGGGCTGTGATGGGGAATGATGTGAGGGGCTGTGATGAGGGATGCTGGGCTGTGAGGGGCTCCATGGGGGGGAATGAGTGAGCTGAGATGAAGGTCCACTGAGGGGCACCAAAATCTATATCCGCTTAACAAAAAAATTTGGCTCCGGTCGGCCCTACGTGAACAGACCCCCACACCATTATGAAACCATCACCAGCCTGCATGGGGCCTTGTTGGCAACTTGGGTCCATGGCCTCATGAGATCTGTGCCACACGTGAACCCTACCATTAGCCAGAAACAACTGGAACCCTGACTCATTAAATCATGCCACATGTTGCCAAACCTCAGTGGTCCAATTAGTGATGTCATGAACCCAGGTGAGGCACTGTGTCCGTTGTCTTAGTTTTAATAGGGGCACTGTGGTGGGTCTTCTGCTCCCATATCCCATGGACACTAAAGAACACTGTGCTGACCTGCTGGATATGCATCTGGTCTTCTGCATTGAATGTGGATATGATTTGAGCCAGTGTCACTTGTCTGTTACCACAGACACTTCTGGCCAGAAGCCGCTGGTGACGATCATTAAGCACCTGTGGCCGGCCACTGCGCTGTCCACCATGGGTGGTATTGCCTTCCCTGAGGTATTCCTGGTACACATGTGACACCGTAGATTTAGGAATCTTGAATGTCTGCACAACTTTGGAAATATAATGTCCCATCAATCGAGCACCCACTATCATGCCCCTTTGAACTCTGATAATTCACGTCGCCTTGCCATGAGCAACCTAGCCGGTGTTCAACTGACTCACGAGATATCAGATTACTGATGCAGGTCTGGGCATTTCCAAGATGTCACAATGGTGCCATCACCTACCATTACCTTTACATACTGCTATCACTTAGATAGATAGATAGATAGACAGTTGCTCCTTTGGTCAGGCTGCGTGAGCTGAAGCTTCCTGCAGCCTGACAGGGTGCTGATTACTTAAGAGGCAAGGAATCTGCATCCACCGACGCAGACCCTGGCCTAGTCCCTCCCGGAAAACGGGGACAGCACGCCAGGCACGTCAATCAATGTTTGCCTATGAAACTCAGACTGGTCTATTGTCTGGAAGGACTTCATGTTGATTTACTGTAGGTTTTTTGTCGTTTTAAAACTGACCATTAGTAACTGTGCAGATTCTAGGCCTGCTTCATTATGGATCACAACTGCAACAGTGTACACAGACCGGCCAATGTTGAGTACTGCGCATTCGCATGCTTTGCAGTGTGCGTGCAACGGCCAGTATTGCGATCATGTACGCAGATACAGAGCCATCGCAGAGTGAGTGACAGACTGTCAGCATTTGGGGGTGGTGACGGGAGTGGTTGGAGAAACGCAGGTGTGCCTGTCCGTTTGAACGCCATTTCCTGGGCGTGCTTATATTAGCCACTGTGACGGCATTCGTAGCCTGAGTTCTCACTGCGCGCAATGAGAGTTGCAATTTCTAAGACAGTTCAGATCTGCTGTAATTCTGCATGAGGGGCTGATGTTACTGATGTATACACAGCATTGCGAGGTCTTATGGATGTGCATATTTTCATAGCAGAACTGCGGGCATAACCACAGCTGCGATCATAATAGCGTTACGTAGTCAATCAGCCCCTCTATTCTTATTAAAGATGAGCGGGTTCGGTTCCCCGAGAACCGAACCCACCCGAACTTGCAGATCCGAGGCGAGATCTGAGTCCGGCTCGGGTTTTCCCGCCTGACTCGGATCTCAAAGCAAGGCAAAACATCATCATCCCGTTGTTTCGGATTCTTGCGGGTTTTGGATTGTATAAAAATCCCTCCCCCTCGGTGATCGGCGCCATTTGCTTGCTGAGTCCCGGGCTGTCAGGGCTGTGCTTCATCCAAGAGAGGCTGCTGTGTCCATCCAGGCCAGTGTTGCTGTGTCCATCCAATGGCTGCTGTGGGTC
Source organism: Taudactylus pleione (assembly GCA_031769625.1). NCBI lineage: Eukaryota > Metazoa > Chordata > Amphibia > Anura > Myobatrachidae > Taudactylus > Taudactylus pleione. The sequence goes on along the minus strand of JAUIMM010001039.1, from coordinate 1,922,313 downwards.
TGCTGTGTCCATCCAGGGGTTGCTGTGTCCATCAAGGGAAGGGGCTTCTATGTCTATCCAGGGTCTACTGTGTCCATCAAGGGGTTGTTGCGTCCATCTAGGGCAGGGGCTGCTGTGTCCATACAGGGGCAGGGGCTGCTGTGTCCAACCAGGGGTGCTCTGTCCATCCAAGGGTGCCCAGTGTATAAAAAAATAAAAGCTAATAAATAATATAATAAAAAAATAATATATTATATTTTTTTGTGCTGTACCCCAGTGTACTATATTTATTATTTATTTTTTTACTGTGACGCTGCCTGTCAGACCGCAGTGTAATATTCATACGTATTGTTTGTGTCACTGTAAGTGGGAAACGCAGTGTATTCATAAAAAATATTGTCACACTGAGTGGAAATGTAGTGTATTCATAAAAAATATTGTCACACTAAGTTCAAAACGCAGTTTATCATAAAAAATATTGTGACATGGTTAGTGGAAATGCAGTGTATTCATAAAAAATATTGTCACACTGTAAGTGTAAAATGCAATGTATTCGCAAAAAATATTGTTACATTGTTAGTGGAAATGCAGTGTACTCGTAAAAAATATTGTCACACTGTAAGTGGAAAACGCAGTGTATTCGTAAAAAATATTGTCACACTGTAAATGGGAAACGCAGTGTATTCATAAAAAATATTGTCACACTGTACGTGGAAAACCCAGTATATTCGTAAAAAATATTGTCACACTAAGTGGAAAACGCAGTGTATTTGTAAAAAAATATTGTCACGCTGTAAGTGGAAAACACAGTGTATTCGTAAACATTTTTGTTACACTGTTAGTGGAAAGAAACGCAATGTATTCATAAAAAATATTGTCACACTGTTAGTGGAAACTCAGTGTATTCGTAAAAAATATTGTCACACTGTAAGTGGAAAACACTGTGTATTCGTAAACATTTTTGTTACACTGTTAGTGGAAAGAAACGCAATGTATTCATCAAAAATGTTGTCGCACTGTTAGTGGAAACAGTGTATTGGTAAAAAAATATTGTGACACTAAGTGGAAACGAAGTGTATTCGTAAAAAAATTTGTCACACTGTAGGTGGAAAACACTGTGTATTCATAAAAACTATTGTCACACTGTAAGTGAAAAACGCAGTGTATTCATAAAAAATATTGTCACAGTGTAAGTGGAAAACACAGTGTATTCATAAAAAATATTGTCACACTGTAGGTCATTGTTATCGCAGTGTAATATTTAAAATTGGCACAAGTTGAAGTGTGTGCTGTACCCCACTTCATTTATATTTGTTATGGAGAATGATCAGTTGAGACTGCAGGAACCACATACTAGTGGTGGAGCTACTGCCAGCAGGCCCACCAAGAGCCGCGGCAGGCCTGGGTAAAAGGGGGCGTGGCCTAATTACAGGATTTGTGGCCACACCCCCTTTAAAACAAAAACCATATTTTGCAGCGCTGTGCGAGCTGGCAAGGTGGGGTGCTCTGAGCCCCCTCAGCCTGGCGTATAACCAGTGGGGGGCGCGATCAGCTTGATCACTCCCCCACAGGCATAGGAGACTGCTGTGGCTGCTTCTTAGCAGCCGCGAGCAGTCTTCCAGTGCAGCCCAGCACACAGCAGCATGTGCTGGGCTGCTGTGATGTAAGACGGGGGGGAGTGGTGCCGGACCCGAACCCCTGCAGCAAGCCCGGGCCCAAGTAATTAGTACCCAGTCGCTATGGCATATGAACCAACCGTGTGCTCAGAAAAGTCACAGATCCTCGAGGAGAGTCCAAGTATATCCGTGGTTGCCATGTGTGAGCCGGACCTTTCTAATACTGTACTTGAAGAGGATCCTCTTTCCAAAATTTGTGTGCCCACTGCAAATGTGGGGATGAGTAGCACAAGTCAACATGCTGATGTAGAAATCGAGGATGCTTCTGTGGAATTGCACCAGGAGGATGAGGAGAATATTTCTGTAGTTGGCACTAACAAGGATGATGAGGATATTGATGATGATGAGGATGTTGATGCCGAGGATGTTTGTGTAAAAACTGTAAATCAGGCAAAAGTTGTCCATGGTGGGAAAAAGCCCATTGTTGTCATGCCTGGGCAAAGGACCAAAAAATCCACTTCTCATGTGTGGAATTATTTCCACCCAAATCCGGACAACAGGTGGAGGTAAGGACCTTAACCATCTAGGAACCCCCTCCCTGTTACGTCACTTACAGCGCATTCATCAAATTGAAAAGGGTTTTTCAAATTCAGAACCTCTAGCTAAAAAAATGAATAACAATCAGTCCAGTGTCACCTAGCTGCTCCCTTCTCTCTGGATCCAAGCGCCTGCAATCTCCACCACCAACACCTGCATCATCATCAACGTCCTCAATCTTGATCGGAAGTAGTCCTGCATCCAATATCATAAGAATGACTGACTCCTATCCATGGTTCCTCAGAAGGATACCTGAGTGCTATGCCTGTTGCTGCTGCTGGGAGTGGAGCTTCATCCCAGAAGGCCACCAGGAAGAAGACCACTTTTAGTTTAACCAAACAATTGACTGTCAAACAATCCTTTGCAATGGGGAACAAGTATGACAGCAGACACCCAGTTGCACAGTGGATTACTGATACCATAACAGCTATGCTGGCATTAGATGTGCATCCAGTATCCGCCATTAATGCAGTGGATTTTAGACAGTTAATTGAGTTCCTGTGTCCCCACTAGCATGTACCTTCCAGATTCCACTTCTCTAGAATAGCAATTCCCAATCTGTACAAGGATATAAAAAAAAACCTTATTAATGTCCTTAGAAATGCAGTTGTACCCACTGTCCACTTAACCACAGATATGTGGACAAGTGGGACAGGGCAAACTAAAGATTACATGACTGTGACAGGCCACTGGGTAGGTGTATTGCCTCCAACAGTGCAAACAGCATGTCACAAGCCGCCGCACTGCTATTGCTGTGCAAAGCGAATGCCGGGCCAGCATTAGCTTAAACTCCGCCTACCTCCTGCCCATCATTCTGGGATCGGCCCAGATTGGCCCCTGCATACATGACCTTCTCCTGTGAATGCTGCTCCAATGCCGTTGATAACGTTTCACGTGTTTCCAGTTCTGGAATTGACTCCTGTCTTCAGTCAAGTATCCAATTCTCCTGCCTGTCTTGTATAACTGCCATTTGTGTCATCTGGGCAGCACGGTTCATTTACTACCTACCAGCCATTTGTGTCATCCGGACGGCACAGGCCGCAATCCAGCGTCCTCAGTACACAAGCCAGTGTACCCGCGCTTGTGTCAGCCCGGCGGCACAGGCCATAATCTAGTGTCCTCAATGTACAAGCCAGTGTACTCATGCTTGCGTCAACTTGGCAGCACAGGTCGCAATCCAGCGTCCTCGGTGCAAAAGCCAGTGTACTCGCGCTTGTGTCAACCCAGCAGCACAGTTCGCAGTCCAGCACTGGCGGCTTGTGTCAGCTCGGCAGCACTAGTCGTAATCTAGCGTACTTCATCTGCTACAGTAGCCAGCCAAGGCACTTCCAGCCCTCAAGGCTGCTACTGGCCCAAAGGCCGCATCTCATCTTCAGGCCCACAGGCTACAGCCAGCCAAGCTACTTCTAGCCCTCAAGGCTGCTACCGGCCCAAAGGCCGCATCTCATCTTCAGGCCCACAGGCCACAGCCAGCTAAGGCCACATCTCACACTACAGATCCAGGCTTCAGCCACTCCAAACATATCAGTGGTTTACACTGCTACACGGCCGCATCTAGCCAAGGTTATACCGGCCCTCAAGGAGTTTACGGGACAATTTCCTACAAAGTCTCACCCTAGGCTTAACACAGCAGCATCAGCATCTAACAAATGCCAGCTCATTCAGAGGCAGGCTACTCTGTGTATCACCGTTTCACTAAGTGGCATACCGCTGAAAACCTCTTAGAAAAACTCAGGGAAATCATTGCAAAGAGGCTTACCCCACTTGGACACTCCTAGGGATTTGTGATTTTTGACAATGCCATCAGTATTGTGCAAGCATTACAATTGGGGGCAAATTCGAACACATCCCATGTTTTGCTCACACAATTAATTTGGTGGCGCAACATTTTTTTTTTCAATTACAGGGGCGTGCAGGAGATGCTCTCGGTGGCCCAAAAGATTTTGAGACATTTTCAACATTCAACAACTGCGTGTTGAAGATTGCAGCACCAGCAAGTACTGTTGAATTTGCCCTGCCATCAGCTGAAGCAAGAGGTAGTAACTAGGTGGAATTCTACCCTCTATATACTTCAGCAGATGGAAGAGCAGCAAAAGGACATCAAAGGCTACACTACGGCCTATGACATAGGGAAAGGAATGCACCTTAGTCAAGCACAGTGGAGAATAATTTCCGTGTTGTGTAAGGTTCTCAAAGCCTTTGAACTTGCCACACGTGAAGTTAGGGCCTGATTCAGAGCCGGACGCTATTTGCGCTCGCTCGTTCTGAAAAAGGGGCTGGCTATTTAAATGAACCGTTCGCTCTTTGCAGTCTGTTCACGCCTCTATGTCTGAAAAAGCGAACAAAACATGCGAACGTAATTTTGAAAAAAACGCCCCCTGGCCGCTCGCATCATACGTCATGTCCGCTATTTATTAGATTAATCGAGTACATCGAAAGGCGTCTGAACTGCTCGCTATTCTTGTGGTTGGTTTTTCCTACCACAATCATGCGAGCAGTTCTGACTATAAAACAACCAAGTGACGTGGCCGATGACGCTGCTTTGTTAATTATGCACACCCTTAAAACGCCCGTTTTGACCTTTAATCACGCCTGCATTCGGATCTCCACTCCCCGTTTTCAAGCACTTTCCCCTGTTACCACCCACAAACGCCTCGTTCTGTCACTCAAAATAGCAGGCATTCGCTATTTAGCGAGCACACGATTTTCAGCCGCACTGACTGGTTTGCGCATGCGTATTAAGATCCGTACGCATGCGCAGTTGTGCGAACATCGGTAGGAACGAACGAGCGGCTGCTTACGAGCGACTCTGAATCAGGCCCTTAGTTCAGACACTGCCAGCTTGAGTCAGGTCATTCCCCTAATCATACTTTTGCAAAAGCAGCTGGAGAAACTGAAGGAGGAGCTGTAACGGAGTGATTCCGCTAAGTATGTATGACTTGTAGATCAACCTCTTCATTCACTTTGCCACCAAGGGTCATCAATCTCTTGAAATCAGATCACTATATTTTGGCGACCATACTTGATCGTAGGTTTAAATCACACCTTGTGTCTTTCTTTCCAACAGACATAAATCTGAAAAGATGCAAAGAGCTGGTGGTAAAAAATTTGTCAGCTCAAGCGGCACGTGACATGGCAGCATCTCCTTCTTCAGTTTCTGCGGCTGCCAGGAAAAAACAAAATTTTTCTAAGAAAAAAATTTCCACTGCTGGTGGCGATGCAGATCAGTTAGCAAAACCTAATGACATCTGGTTGGGTCTAAAAGAACTGCCTACAATGAGTGACATGTCTACAGTGACTTTGGCCCTCATTCAGAGCCGCTCGCAAAAAGCGAGCACTCGCTCTGAATGAGGTCGGCCGCTTTTTTTTTAAAGCCAACCTCCTGTCCGCTCGCTAAGCTGTGGGTGACCGGCCAGGTGATGGTCGCGATGGTCTTGACGGTGATGGTCACGACCATCGGAGCTTGCAACGAGACCCTTGTGGTAGGGTCTCGTCTTACGCAAGCCCCAGTGAGCTTTCGGCTCTAATAGAGCCGGAAGCTCACTACTGACATCACTCGTGATGTCAGTAGGGCTGCCCCCAAACAGCAGGCGTTCCTTCAGGAATGCCTCCATTTGGCCAGCCACCCCCCCCTCCCCGCATACAAAACGGGGCAAGCTGTGGATCGACAGCCGCCCCGTTTGTAGCAAGTCCCAGAGCGAGAGAATTTCTCTCTCGCTCTGGGGCTTGCGCACGTGGCACGTGCGCAGTGCCCCGCCATTGACCCGCTTGCAAGCGCATAGCGCTTGCGAGTGGGTCTGAATGAGGGCCCTGATCTGATACGGTCACCATTCAGAGAACTGTGGATGTTTATTTTAAGGATAGCATCCAAATAGGCATGTCAAACAGTCCATTTTACTACTGGCAGGAAAAAGAGGCAATTTGGAGTCCCTTACACAAACTGATTTTGCTTTACTTAAGTTGCCCACACTCCAGTGTGTACTCTGAAAGAGTTTTCAGCGCAGCCGGGAACCCTGTCAGTGATTGGCGTAGGAGATTACTAATAATTAATTGCTTTTATAATTTAACTGATCTGTACAGGATCTCCGGAGATATTATCATAATTACTTGTCATTGTCCATTTAGGCTACTTCAATTGGCTACAAGTTAACCTTGTTTGTGTTATTGTATAATATTTATTGTATGCCCTATATGCTAACCTTGTATTTTTTATTATGAGAGTCTGATCAACTCTTAGTATGTATTTATGTGTTATATTGTGCTGATTCGCAGCTTATTACATTTATATTATTTTTCAATACATTGATGTTTCTGGTGTCCCAGCACAGACTTCAAAGCGCAGTTCCTTTTTGCTTATCTGGTTTGTAAGGTTGACAATCACCTTATTTTCTGCTGCATTGCTGTCTGATCCCCCTGCTTTATAAGTGCTAGGCATCTTTTCTGTGGTATATATTAATCATGTCAATTTAGCTGCTCATTTAGCTAGGGGATCAATATGACCAAATTGTCATGGATTAAAGAGAGTAAAAACAGGAGAGAGGAATTCTTATCAAGATTTGATGTTGAGAATGATGTCATGTCTGATGATTTAAAACCAGATATGAATCATGGTTTTTTAGAGCTGAAATCTCTTTTGTTGGCTGAAAGTAGACATTGGTTGGACAGTGTTTTTCTGTCAAAATACATTGAATTGGATAGGATACCTAAAGGTCTGCAGATTAATAACACCTGTCCATTAACGATGATTTAGAAGTAATTAAAGAATGGGATTTGGCCCTCAAATGTTGCTCAGTTTCTCTGATTAAATTACTCATTAGTTATAGAGAAAGGAAAATAGAAAAAATTACTAAAGAGATCAAACAGTCATAAAGAGTTATTACAATTTAAGGATGATTTAGACTTTAATAGGAGAGAAGTAGAACTAAGTCAGACAATTACAGTGTATGAGAAAGAACTTATAGCAAAAAAAAGCAAAAACTTCTAAGAGATGAGAATCATTCACAGACCCATCCGATTAGATATCAGAAAAGACCACATCCTAGACAGACACTCTTCTAATCAAAGATTCAATTATCCACAATCACCTCTTTATAGGTCTAGACCAATTAGAACTATTACCAATCCCAAATCTATTAATGATCCTCCAAGTACGGATAGAAACGTCATAGCCCCAAATAGATCCCCCAAATTTGATCTAGGAGCAAGACCTAAAAATAGATTGAACCAGACCCATCAATGGGATTTTCCCAATCGAGAGAAGGATTGGTAGACGTTTCCATACCGCAATCGATACTTACCCCTCCAAGAAAGGACCCCAAACAGAACAAGAGACCTAGGGGAAAGAGGGGACTGGGAGGGAGGAGATCTCAGATGTCCAAGATTTCAATATCCAAATCAGGTATTTTTAATCAACTAGGCCCTTGAGTGATACTGAATCATCATTACTTTCTAAGGGCTTAAATTTTGCCCCTAGCACAAATCCTAACCTATTCAATTTATTCACAGAACTTAATCGCTATGTAAGATCACTGAGCAGACAACGTTATTTCTTCTCAAAAACTAAAGAAGAGAAATTAGATAAGGTTGATGATCCAATTATTTTGGATACTCATGATTTGGAATGTCTCTCTATATCAGAAACTTTACAAGCTGAAGGGGGGCCAGAGAGGAAGAAATTAAAATGTTTGATATAAATGGATCTTCAGCTCCTATAGATAGAACTAAATTTAAAAACAAGTACAATTTCTATCCCCTGAGTCAAAAAAGCCCAAGTATCCAATTATTCTATAAAAATACACTTAAAGAATTCCAAACCCTATGTAATTCCAACCTTAATAGGGATTTTGGAAAGAGAAACTTGTCATATGGTGAGAGGCTGGCCCTGAGGGCCCTTCAGGATGATGACTCCTTTACTATCAACCCTGCTGACAAGGGCGGTGGAGTCATCATCTTGAATACAAGTAATTATATTAAAGAGGCTTGACCCAACTTCAAGATGTCTGCTTTTACCAAACTCTAGGGGGTGATTCAACTTCAGTTTTTCAGAAAGAACTAAAAACATTATTAGATGATACTAAAAATAGAAACACAATAAATAAGGATGAATTTCACTTTTTGTTTATTAGTCACCCTATCACACCAGTGTTTTATTATTTACCTAAAATTCAAAAGTCTTTAATTTCACCACCGGGGCATCCTATTATTTCTGGTATTAATTCACTCACTTCTAATTTAACCTTTTTTGTTGATCACTGAAATATGTTGTCACTCAGAGGTCACATATTCGTGACACTACGGATTTACTAAGCAAATTAAATACCATTACCTGGCGTCCAGGGTATGCTTTCTTTTCCCTGGATGTACAGGCTTTTTACACCAATATCCCACATGAGCTTGGGATCTTGGCGGTGAATGAAGTTTTGGATAAAGATACAAATACCCCTACGATTTACGGGAATTTTTGGTGAAATGTATTCGTTATATTTTGACACATAATTATTTTGTTTTTGACTCCACCCACTACTTACAAATTCACGGAATGGCCATGGGCACCAGATTTATTCCGAGCTTTGCCAATATTTATATGGGCTTATTTGAAGATCTATATGTCTGGGATGGACCAGCTGGAGCGAATCTGGTGTTCTATGGCCGTTCTATAGATGATTTATTTTAAATTTGGGATGGGGATATTCTTTCTGTTACAAATTTCACTAATTTTTTGAACACTAACACCATGAATTTACGTTTCACTTCACACTTTAGCCACATTTCTATTGGTTTTTTTAGATGTCACTTTGTCAGTTGTAGAGGACAAAATCATCTCGACCCTTTACACTAAAAAAGTGGACTCTAGCTCATATCTCCACTATCAGAGTGGACATTATCGTCCGTGGATCGATAATATTCCTAAGAGCCAAATGGGTAGGGTTAGGCGGAATTGTACGAGATATGAAGATTTTTATCTGCATGCTGACAAAGTGAAAGAAAACTTCTTGAGTAGAGGATACCCCCTGGAGTTGGTAGAGAGCGCTTTAGCCCATGCTGATCTGGCATATAAATCACAGTCCAATGACTTGATTCCTCATGTTAGTGCCAATATTGAATCTACTGACATTTTAGAAAATAGAGACAATACCACTAATGTATCCATAAGGGCAACGATTAAACCCACAAAAAAAGATACTTCTTTACTTTTTATTTCTCAATTTAATAATGAGTCAAACAAGATTAAGGCAATCATCACTAAAAATTATAAAACTTTATTATATGATCCAGTACTTTTGCAGTAGTATCACCCCAAAACCAAATATTGTCTTTAAAAAGAATAGAAATTTAAAAGGTTTTTTAGCTCCAAGCACCTTTTCTAAAGGTTCAAAAGAAACAACTAAAACTAACACCTGGCTCCCAGTGAAATCTAAGGGATGCTTCCCCTGCAACCGAACGAGATGTCTTACATATTACTAAAAAGAAACACGTTATATCGGTTAAAACGGGTACCGAGTTTGATATCAACAGCTTTATAAACTGTGAATCTTCCTATGTTGTATACGCACTTAGTTGCGATTGTCCCACACAATATGTTGGCTGTACAACTAGGACACTTAAAGAATGTTTCCGTGAACATAGACTAAATGTCCAGAAAGGCCTAGTGACACATAGTGTCTCTAGACACTTTTCTGAGGTTCATCAGAACAATTCTGCTTGTTTGAGGGTCATGGGGATAGAACATATAGGTGCTACAATTAGGGGTGGCTATAGATACAAAAGACTATGTGAAGCAGAATCCAAATGGATCTTTAAGCTCCAAACACTTTCTCCAGATGGCCTTAATGAAGCGCTTGAATTTTATGATTAAAGTAAATTAATATAATTTCTGCTTGTTTTTTACTATTATGTTATTGTTTTCGGTGGTGTGGACTGTCACCGCTCGCTATGTACTGTCCGGTCAATTGATCGGCCATGGCCCACCCCTCGTCCCTTCATTCAGCCAATATCCTTATCTTTAATTTTTATAATTTCATATTTTTATCTTAAAATATTACATTGTTTATACATTATATAGAATTGATTGTATTATTTATTACTTTTTATTTATTTTATTATATATATTTTTTCTCTACAATTAGGCTATTTCCTGCTCTTTATTAGGCTTGTTTATTGGTTTTACAAATTTCCCTGCTCATTAGAGGTTCACCCCTGCTTCCCATGAACCTTTTTATTTTATTTAGTTTCATTATTATTTGTATTATTAATATGATTGTTTATCTACATTACTGCTAGTGTGTTTGTCTACCTCTATATAGTACATACATTTAGTATTATTCTTGCGCTAATTTACATATTTATCCACTTTTTAATATTATTACTTATAATTAGCACTAAGGTGGTCCTACATCAGCGTTTTTCTGTTATTTATGTGGTAATATAGATATTAGATCTAATCTAATAAGAGTATTTCTAAATCTATACCTCCTTTTTCCATTTATTGCTCTCTATAGTAATTATGATGTTTTAGAATTCTATAGGAATTGTCTATATTGGTAATAATATGGTAGTTATCGGCATTTACCGCTATACTGGTACTTTCTATTAACAGAACCCGTAGTGTTAATAGTAATGTTGTTACTAATAGTGTCATCAATATTGTTAATTATTATTGACTAGTATTGATATTTATTTAATGTACAAATATCACTATGAATATCCTGACAAAATAGGTCATATATGTGCTGGGACATTAGACCGATTACATTGGCTTGTGCTAACAATTATTATCTGCTATTTATTTTGGTTAACTCCAATATACACTTGTATTATTATTTTTATTATCATTTATTTTATATTAATTATTTTTATATACTGATTTTGTTTCATGTGTGTTTAAAATGAATTCTTTTTTAAAACATATTTTTATTGTAAAACCGCAATAAACAATATAACATATTGATCAGAAAATGGCAAGACATCAACAAGACCACAACAGTGATGTGCAATACAATGTATCCATGAGGAACGTAACAATACAGGAATTAAAATGGTGGTTCACCTGAAGACAAGGTTTCTTCATTATACCAGGCTGTAAGTTGAACTGCAGCTCGAAGCGTGTCTTTAACCTGAGGTGTTAATGTGTGAACATATGGGAGCCAAATATTAAAGAACTTCTCTGCTTCCTTGTCTTTATTAAGGGATAGTTCTAACCAATCCATATTAAATAGGTGCGTAATTCTAGGTTGTAAAAGACTGAGTGTTAAAGTGTCAGTGGATATCCATTGAGATAATATTGTTTTTTTTGCAGCTGCTGCAATCTTTGCTAGTAATAGTCTGGCACCTCCAGGGGCACAGGATGATCCAGATGATGGTACAATATCCCACATAGCCCACTCGGGTGTTAGTTCAAAGGCAATTCCCAACTTGGTGGAAATATAGGTGTGTACCAAGGACCAGAACCTCTGTACCTCCGCACAGTGCCACATACAATGCATTAGATCTGCATCAGGTTGACCACATTTAAAACAATTTGAGTCTGTGGAAGTACCTGTGATGAGTCTTAATTTGGGGGTGAAATAGGCACGATGCAATAATTTATATTGCATTTCCGCGTATGAAGCCGAAATTAATTGCTTATTGAGTCTAACAAAAGATTTCAAAATGGTGGATAGGGGTATGTTAGGGAATGTGGAATGCCACTTGGCAAATCCCACCGTCTCCACTTCCAAATTTATTTCCCGGCGTATATAGGTGTATAGCATAGAAGTGGAAAATGACATAGAGAGGCAGCGAGACAGCACATCATCCAAACCATTTTTCCCAGGTATAGTGGGAATTTTAGGGAGTAAAGTATTGACATAACTACGTATTTGGAAATATATAAATAAAGGGATTTGGATACAGGGAAATTTTTCCTGTATTTGGTTATGAGAGTAAATAGTCATTTTGGAGAGATCCAATAATTGATATATGTAACGCAATCCCTGTGTGTTCCAGGTTTTGAAAGTTTGTGTTAGAAAACCAGCATCAAACCCTGGGTTATGGCCGATAGGAAGGAACAAGGAGACATTGGGAGGGACTCTCATTTGAGTTCTGGCTCGGCGCCAAGCCAAGCATGTAGTATGTAGTAGTAGATTTTGTACTACGTGAGGTGGAAAGGACAAGGGTCGTGTGTGTAGCAAACTAGCTAATGGCATTTCAACACTAAAAGATTGCTCTATTAGCGTGTCAGCAAATCCATTTGTTCCTCTAATCCAGTCAATTGCGTATCGGTAATTTGACGCAATAGCATAAGATTTTAAGCAAGGGAGATTAATTCCGCCTAAAGCAGGTGGTTGTCTGAGTTTGAATAATGAAATCCTAGGTTTTTTGTTCGCCCAAATGAACTTGCTGATCGCTTTGTTAATCAATTTTAAATCAGATTCTAAAGGAAGCAAGGGGAGCATCTGAAAAAGATATAAAATCCTAGGAAAAGATATCATTTTAATTAATTGACATCTACCGAGATATGAGAGTGGGAGATGTTTCCATTTTTTAAAATCTAAAAGTGTACGTTGTATTAAAGCAGGGAAATTGACTGAGTATAGGGCGGAGGGATGTGCCGGGATATTAAGGCCTAGGTATTTTAGAGTTGTTTTGGCCCATTTAAATGGGAAAGAATTTTTCCAGTTTTTTGTGACGTCCGAGTGTAGGGCCAAGGCCTCTGTTTTGTTATAATTTATCAAAAAACCAGAGATAATATGGAAGTTTTTCAGGATATGAAGGAGTTTAGGTATGGCAGAATGTGGGTTCTCAAAATACAGTAATAAGTCATCCGCATACGCGGAGACTTTCAAAGTATTATTTCCGATATTTATTCCCTGCCATTGTTGACATAGCAAAAAGGTGCGGATAAGAGGATCTATAGCCAGGTTAAATAATAAAGGAGATAGGGGACAACCCTGTCGGGTTCCCCTATGTAGTCTAAGGGATGGAGTATTCAGGCCGTTAACTGTTAGGAATGCTATAGGGGTGTGGTATATTGTTTTGAATAATGTAATAAATTCGGGACCAAAATTTTGTAGCTGGAAGATGCGCAGTAGGTGGTTCCACGACACCCTATCAAAGGCCTTGTCAGCGTCGCAGCTGACAAGGAGCGTTTGGTTATTTCTCATTTGGTGAGATTTAGTTAATCCTGCAATCAAATGTCGGACGTTGATCACTGAGTGTCGTCCTTTCATAAACCCAGTTTGTGCGGTGTGTATGAGATGTGGCAATACTAATTGTAAACGTTGAGCGATAATACCAGTGAGGATTTTGAAGTCCTGGTTGAGCAGAGATATTGGCCTATATGATTGGGTCAGCGTAGGGTCTTTCTCAGGTTTCAAGAGAAGGATAATTCGGGCCTGGTTAAAGTCTGGTGGTGTTGAGGTTCCCTTCAATATTGAATTAAATAAGGAAACTAAATGAGGGGTTACAAGTGGATTTAATATTTTGTAGTACTCGGCACTAAGGCCATCTGGGCCGGGTGTCTTTCCGTTGGCCAGGGACTTGATAGTTAGAGCAACCTCCAACTCCGAAACAGGAGTTGTTAGGGAGTCGCGGGCCTCTTCAGAGAGGGAAGGTAGATTAGCCTCTTTCAAAAAGTTCATCCCCAGAACAGGGTTATCATCCTGTGCGGAGTATAAGTCTGTGTAATATTGTAAGAAAGAGGCCGCAATGTCCTCGTTGGTATGTAATGATCCTAGGGGACCTTTAAGAGAAAGAATGGGAGAGGATGTTTTCTGACTTCTCACTATATTAGCTAGCAGTTTGCCCGCTTTATTTCCCCAACGGAAATAGCGATGTTTCTGGAAATCTAGATAATATTGGGCTCTTTCAGTGCACAATGTGTCATATAAATTTTTGTTATTCAAATAATTCCGCCGTGTCTCTGTGTTGTTATTTTGCAGCATAATGGCATACGATTGTGATAGGGCGTTACTCAATTCCGTGAAACGTGTGTTAAGTTTACGGCGTTTATGGGAAACATATCCCATAATATGCCCTCTCACTACTGGTTTAGATGCGGCCCAGAACAATGATATGTCGCCAATATGAGAAGCATTATCATTATTATAATTAAGAAATTGTTGTTCTAAGTATTTTTTGAAGTCTGGAGAAGTGAATAAGTATGAGGGGAATCTCCAATTGAAGGAAGATGTTTTGGGGGTAGATAGTTGTAACGTGAACCATGTAGGCGCATGATCGGAGATGACTATGTTTTCTATATGAGATGTTTGAATCCTATTAATTAATGAGCTTGAGACCAGCCAGAAGTCCAATCTAGCTGAGGAGTGGTGGGGGTGGGAGTAAAACGTGTAATCACGTGCTAAGGGGTGGAGGTGTCTCCATGGGTCTACTAGGGCGAGGGATTCAATTAGTAGTTGTAGCGTTGGAGATGTGCTGCCCCGCCACTCACCGGATGCTCCCGTTCTGTCCAGACTAGGAGAAAGAGTAGTGTTGAAGTCTCCTCCTATGACGAGGGCGCCTTCTGCCCAATTCTGGAGTCGGGCGTAGAGATCGGAGAAGAATGCATTGTTGTGACCTGTGGGAGCGTACAAAGTGACAAGCGTGATTAATTCACCTTCTAAATTCAGTTTAAGAAAAAGAAATCTGCCCTCGGTGTCCAGGATCGAGTCTACAACTGTGTATTTTAAAGATTTATGGAAAATCACCAGCACCCCTCTTTTTTTAGATGTGAAAGATGCAGCTGTATAATCTTTTATCCATGAGTCTCTAAGAGTATTAGGGTCACCCTGTCTCCAATGGGTCTCCTGTAGCACTGCTATGTCAGGTTTAAATTTTTTAAGTTGTTGTAGTATTTTACGCCGTTTAATCGGGGTGTTTAAACCCTCTACGTTCCAAGTTAAAAATCTTATGTTTTTTTGTGTTTTAGTGAGATCAGCAATAGAGTGAGACATTGTATTATCCTATACCTGTTCTGTAGATCAAAAAAATGAACCATCGTAAATAGACCATCACGCTCTCAGTCCCAGCATGCAGAGAGCGCCTGCAGTAAAACCTTGAAAGTGCCATTACAAAAATACACATAACACAAAAACAAAAACATGACCTGCCATAATGTATGGAATATAACAAACATAATGCTGTCTTACAATTTTTGAAAATTTTAAGAACCAAAAAATAAGGCTCTACGGGCCTATTTAAACCCAGTGAGGTATAAAAGTATCGATAATTGAAAAAAAGAAATAAAAGAAAATAAAAAAGGGGATATAAAAGAGGAGGAATGGTAAATGTGTAAAAGGAAGGGGAGAAAACAACAAACCAGAGATTATCTTGACAATTCTGCCGTTGACGTTTAGCAGTTGTTAAAATAACCAGAAATCTTGAAAACAAGCATAAGATATATATTTCCAATAACAAACTCTCCATGTTTGCGATAGGAGACGGATTTGTGCAATTAAATGTATCTTCTTAAGTCACGATATCATTTTGAGGAGTGATTTGGTCAGTTAGAGAGTCCAGGAAAGTCTTTGCAGATGATGGAGAATCGAAAAAGTGTTGTTTGCCGTTATGTAGGACTTTCAGCTTCGCAGGGTACATTAATGCAAATCTCAGTCCCAGATCAAATAATGCTTTACAAATAGTGGAGTATTCCCTTCTTTTCATTGCTACTTGATACGAGAAGTCCTGAAACAACAACAATTTGTGTCCCTGATAGGTGAGGCCTTCTGATTTGCGGTAGGCGTCCAGTATGCGAGTTTTGTCTAGGTAGTTCAACATTTTCATTATGACAGGCCTAGGTCTTCTCTGGTCAGAAGCACGGTCAGGGCCTATGCGGTGAACTCGTTCTATGATGAGGGTATTGGAAGAAGCCGAGCAATTGAGCTCAGAGGGTAACCATTTAGAGACGAAATCCATGAGATCTCTTTGCTTAACAGATTCCGGTAGGCCTATTAACCTTAAATTGTTGCGGCGATTCCTATTCTCTAAGTCTTCCAATTTTTCCTGCATAGCAGAGATCGCTGATTCCTGTGTACGTATTACGCTTTGTGCCTCTGTTAGCTCATCTTCAACATTGGAGATACGTTGTTCTGCTTCCGTAAAGCGTCGACCATGTTCCTTAAGTTGCGAAACTGCTGATTCTATAGCTTCTTTGAGGCCGGACAGTTTTTTGTCAAGCAAGGGAGAAAGAAGCTCAGATATTTCTTGGGCTTTAGCTATTGAGGCGGTACTAAATTGAGTCAATTTAGAGGTTCCGTCCAGAATATTGTCAGCTGGAGGTGAAGTAGGAGAGTCAGGAGATGATGATGGAGCTACATTTTTGTCTTTCCCTTTAGTAGTTTGACCTTTAGGTGCACGCTGTGGTCTGGCCACAAACTTCTCCATGGTATAGGGATGTGATGTGCGATTTAATCAGGAGCCACTAGGGGGAGCCCCAGGTGTTCAGGATATGTATGACACTGGGTCTGTAAATTAAAACTTATAGTATGGCTTGTGAGCACTATCCTTGGACCAGACAGGACAAGATCACAGTATGAGGACCCAGCTACACCACCCTGTTCCCTGGTGTGAGCAGCAAACAGAGAGGATTGTGAAAGGAGGTAAGCACTTGCTGCAGTAGCTTAGTCAGGTCTCAAGAAATGGCGGCCGCGGGTGATGTGTGGCCAGCGGGGATCTTGTAACTGAGGGGCGTCCCTGAAACGGTGTCCAGGCGTCCCGCTTGTTCCTATGGGTCCAATGACAGCTCCGGTGGCTGTTGCTGAAAGTGTGGAGGGGAGAAATTATGCCCGGCCGCGATCCAAGATGGCGGCCGCGGGCAGTGCCGCTTTTCCAATGCGGCTGTACTCCGGTGTTGTGGGGCAGTGCGGGGGGCCGGGGCATGCGCCGCTCTTACCCGCGTTATCCCAGAGACCTCAGGGTGGCTTTAGGTGAGGCAGTGAGTCTCTCCGGCGGCGCTATGTCTCGGCTATATGGAGCCGGCTTGGGAGCCCATTAAAAGTGCGGCCAGGTCGTTTGGTCCGCCCACCGGAAGTCCCCTAAAATGAATTCTATGGCCCTGATTCAGACCCACTCGCGAGCGGCTGTCCGCTCGCAAGTGGGTCGATGGTCTGCACTGAGCATGCGCACGACGGAGGGAGCTCCGTCGTGCGCATGCGCCAGACGCGACGAGCGAAGGACTTTCCTTCGCTCGTTGTGTCTGATCAAAGGGGGCGTGCTGTCGATGTTGATTGACAGCACGCCCCCTTTGGTGGGCGTGCCAGGGGCGTGCCTCCCTGACGGGGGCGTTCCCAAGGGAACGCCTACCGTCAGAAGCCGGCCCACTGACATCACTAGTGATGTCAGTGGGAGTGATTTTGGCTCTGATAGAGCCAAAATCACTCCGGGCCTTGCGGTTGAAAACCTCAACCGCAGGCTCCGGCTCGCAGTGGCGATGGTCAAGACCATCGCGGCCATCAAACTGCACGCTCGTATAGGCTGTGGGTGGTGACCCACAGCTATACGAGCGTCCAGGAGGACGCTCCATAATTATGGAGGGCGGCCCTCATTCAGAGCGTGCGCTCTGCTCAGAGCGTACGGCTCTGAATGAGGGCCTATATATTAAATATTTCATAACAGATTCTAACTACAATTCTAGGTTTATAACTGTGAGCCTGTCAAATGATTTTTCAAACATGCCACTGTGGGTTAAATTCAAATTGGATTAATTGATTGAACAATCAACCCTGCTTTAGTGGTATTTAAACCCTGTAACGGACATAGGGAAACATCTTGGCTTGAAAAAGGCTACATTGGTAGCCGAAATGCGTTGCTGTTTCCCTAAAAATACTGGAGTTCACCTGGAGTCAGCGCTTGGTTCACCTATTTGCTCATTTGAAAGCTGATGCTATTATTTGCTGCACTTCCATATTTCAACCACCTGGAGACGGAAGCTGATTTCACCATAGTCCTTGCTTTGGTCAAGACGCTGACCGCTCCATCTAATATCCATGCTGCTACTCTGAGATGCCCAGCAGCTAGAATACCGCGGTTTACCTTCACCTCAACCAGCTCCTGTTTTACGGCATCCCGGTGACCGAAGGGGAGAGGAGAGGGGTCTGTCTCCTCGCTCTATAACTACCAGAGCCATTGACCACCCCATTTACCATCAAGCTGCCGCTATCCTGATACGGCAATCAGCAGGCGCTTAGTGGGTGATCACCATCTGGAGCTGCTGCTTTTCCCCGCAGCATCCCGGTCTGTTGCAAGGTAATTTGTACATCACTGCACTGACTGTGTATATGGGATCTCCTCTACACTCTATAGAGACCCGCTACCTAGATGTCCAATTGATATTGGGGAGTCATTACGACCTCTGACCCAATATTTTTTCTCCCCCGAGCTGGTGCAAATTACGAGACTGTTAGTTTAGCCCTTTACAACAAGGGGCAGTTTGCTACATGTGTGACTGATTTTAGACAGCCTATTCATCTACACCTCTGTGACCGTCTGGACACTGTCACCATCCCTAAATCAATTTTTTATAATTTAACTGATCTGTACAGGATCTCCGGAGATATTATCATAATTACTTGTCATTGTCCATTTAGGCTACTTCAATTGGCTACAAGTTAACCTTGTTTGTGTTATTGTATAATATTTATTGTATGCCCTATATGCTATGCCTTGTGTTTTTTATTATGAGAGTCTGATCAACTCTTAGTATGTATTTATGTGTTATATTGTGCTGATTCGCAGCTTATTACATTTTTATTATTTTTCAATACATTGATGTTTCTGGTGTCCCAGCACAGACTTCAAAGCACAGTTCCTTTTTGTTTAGTAGGAGATTATTTCCCCAAAATGTGGAAAAGATGATGTTCATTAAAATGAATGACAAATTCCACAAGGAAGACCCTTACCAGCAATTAAGTAAAAAAATACAGAAGCGCCTGTAATGGTGAATTCCAGCGGGGACAAATTAATATTGTGTGAAGAAGAGGATGTACACACTGATGGGGATGACGATGACGACATCTGATCTTACCTATGTTGTAAAGCTAATTTGTGTATGTGATCATTGCCACCAATGTCCACTGCGCATTGGCAGCTTGTTTTGTGGGGGGTCCAAACAAACCAATCATTTCAGCCACACGTGGCAGTCCCTGTCGCTGAAGTGATTGGTTTGTTAAACTGTGAATGTCCTGTTTCATATGTACAACATAAGGGTGGGTTGGAGGGTCCACGGACAATTCCATGTTGCACCTCTTTTCTTTGCATTATGTGCTGTTTGGGGCATTGCTGCCTGACATTTTTATGAATGTTCAGAAATTGTAATGTCCATAGACAGCATCTCCTGCATGCCCCTTTAATATTTTTAAGACAATTCTGAACCACCAAATTGATGGGGTGGGCAAATATGAGCAGCAGCAGCACATAGAATCTTCCTGCCAGGATGTGTGCAATAAAGTACAAATATGTTTAATACAAAATTAGTTGTGCATATTGGTCACATACAAATATATTTACATGGTACATAGAGTGCGTAAAGCAGGCTGAGGTAACCTGAAGCACGCCATCTGTTGTTGACAAATAACTTCCAGTAGGCCCAGCATACATCACAGATGCTGGGAATTCTAATGCAGCCGGAGAACTTCAAGCTGCTTTCCTCTGATGTAAACAGCAAGTCTTGGTCCCATTATCCTTAACAACCTCCCTGAGTACAACTAGTAAACGTCTGTGTACAGTATGTTCTAGCAGCACCTTCATAAGCAAGGCCACCTAATTTTTTTTATTAGATCATGATGTATAAAAAATTAAAAAACCTCCTCCAGATCAAAGATGTCTTTTAGGAACTGAAGAACTTGATCCTAGATTGATCTTCCCTCATATTTTTTTTTAAGAATCAAATATTAAATGAAATAAATTAAAAACTAATCAATCCTTTCATCTTTTCCCTGTCTTCAGTCCATAAACATTCCAACTCCATCGGGCCTCTGACCTAGTTAAGGAAAACATTCTTGGTTTTTAAAATTCCTAGGGGTCATATAGTTTATTAAACTGCCATCCTGTCTACCACTGCAATGCCACTCTGTGTCAATTACGAAGCTGAACTGCGACATGTTAGTGCCGCCCACTGCTGTCGCTTAGGTTAGTCAGCCAGCTAGCTTGATGCAACCTTTTGGCCCTTAACTAGATGAAAAAATCAATATTGTGAGCTGTGAGGTGGTCAAAATTAATTGGAAACTAGTGCAAGTAAATGTTATTGAAGTTAATAATACTGTAGGATGAATCCCAACATCACAGCACAGATTCAGTGGCTCACTGATACCATCTAGCTTGATTCTACAATACTAGTACAAGAGCATTACTGGGTAAATGTTATAATAATGTATCTAACAGTCATACCAATGCTACTTTCTGTTAGGGATGGCTATCGATGGTTACCATCGATGGGTCCATCATGGTTACCATCGATGGCACACAAACCATCTATTATGAACCATCGATAGTTGCCACCCCTCGATGGTCACTGCTATGGAGGAGAACTGCGGGCTGTGGGCCAATCAAAATACAGGGACGGGCTTAGCAATGCCAGTGGGCAGGCCTAAGCTCTGGCCCATCCGGAAAAAAACCCCCATAAGCTCCCACTCGTTTATCGATGATGAACCATTGGCTCTTAGCCATTGATGGCAAAAATATTCAACCTCGCCCATAAACCATCTTTTTCTGTAATGTTTAACTTTTATTTTCACTCTATTGTATTATCACTATTTGGTTGGGTTTGGGTGATGCTTAAGAAGCAAAATATGCAGTGAAATAGTACAAGCTGTTTACCTTCCGTATTGTAAAGTCATGCACTATTTTCTCATCTATTTTTACAGATTTGAAGATGGAAATGAATGCAGTAGAAGCAAATATACAAAGAGGGGTATAAAGTGCAGGTTTTTAGAAATGGTGATGTTGCCTCTAGCAACCAATCAGATTCTACAACATTTATCTTGGATGTAGTTATATTGATGGCGGACATGATGCCGACCATCGATATACCGATGCCGGAATCCCGCTGCCCGGCAAAAATGCAGATTAGGGATCAGGATACCGGAGTCGGAATCCCGACAGCCGGCATCCCGATCGTCATGCAGCAGACCCAGGTAAGTGTTACCCGCAGGGGGGAGAGTTAGGTTTAGGCACTCCCAGGGAGACTTAGGGGTAGGCACCCCCTCCCCCTTGAGGGTTAGGGTTAGGCACCCTGGAGGAGGTTAGGCCCTGCCCAGGAGGGTTAGGTTGAGGGTGTGGGAAGGGAGGGTTAGGCACCACCGGGGGGGTTAGGGTTAGGCACCCTCCCAGGGAGGTTAGGGTTAGGCACCATTAAAGGGATAGGGGGGAACAGAGGGAGGGTTAGTATACCTACAGCCGCCATCGGAATTCTGCATGTTCGGTTTGCCACTGTTGGGATTTGAACCGGCGGCAACTGAGCCACCAGTATTTCATACCCAACCCTTATCTTGCACCTTCAGATAATAGCTAGAATCTCATTGATTGCTGTGGGCAACAATTCCACTTCTAGAAACCCACACTTTAGTAAATATACCCCAGAGTGGCCAAATTATTATGACAACCAGGTTAGTACTTTGTTGGGCCACCTTTTGCCTTTAGTATGGCTTAAATTCTTCTAGGCATGGATTCTACTGTCTGTATATTTTGTAGGGAATATTAGCCCTAATGCGATGAAGTGCATCTACATAACATTGCCTCCGCCTGCATGAAGAGCCATGATTATGTAAGATGGATCCATGCTTTCGTCCTGTTGTCTTCACACTACCATCTGCATAGTGTAATTAAAAACGTGATTTGCCAGACCCATTTCCAATCATTTACTGTCCAATTCCTATGTTTCTAAGCAAACTGAAGGTGTTTTGCCCTGTTTGCAGCAGATACGGACAGGCTTTCTGCTTCTGTAACCCCTTACGATGTGCAGCGTACTGTTCATTGAGATGCCATCTAAAATGGTCCCTGATTCAGATTATCTCTAATTTGATGCACTGTTGCGAACTCTCTGTTCTGCTCGAGCATCCAGTAGCCATTTACAACCACAGGCCATGCAATCAGACCCATTTTGTTTACTGCTGGTCCACTCTGTGTACACTTTAACAACTCCTGCCCTCACACAATTCACCAGTGCAGCCGTTTTGCTAAAGTAAGTTAGATCGGGTTATTTTCCCATTTATTTCATGAGTGATAAACTTCATTAGTCTCTGCATTTCGTTGCCTTTCCATTCTTATACAGATTCAGACATCCACGTCAATATTACATGTGGAACAGCAAAGGTGGGCGGGGCTCGGTGGATGTGGGTGGGTCTGGGGTGTGTCAACATAGCCCCATCCTCCACTATGCAATCTCGCCATTGTGAAGTGGGGGGCGAAGCCACGATGACTCAATTCAACGCAAACTGTAATCGCCCACCTGTGCCTCCCACTTCCCTGGGAAAGTGGGCGGCCACAGCCTCCGGGAGACTTGTCCACCTTTCCGGAAGGCCAGGAGCGCTAGCCGTTACGGGAGGGTAGGCAAGTATGAAGCAGCTGGACTATGAAATTTCTCTTTTCTAGAGCCATTTAAATTCAGTAAATAACAACAGGTTAAAAATACACAAAGAGGGTCTGATTCTGAGTCGGATGCTAAGTGCCGGCATATATTGAAACCTGCGGCTGCCATATTTACTACTTCTTGCTAATACGAGTATACATTTGTCCAGAGCCATAACTAGACTTTTTGGTGCCCTGTGCCAGATAGAGCATTGGTGCCCCCCCCCATTTTGTAAATAGAGACATAAGATCGTGCCCCTGAAAAAGAGCCATGGCCTCATGATGAAGGACCAGGGAAGAGATAGGGGAGGCCAGGAGATGCTGGGGATAGAAGAAGAGGAAGCTACAAGTGAGAATGATAATAAACAGGAAAAATTTACAGGCCCAAATAGTGCCCTCTGCCCTGCGGTGCCCTGTGCCATGGCACTTGTCGCACCACCCTAGTTATGGCCCTGCGTCTGTCTTTGTGAGTACCCGTGCGGCTCCAAGCGTATGCATTGGTCCGCCCACTGTTTTCCCGTCTACAGCCATCATCATTAGTATCACACTTGCACCCACCCAATGCAGGGTGCAAAAGGTCCATCTGAAACAGGTGTTCTATCTATGTATGCACGCCTCAAAAGGCGACACTGCCATGACACTCCCACAAGACGCATGTAACTGTAACCGCCCAGGCAACACCCAGAAAATAATTTCCTCATTCAGATCAGCCTTTGGCTGATCAGTCCCTCCCATTCCCGCTCCTTGCCTTCCTTGTCCCCTTCAGTCCTCCTATCTGCAGCTGTTAAAGCAGAGGAGCAGTTTGTTATGGAGCCACCTACCGGCAGCGTACACATGTCTGTTGCTGGCATAGGCATTACTACAGTAGGTGCAACGGTTGCGGCTGCTACGAGGCCTATGCCATCTCCAGGGCCCGGCCCTCCTCCTGCACGTAGTTATGGTGTGTGTAGCGGGCACTCGCCTCCTAAGCCTCCTTTCTTAGCAGTGTGCTGCTGCTGTCTCACCGCAGTGATTCTCCTCAGTGAGGAGAGAAGGAGCTGGCCGGACATCAGATGTGCCTGCAGTAACACATTGCTATGAAAGTAGAAGCTGCCACGGGGCCTAGCATTGAAGAGTGCGCTCTTATGCTCTTTCCTCACATGGGGGGATGACGTAAATACCACGCTAGTTAGCATGTGCGAACTTCGTTTGTGCCACTGTGTAGAGTTGCTGCTGTTAGCGTTACCTACCACCATTATTGTGTAACTGCTGTTAGCCCTGTGTCTACTGCTATTACCGCTGCCACCACTGTTAATCCTGTGTACACCGGTGTTACCAAATAAACCCACCATCCTGGTTAAGGACATCTCTGTGGTCTAATATCCATTTCACATTCCGCTGCCACCTATTGTAACCAACAGGCTCTGGGATTCCCCGCAGTTGCGTGGTATAAGCTGGAGGCCTGACCCAGCCACAGATTGCACCCCGCCGTTGCAGACTACTGTTTTACAGGTGTCTCTGACAATGACAATCTCATTCCCACTGGAATGAGGACATTTTGGAGAAGGGAGCCGAGGCCAGCAACATTTTTATTAAAGTTCATATAAAAAATTACACTTGGAGAGATGAATGGCAGTGATGGCCAGCAGAATGAGCAGCAGCTTCCGGATGCTAATAAACAGTGTAACCCTTTGTTCCTGGGTTAATATAATGTCAGTGCCTCCACCCAAGCTACATTAGTGATAATATAATACACCTTCACTGTAGGCTTTCTTGGGTAAACCTATTGTAATCCTTACATGTATCCCAGGGTAACCCCGTTTGGACTAAAAATAATATACCTTTTTTTTTTTCTCTCTCATAGGTATCCCAGCGAATGACGTCTGGAGATCACGACTCAGGTGAGGAATAAGGATAGCATATAGACTTTTCTTTTATTATAACAAATATATAGTCAAATAAATACAGATCTCACATTAAAGATTAAGGCCCTGATTCAGAGCTGGACGCTCTAAACAGAGCGCTCGCTCTGAATCAGGGCCCACCTCCATAAATATGGAGCATCCTCCTGGACGCTCGTATAGCTGTGGGTCACCACCCACAGCATATACGAGCGTGCAGGATGATGGTCGCGATGGTCTTGACCATCATGACCATCGCCACTGCGAGCAGAAGCCTGTGGTTGAGTTTCTCAACCGCAAGGTCAGGAGTGATTTTGGCTCTATCAGAGCCAAAATCACTCCCACTGACATCACTAGTGGGGCCGGCTTCTGATGGTAGGCTTTCCTTTGGGAACGCCTCCGTCTGGCAGGCACGCCCACCAAAGGGGGCGTGCTGTCAATCAACATCGACAGCACGCCCCCTTTGATCAGACACTACGAGCGAAGGAAAGTCCTTCGCTCATCGCGGCTCGCGTATGCGCAAGACGGAGCTCCCTCCGTCGTGCGCAGTGCAGACCATCGGCCCACTTGCGAGCGGACAGCCGCTCGCGAGTGGGTCTGAATCAGGGCCTAAGGTACAATTTAAGAACTCGTTTGACAATAGACTTATCACAATGTTATCTGAACAAAATAGCATTTTCACAACAAGAACTGTTAGTGAGAGTAGAGTAAAGCTAATTTAGAACCCATATATATATATATATTTATATATATTAGGGGTGAGCGGGTTCGGATTTCTGAAATCCGAACACCCCCGAGCCCCCCCCGATCCGAGGCCGATCCGAGTCAGGCTCGACTTTTCCCGCCTGACTCGGATCTGAAATCGAGGCAAAACGTCATCATCCCGCCTTCCGGGTCTCGCGGGTTTTGGATCCTATAAAAGGTACCCGCGTCGGCGCCATTTTCTCACTCGGCTGTGGACAGTGAAGAGGGAGGGTGGGAGTTAGGGCTGGCTGGGCTGTGTAGTGTAGTGTAGTGTAGTGCAGTGTAGTGTTGTGCAGTGCTGTGCTGCGCTGTGCTGCTGTTGTCCATAGGGGCTGTGTCCACTACTTCAAAGTCCATAGGGGCTGGCTGGACTGTGTTGTGCAGTCAGTTGTCCATAGGGGCTGTGTCCACTCCAAAGTCCTGTGCAGTGTCCCAGTCCTAAAGGGGTGCTGTAGTGTTGTCCAGGGATGGCTCTGTCCCTCAGGGGTGCTCCCCCCAAGTGCAAAAAAAATAAATATTTTTTCTGTGTTTGTGAATTGTGTGCACTGTGGCTGCACGTGCATCAACAAAGGAGCAGCGCCAAGCGTGCTCCTGTGTCCCATAAGTAAAAGGCCGGCTGGCTTGTCCGTTAAAGGGTGCTGTAACCCCCAAAGGGCACGCCAAACAAAATTTAAAAAAATATTTTTTTGTGTTTGTGAATTGTGTGCGCAGTAGCCGCACGTGCTTCAACAAAGTAGTGCCAAGCGTGCGCCTGTGTCCCATAAATAAAGGGCCAGCTGGATTGACCACTAAAGGGTGCTGTAACCCCCAAAGGGCACTCCAAACAAAATAAAAATATATATTTTTTTGTGTTTGTGAATTGTGTGCGCAGTAGCCGCACGTGCATCAACAAAGTAGTGCCAAGCATGCGCCTGTGTCCCATAAATAAAGGGCCGGCTGGATTGACCGCTAAAGGGTGCTGTAACCCCCAAAGGGCACTCCAAACAAAATAAAAAAATATTTTCTGTGTTTGTGAATTGTGTGGACTGTAGCTGCACGTGCATCAACAAAGTAGTGCCAAGCGTGCGCCTGTGTCCCATAAATAAAGGGCCGGCTGGCTTGACCGTTAAAGGGTGCTGTAACCCCCAAAGTACACTCCAAACAAAATAAAAAAATATATTTTTTTGTTTGTGAATTGTGTGCGCAGTAGCCGCACGTGCATCAACAAAGTAGTGCCAAGCATGCGCCTGTGTCATAAGTAAAGGGCCCGCTGGCTTGACAGTTAAAGGGTGCTGTAACCCCCAAAGTACACTCCAAACAAAATAAAAAAATATTTTCTGTGTTTGTGAATTGTGTGCGCAGTAGCCGCACGTGCATCAACAAAGTAGTGCCAAGCGTGCGCCTGTGTCATAAGTAAAGGGCCGGCTGGCTTGACAGTTAAAGGGTGCTGTAACCCCCAAAGTACACTCCAAACAAAATGTAAATTTTTTTTCTGTGTTTGTGAATTGTGTGCACTGTGGCTGCACGTGCATCAAAAAAGGAGCAGCGCCAAGCGTGCGCCTGTGTCCCATAAGTAAAGGGCCGGCTGGCTCATTTCTTAAAGGGTGGTGTAACCCACAAAGTGCACTAGTCTCCAACAAATATAAAAATATATTTTCTGTGTTTGTGTGTGCCTTAGCCACACGTATATATCAATATTACATAAATGGAGGACCAAACTTTCTCCGATAAAAATAAAATAGGGAAAGATCAAGAACCACTTCCTCCTAGTGCTGAAGCTGCTGCCACTAGTCATGACATAGATGATAACATGCCATCAACGTCGTCTGCCAAGGCCGATGCCCAATGTCATAGTAGAGGGCACATACAATCCCAAATGACAAAGTTCAGGAAAATGACCTTGAAAAAAACATTTAAATCATCTGAAGAGAAACGTAAACTTGCCAATATGCCATTTACGACACGGAATGGCAAGGAATGGCTAAGGTCTTTCCCTATGTTCATGACTAGTGGTTCAACTTCACATGACAATGGAAGCCCTCCTCCCACTAAAAAAATCAAACGAGTTAAGCTGGCAAAAGCACAGCGAAGAACTGTGCGTTATAAGAAGATATCACAAATCCCCAAGGAGAGTCCAAGTGTGGTGGTGGTTGTGATGCCTGACCTTCCCAGCACTGGACGGGAAGAGGTGGCTCTTTCCACCATTTGCACGCCCCCTGCAAGTGCTGAAAGGAGCACCCACAGTCCACTTGCTGATATGCAAATTGAAGATGTCACTGTTGAAGTACAACAGGATGAGGATACTGGTGTAGCTGGCGCTGAGGAGGAAGTTGGCGAGGAGGATTCTGATGGTGATGTGGTTTGTTTAAATCAGGCTCCGGGGGAAACAGTTGTTGTCCATGGGATGAAAAAGCCCATCACGGTCATGCCTGGGCAGAAGACCAAACATTCCACCTCTTTGGTCTGGTAATATTTCTATCCAAATCCGGACAACAACTGTCTTGCCATATGTACCATATGTAAAGGTGAAATAAGTAGGGGTAGGGACGTTAACCACCTAGGAACATCCTCCCTTATACGGCACCTGCAGCGCGTTCATAAAAAGTTACTGTCAAGTTCAGAAACTTTGGCTAAGACCGTAAGCAGTCCAGGGACACCTAAATCCCGTTGTCCTGTTGTATCCAAGTGCCTGCAAACCACACCATCAACTCCCTCCTCGTCAATTTCCTCCTTAGTCAGGATCGGAAGTAGTCCTGCAGGCCATGTCACTGGCATGACTGACTCTCATATCCGGGATTCCTCTGGAGGATCCTGCATTGCTACGCCTCCTGCTGCCGCTGCTGCTGTTGCTGCTACTGGGAGTCGTTCATCATCCCAGAGAGGAAGTAGGAACACCACTACTTTTACTAAACAACTGACCCTCCAACAGTCCTTAGCGAGGAGGATGAAGTACGACAGCAGTCATCCTGAAGGAGGGGGTATGCACCTGACTCAAGCGCAGTGGAGAATGATTTCCGTGTTGTGCAAGGTTCTCCAGCCCTTTGAACTTGCCACACGTGAAGTCAGTTCAGACACTGCCAGCTTGAGTCAGGTCATTCCCCTCATCAGGCTTTTGCAGAAGCAGCTGGAGAAAGTGAAGGAGGAGCTAAGACGGAGCGATTCCGCTCGTCATGTGGGACGTGTGGATGAAGCCCTTCATTCGCTTTGCCAGGATTCCAGGGTGGTCAATCTGTTGAAATCAGACCACTACATTTTGGCCACCGTGCTCGATCCTAGGTTTAAAGCCTATGTGGTGTCTCTCTTTCTGGCCGACACAAGCCTGCAGAGGTGCAAAGACCTGCTGGTGAAAACACTGTCAGCTGAAGCGGAACGTGACACGTTCCTTCTTCATTTTCTCCCGCAACTGGGGTTGCCAGGAAAAAACTTAGGTATCCTAAGCAACCCGCTGGCGGTGATGCAGGGCAGGCAGGACCAAGTTTGGACATCTGGTCTGGACTGAAGGACCTGGCAACAATTTCTGACATGTCTACTGTCACTGCATATGATACTGTCACCATTGGAGGATTATATCGGTGACAGCATCCAAGTAGGCATGTCAGACAGTCCGTACCTGTACTGGCAGGAAAAAGAGGCAATTTGGAGGCCCCTGTACAAACTGGCTCTATTTTACCTGGGTTGGGCCCCCTCCAATGTGTACTCCGAAAGAGTGTTTAGTGCAGCCGGGAACTTTGTCAGCGAAAGGCGTAGGAGGTTGCTTCCACAAAATGTGGAGAAGATGATGTTCATAAAAATGAATTATCAACTCTTCCAGGGAGACCAGCCTCCAGAACGTACAGAGAGACCCGTGGTGGTGGATTCCAGCGGGGACGAGTTAATACTCTGTGAGAATGAGGATGTACACAACACTGAAGAGGGTGAGGAATTGGTGGATGAGGAGGATGAGGACGACATCTTGCCTCCGTAGAGCCAGTTTGTGCAGGGACAGATTAATTGCCAGCTTGTTTTGTGGGGGCCCAAACGAACCAATCATTTCAGCCACAGTCGTGTGGCAGACCCTGGCGCTGAAATGATTGGTTTGTTAAAGTGTGCATGTCCTGTTTATACAACATAAGAGTGGGTGGGAGGGCCCAAGGACAATTCCATCTTGCACCTCTTTTTTTCTTTGCATTTGCATTATGTACAGTTTATGGCCTAGTTTTTCAAACTGCCATCCTGTCTGCCACTGCAGTGCCTCTCCTAGATGGGCCACATGTTTGTGCCGCCCACTCGTATCGCTTAGCATAGTCATCCAGCTACCTCGGTGCAACCTTTTGGACATAAAAACACTATTGTGAGGTGTGAGGTGTTCAGAATAGACTGGAAATGAGTGGAAATTAAGGTTATTGAGGTTAATAATAGCATAGGAGCAGAAAGACCCACAAATTCTGTGATTTTAGCTGTTTTTATGCTTTTTTTTAAAAAAAATACAGATCCAAAACACAAAACCCAGAACCCAAAACATGGAAGGGTGGTTTTGGCAAAACCAATCCAGATCCAAAACACGAAGAAAGATTCAAAACACAAAACACGAAAAGTGGCCGGTGCACACCCCTAATATATATATATATATATATATATATATATATGTATATATATATATATATTTATTTATTTACACAGTCACTAACTCCTCCACATTTTCCTTTGGTGGTAACAAATTTATGTCCTATATTTTTGGTGTACTGTTTGTATTTCACTGCTGCTCCCTTAAGGAAGGGGGGTTATAATGTTCATAGTTTTAATATAGATTAATACTTTTTGAAGATAATAGTAAGTAATTGTCATTTCATGGATTTTCCTGCTTCGTTTTCCTTACACTATAAAGTTTGAGGATTATATAACAGTTAAGCTTGCCACAGACATATCGATTTGCTCAAGATGAGCCGAAGTGTACGATTTCCCTTGAAACTCTCCCCGGCAGCTCAGCACACGATCTGCACACGATTTGGTGTCCAATCTTCATACGATCTCTCCTGCATCCAGACTTTCACAGTGCATCTCCTCCTAGATTGCCAGATCTGTCCTACTGCACGGCAGATCTGACAATGCAATGTGCGACCAGCGGGGACGCGCATTGCATAGTGATTATGAGTGGGGACTCACGATTTCCTCAGGATTTGGACATATTTTACACGATCTGTCGTTCCAATGTGTCGGAATCGGCCAGATCGGGTAAAATATCGCTATGTGTGTGGCCAGCATTAGACTGACGGAGGAAAAACCCAAAGATGCTTGTAAGCCTTAAAAGAATATTTATACCCTCTTCAATGTTACTGTGCAACAATTACCTCACAAATTATCTGTATCTTTGAGGTGGTTATCAAGTATCTGCTGTCAATTTTGATGGCAATTTATATTCAGATTTCAAGTAAACAACAAGTTTCTCTCAGCGCCTATTCCACATATTTGAGCTGCTGCTTCCAATGGTTGGTACTTACTAAATTTGTACCCAATACAAGAAAAAAAAACCAATTATAATAATAAGAAGAAGTGCTGTTCAAAAATTCCACTCTGCAATAATTATTAATAATAGCAACAACAATTTATTGACATGGCCTCAATATAACAAAAAAGAAATTGAAAAATAATTTCACATAAAATGCGCATATAGCTGTTAACAACCTTACATAAGACCGCTATAAATCTTGAGCTCAAACAAGCTTAATAATTAATGAATAATATTATTATTATAACCGTTTTTCTGATGCCAGTCCAGCCAAAATATGTTAGTAGTCTCAGCACCCAGCCTCTGTATGTTAGTAGTCTCAGTACAAAAAGTTAATAAAGGTGCGTACACATTGTGCGATCAGGAAAGACAGTACGATTACAACATCGTAATCGTACCGTCGTTCCTGATCACCTGTAGTGTCTGCACTGAACGATCAGTCGTTCAGTGCAGGCACAGTCCGTCATTCCTGAACATGCCAATCTGTCATTATCGGCAGATTGTGCTGCATGTTCAGGCGATGGACAATGTCGGAAACGACCAGTGGGAGCACGCATCTCTGGTCATTTCTGACATAAAAGTGCACTATTACCGAGCGATGTAATCGTTTCAGTCGCTCAGTAATATCGCCCAGTGTGTACGGACCTTTAGCAAATCCAACTTGTAAATATTAAAGACTGTCAGTCCAATATATATTCAAGCATGCTCTTTTGAACTTTATAGTTATCACATATGGTGTAATCAGCGCTGTTTCAGACCGTCCTATATTGTGCAATATGCCTCTCCTATTTATCTGCTGCCAGGATCCCCACAATGCAGTCCAGAATGGAAGTTCAATAGGTCTTTGGTCCACAGCTCCACCACAGGTATTTTAACGATTTGTAGTAACACTTTTCCAGAGTAAGGATGGAATTTTTAGAGGGCTGGATATTTCCTTATTCCTGTAACACGTTTCCCCGCCTCTAGTGTAGGAATCGGTGGCTTCCTCAGACAAGCGTGATAGACTATGACACTGTAGCACGTTTTTATGCCCTCACTGATAAGTCTAACTACGCGCACCTGTAATGACAGCAGATGCCTATTACTCGTTTGTGGCGTGTCTCCCGTTTTTTGTTATCGGAGACCGTACATACCAACAGCCATTATACTTCTGCTTTCATTACTGGGGAACATGCATTCCAGCGGCTATCACATTTACGGATTTCGTTCAAGGCTGTGCGTTCCAGCAGCCATCATTATTTTTGCATTCCATTACGGAACCTGGAGATGACAATTTATTTTAACCTACTCATTTATAGTATTTATTTATTTATTTAATAGAGGCTCTTATGAATATAATACAATTAATATAAAAACAAAATGAAAACAATAATACAATAATAATAATATATAAATTGACCTAGATAATATAGTGAACTGGTAGTTATCCACTCGTTTCTTATAAAACTATTTTAAATTGTTTCCCATAAAGACTAATCTTATAAATACAGCCTAATTGGTCATATCCATAGATATATATAATATATCAACCCACCTATCATTAAATGAAAGACCCAACCTATCTTAGACAAGAATTATTCAAATATTATTTAGCTCAATCATGTCATTGAGGCCACCTGGATCTAGTGTTTTTAACTTGTAGATCCAAAAAGCCTCTCGTCTACAGAGGGAATTATATCTGTGTCCCCCCCTCCCTTTTCGTAGTTTTAACTTGCTCCATTGCTATTATATTTATTTTATTCATACAGCCCTTTAGACAATCTGTAATATGTTTATATAGCTGATTAGTTCTGGAATTCATCAATATATGTCTTTTATGTTCCATGAACCTTACATGAAGATGTCTAATAGTGCGACCTATATATATAAGTCCACAGCCACAACTTAACAAATAGATAACATAATCGGATCTACAATTAATAGAGTTTTTTATAGTGAACTTTTCTTTATAGTTCAAAGAAACAAACGCCAAGGTTTTTCTATTTGTCTATTTACAGGTAATACAGCCCGTCTTTCCACATTGATGGAAACCTATAGGTCTTTGTGGTATCCACATATTCATAGTTTGATCTTCCATCTGTATTTTTTGTCTTTTCCTAAAGAAACTGGGACCTAGTCTCCTTTTCAAGTTGTCAGCCCTTCTAAAGATTACTTTTTCTTCTATTTCCTCGGACTTTATTAGAATATCGTCTAACCTAAGAAGCTGAAAATTCTTTTTAATGATTTTTTCTATCTCGTAAGCTATCGAATTATATTGCGTCACAAAAAACGATTACTTTCTCCGCCTATTCTCTATATTATTTGGAACCATGTTGAGAAGGGTATTCCTATCAATCTTACTCACATCTTCTATTACTTTATCTAAGACCCTGGTTGGATAGCCTTGTTCTTTAAAGGACTCATATCAAGAATTTGCTTGTTTTATAAAAGTATCTAGTGATAAACAATTTCGCCTGATTCTTAAAAATTGTTCCTTAGATACATTGGGCCTGATTCAGAGGAGCTTGCAAGCGGCTCGATGTTTGGCCACTGCGCATGCGCCGTGTCCGGTGTGCGCATGTGCGAGCCCCGCAGAGCGACTGAACTACAGTCGCTCCAGGGCTCGCTACAAGACGGGGCGGCTGTGGATGAGTGACAGTGAGTGGCAGCTCGCCCCGTTTTATAGGCGGGTTGGGGGGTGGCTGCACAAATGCAGGCGTTCCCTTAGGAATGCCTGGCGTTTGTGGGAGGCCCTACTGACATCAGTAGTGATGTCAGTAGTGGACTTCCTGCTCTCTTAGAGCAGGGAGTCCACTCAGGCTTGCGGCAACTGAGACCCTACCCCAGGGTCTCGTCGCAAGCCCGATGTTCGCAATAATCGTGATGGTCTTCAGCCCGCTCACGCAAGCTGTGGGTGGACACCCACAGCTTTGCGAGCGGCCTGGAGACAAAAAAAAATAAAAAACGCCCACAGACCCTACGAGCTGCCTGCTGCAGCGAGCGGGTCTGAATCAGGGCCATTGTCCTTCCACCTCCTAAGATGACTACTCGAATAATTCAGATACCTATTTTGATCGATTTATTTTATCATCAATAATTGTTTGTGCAATATTGAGGAATGTAATCTGTGTCTGGTCTTATGTAAAGTTAACAACTATATGCTCATTTTATGTGAAATTATGTTTTAAATTTCTTGTATGTCATATTGAGGCCATGTCAATAAATTGTTGTTTTTTATTATTAATAATTATTGCGGAGTGAAATATTTGAACAGCACTTCTTATAATTATATTCAGATATGCTTCATGTTAGACTTCACTTAGAGGAATGTAACATCTGCTAATTAATATGTAGCTAGTCAATAATAACTATAACTGCTCCCTTGTGGATACACAATGATGCAGTTTTCTTAGACAGCTAGGCGTTTGGTGGTCAACTTTCCTTTATAGTAATTGAATTAGGGCATATATATAATACCTCCTCCCCCAACTTTGCACTTAAATGATGGTATAGCTGATAATTATTTCTGCTATCTTTTCTGCCACTCCTGTGACACACACAGCCTACAGATAATACACATCACTGCTGTGTGTAATGATTACATTTCTGCTCATTCCAATTATGTGTTTTGATTTATTGACATATAATCATCATATTGTATTTACTATTAACCCCCAATGCCATGCCTGAGATACATGGCAGTCCATCCCTACCAGGGCACCTAGTGATGTCATAGTGGCAGCTGATGATGCCACTATTGGAGGTGTGATGGGTATAACAAGGCAGCTGGATGCTCCCTGTGTCATATCTGATATTGCTGGACTAGTGACAGTACAGATATTTTTCTTCTCATTTCTGAGTGGATAAAATGATTTTACGATGAAGAAGACAGAAAATAACCATCCTAAGGACCATCAAATGACTGTAAGTATCTCTTATAGAGCCATGGACTCACTGTATTACTGATGGGTAATGATAATAGGTCACTGTTATATGATTTCATATAAATTCAGGGTAGAGATAGATACATTAGTTATAAATAATCTATTTTCTCTGTATTTATACTATTTACTATGGAGTATTAATTTATGTTTTGCTTAGTAGCTTTCCAGACTTTCTAATTATTATGTAAGGTTCTGATTTCAAATTATGTAAAATAAAAGCAAAAATATTATGAAATGCTGTTATACAAAGGGAAGTGCATCTATATCACTGTTTTTGCTTTGCTTTATATTAGTGTTTTTTGTTTTTGCCACTATGGGGAAAATTCCATTAGGTCTGAAAACCCATTTCCGAGTGTAAAAGTAAAATTTGAGTGTTAAAAAAAACAAAAAACAAAATTGGCCTATTGATTAGCCATCCAGTTATCGATCATTAATTTTCTATAGGTGTTGACGCAAGCATTTTTTTGGGACCCCTTGAGCAGGTGAAAAGTTGGGGAAAACCCCTAATTTAAGGTTAAAATGTCAGGACTTGGGCCCTCATTCAGAGCCGTTCGCTATTTGCGGTCGTTCGTTTAAAAACAAGGGGTGGCTATTCAAATGATCCGTACGCACATTGCAGTCTGTTCACACCTCTAAGTCTGAACGAGCGAGCAAAACATACGCTCGTTTATTTGTTAAAAACGCCCCCTGGCCGCTCACACCATACGTCATGTCCGCTATTTATTAGATTAATCGAGTACATCGACCAGCGTATGAACTGCTCGCTATTCTTGTGGTTGGTGTTTGCTACCACAAATTTGCGAGCAGTTCTGGCTATAAAATAACCCAGTGACGTGGACAATGACGCTGCTGTTTTAAATATACACACCCATAAAACGCCCGTTTTGACCTTTAAGCACGCCTGCGTTCGGATCTCCACTCCCCATTTTCAAGCACCTTCCCCTGTTACCACCCACATACGCCTCATTCTGTCACTCAAAATAGCAGGCACTCGCTATATAGCGTACAAACGATTTTCGGCCGTACTGACTGGTTCGCGCATGCGTACTAAAAACCGTACGCATGCGCAGATGTGCAAACATCGCTCGGAACGAGCGTACTGCCGCTAACGAGCGGCTCTGAATGAGGGCCTTGGTTCAGTACCACTGGGACACACTCCTTTACTGTTTGGAATTGTACAACTGGCTCCAACAGTAAAATAGTCCTTTATTTATTACACATAACCAAGTCAGACCAAGACAATTGTCTTTTCTTTTGGAACAGAAGAATAATGGAGGGCTTGAATAAGACAGGAGTGTTTTAAACCAGGAGTCTGGGCTTTGGCCTGGGGTAGTGATCATGGGGTTGGGTCCCAACCTATTAAATCCTTAGTATGCGGAGTGGGACAGAGCTTATTTAAGGCCAGGCTTACAAGCCTGTGGCCTCTTTCCTGTATCGTTTGGGTCAGGTACTGTTGTGCACAAACATACTTTTCCACTTTCACCTTGCTAAAGTCTTTATTTCCATTTTCCCTAGTTCTGTCTCTGTCCCTCTCTTCTCTATATGTCCTCTAGCTGCTCTTCTCTCTCTGTGTCCCTGCACCTGAGCCTGCTCCCCTGTGCAGCTTCCCCGTGTCACTAGTGCTGTGGCAAGCTGCTCCATGGACCATCCGCGCTGTTCAACTCACCCTCCTGCCCGTTTCTCTCCCGCTCCAGCGGCTGATGGTCTGGCCCCCTCCGTATTGGTGAGCCCTGCGTCTGCTCCCGCCGGACGGCGGGCATCGCGGGGCTCACTTAGCGGCGCCAGCAGTGCATGCGTTACCCGGTGCCGAACCTGGTGCTCTGGGAGTGGGAGCAGTGCCTCCTCATGTGCGGTCTCCCCCCGTGCTGCCGGACGATCCCAGGCTGCTAGCGGAGGTAACGCGGATGACGCTGCCTCCTCTGTTAGCGGCCGCCATGTTGGGACTCGGCAGGGGGCGGGGTTTAGGTCCGCTAATGCTGCAGCCCCACATGTACTGCCTGGGGCTGCTGCTATGCCCTCTATGTCTGCCACTGGCCCTGGCCCTCTGCCTGTTGCTGGCATGGTGGCCCTCTGCTATCAGCTGGCCAGCAGGCATTTGACCCCACTGCTATGATGGGGCTTTTTGTTAGTATGGCCACCACCTTGGCTCCAATGTTTGCAGCCTTGCTGCCTTCTACTGCGCAAGCAGGGCCAAGCACCCCGGTTGCGCCCCCCGCTGCTACAATCGCGTCGCAAGATGCGGCGCGGATAAATTACATGTCAGATGTACGCATGCCTGACAGCGTTTCAGGGGCAGGTCCTCCTGGTGGTCCTCTGGCAGTTGGGGTCCCACAACCTTCCCTGGCCCCGGACGGCCTTTCTACATCTATTACAGGTTCCATGGACCCCTCCTGGGATGCTAGTGATGAGGCGGCTTCTGGGTGGCATCAATCCAGTAGCCGTGCTGATCCCACAGCGGGGACGGTTGGTGAGTGTTCATCTAGTTCCTATTCTACGTTTAGCGACGTAAGTTATTCTACCTCTGACAACTCCAGTGACAATAGCCCCTCCCAGAAAGCTCGCAAGGCGCGCAAGCGTGCAGCTAAGTTCGTTAGAATTGAGGCTGACAGGCGCTTGCATAAGCCTCGCCATAAGCGCCACGCCACGCATGATGACAAGGCGCCTGCGGACAGTGCTGATGCCGGGGGGTGGTCCGTTGCGCAAACACCGCGGTTCTGTGGGGCCTCCGCCCGTGCGTTAAAGACAGGATAAGGAAGGGTCGTTATGTGGATGTATTCTCCCTTACAGATAACATGCGCAAGGAGTTGCGAGCCGCTAAGCATAAGGGCGGTATTGGTTTGGACGCTTTCCAGACTTATTCTAATTGGCAGGGTGGGATATTCGTCTTCTCGGCATGCTATTTGGAAACCTGCCCTGCGGAACAACCCAATATCATTCGGTACTTTCACCTTATTCATAATATGCAGAGGTCAGGCCGAGGGGCTGCTTGGCGCGTTTACGACGAAGAATTTCATCATAAGCAGGACCGGCTGCACATTATTGATTTTGGCTGGATGTCAAGGTCTGGCTCGATGTCACACAGGGTCCCAAATCTTCCCCGGCTGCAGTTGGCCAACGGAGAAAATTCGGCGCTAGCCGGCCAGGCCCATCCAACCATAGTAAGGGTAAGTGCTTCGCATTTAACTCGACACAGTGTTCGTTTGGTCAGCGATGTCGTTTTCGCCACCTCTGTAGCAAATGCGGCGATGCACCCAGCTTCTGGCTGCTCGAAACCTATCGCTTCCCCAGCTCCCAGAAAGCCTGCCGGCCTCGGGCCTGCTAGTTAAAGCTTTCTCCCCTGTTAACCTTGATGCCATGGCAAAATGGTTCGCTTGGTACCCTGACACAGTTGTGGCGCAGTTTTTAAGTGAAGGCTTTCAGTTTGGTTTTCATTTGCCGGTAGCTTCAGTGGTGCCTGCGGGTTCTCCACGGAACCTTCGATCTGCCATAGAGCTGCCGCAAATCGTTAGGGACAAAGTTCTTAAGGAGGTGCGGCTTGGTCGCATCATTGGTCCTTTTCTCATGCCCCCTATAGCTGACTTGGTGTTGTCCCCTGTTGGGGTGGTCCCTAAGAAGACGCCCGGTGCTTTTAGGCTCATTCAGCATCTATCTTTCCCATCTGGCCGATCAGTTAATGATGCCATTCCGCAGGAGCTTTGCTCGGTCTCTTATCAGTCTTTTGATGAGGCGCTTGAGCTAGTCAGGGCTCACGGACCCGGTGCATTGATGGGAAAGGTGGATGTGGAATCGGCTTTTCACTTGTTGCCCCTGCACCCGGACTCGTTCAGGTACATGGGTTTTCATTTGGACGACGGATACTACATAGACAAGTGCTTGCCTATGGGGTGTTCCGTGTCCTGTGCCTATTTCGAAAGGTTCAGTACGTTTCTGCATTGGTGCGTCGAGGCTGGTACCGGTGGGCAGGGCGTGGCCCATTACCTGGATGACTTTCTGTGCATCGGCCATGCTGATTCCTCCCGTTGCCGTAGTCCATTCAGGCACTTTTTTCCTTTTTTGGAGTTCCTAATGACAGCGATAAAACCTTGGGTCCGGTCTCCCGGCTATCCTATCTGGGCATCGAAATTGATACCTTGGATGGCTGCTGCAGGCTTCCAGCTGAGAAAATTCTCAAATTAAAACATGCCATTCAGGGTTGCCTGGCTGCGGGTAAGGTGACTTGCGGCAAGCTCAGTCTCTCCTGGGTTTGCTCAATTTCTCATGCCAGGTGATCCCCATGGGTAGGGTATTTTCTAGGTAACTACAGCGAGCCACCGCAGGTGTTCGCCGGGCACACCATTTTATTCGGCTCTCTGCCAAAATAAAAAGGGATCTAGCTATTTGGCTCTCGTTTTTAGCCGACTTTAATGGTGTTCTCTTGTGGCTGCCTCCTCGTTCCCAGCTATCAGTTGCAGTTGTTCACTGACGCGGCCGGCTCATCGGGTTTTGGGTGTTACCTCCGAGGGTCATGGTGCGCTGCCCCCTGGCCTGCGGAGTGGTTTTCCAGAGGTTTAACTAAAGACCTAATCCTCCTGGAATTGTTTCCCATTATGGTGGTGCTGGAACTTTGGGCTCCTGAGTTGCGCGATCTGATTCAGAGCCGGACGCTCTGACCAGAGCGCTTGCTCTGAAACAGGGCCCACCTCCATTAATATGGAGCGTCCTCCTGGACGCTCGTATAGCTGTGGGTCACCACCCACAGCATATACGAGCATGTAGGATGATGGTCGCGATGGTCTTGACCATCGCGACCATCGCCACTGCGAGCAACAGCCTGCGGTTGAGGTTTTCAACCGCAAGGCCAGGAGTGATTTTGGCTCTATCAGAGCCAAAATCACTCCCACTGACATCACTAGTGATGTCAGTGGGGCCGGCTTGAGACGGTAGGCGTTCCCTTGGGAACGCCTCCATCTGGCAGGCACGCCCCCGGCACGCTCACCAAAGGGGGCGTGCTGTCAGAAAAGGGGGCGTGCTGTCAGTCAACATCGACAGCACGCCCCCTTTGATGAGACACTCCGAGCGAAGGAAAGTCCTTCGCTCGGCGCGTCTTGCGCATGCGCACGACGGAGCTCCCTCCGTCGTGTGCATGCGCAGTGCAGACCATCGACCCACTTGCGAGTGGACAGCCGCTCGTGAGTGGGTCTGAATGAGGGCCATTGTTTTTAGATGTGACAACCTAGGTGTTGTTCACGCTGTTAATGGACAGCGCGCCTTTTCCTTGCCTGCTTTGCGCTTGCTCGCGCAGCTAGTGCTGCATTGTTTACAATGTAACATCTTGTTCAAGGCAATTCACATTTCAGGCTCGGACAATAACATTGCTGACTTGCTCTCCCGTTTTCAGTGGGATCAGTTAGGTCGCTTGCTCTGGAGGCTTGTTTAGTTGGTGAGCCTTGCCCCCCCTATGTTTGGCAGGTCATCAAGCCGGCATGGAGGGTCTAGCGGAGCAATCCCTTGTCCCAACTACATTGCTGGCCTATCAGAAGGCTTGGTCCGAATGGGAAAGCTACCTACATCATCGCAGAAGCCAAGATGAGAGCACGCATTGCTCAATGCTGTCTTTTGTTTGGAGCATGTATGTCTCTGGTCGGTCCCGCGCGGTAGTTTCACGCATGCTGGTTGGCATTTCTTTCTTTTCAAGACTGAAAGGGTGCACAGAACTTACGAAGAGTTTTGCAGTTATCAAGGCCCTTAAGGGTTGGGCTCGTGCCTCGCCTCGGCCAGTTGATAAGCGAAGACCGATTGATATTTCCCTATTGATTAAGTTGCTAGCTGCGGTGATTTCTCCTTTTGAGGCTAATCTTTTTTGTTTAGCATTTTCGATGGCATTTCATGGTGCCTTCCGTATTTCAGAATTAGTTGCCCCTTCTAGATTAGCGGTTTCGTCCATGTCCTGTTCCGATATCAGTATTGGGGAGGGGGCTTTGTTGTGCAAAATACGGATTCTAAAACTGATCAAATGGGTCGCGGCCGTTGGGTCTCCCTAAAGGCCTGCATGGATGACCGTGTTTGCCCGGTACATCTGGCTAAGCTTTTCATGCCATTACGGCCTGTAGTTGGCGGCGCATGGTTGCTTCATGCTGACGGTTCGCCTCTTACTAAATATCAGTTCCAATTCATTTTTAGACGCTGTTTGCTTCACATTGGCCTCTCCCCTGGGGATTTCAGTACCCATTCATTTAGAATTGGCGCAGCTACTTCGGCCGCTGCGGCTGGCTTGTCGGTCCTGCAGATCATGGCTCTGGGGCGTTGGAAATCGGCTGCTATAAGCGTTACATTAGGCGGGTGGCCACTGACTAAACTGCTGTTGCGTTTTCTGTTGATGTTATGTCTGCCTATGTCTCATGTCTTCGTTCATTTTGTTCTTTGTGTTTGTTATGTTTGTCTTGTTTTGTCTCCCCTGTCCATCCTACTCGGGTAATACTTGCCACTTGTTGTTTTAAACAAGTGGGGGTCTTGAGGGATTTTATTTTACCTGGCTAGACGGACTAATTCGGCCAAACATACAGTCCCTCAGCAGGTTTTTGGTTTACCTCCTTTCGAGTTGTTTTGTTTTTTCCATGTGCAGGTTTTGACATCCATAGGGCGGATATACGCCCGCAATGCTGTGTTTTTGTTGAGTTAGCATTGTTGGGCTGCTCTGTGTGAGTGCCGTCCTTCCAGCCACCATACAATATTTAAAATATTTAAATAAATAAATTAACTTTCTTAAATAAATAGCTGACCTGTTTTAAATCCATTACTGTCTCCATGTCTTTATTCTTAGATAAGTTTGAAGTGTTATATTGTTATGGTTAATGATCACATACACTGGGCAAAACATCAGCCATTACTAGGTTTAGAATAATGGAGGGCTTGAATAAGACAGGAGTGTCTTAAACCAGGAGGCTGGGCTTTGGCCTGGGGTAGTGATCATGGGGTTGGGTCCCAACCTATTAAATCCTTAGTGGGCGGAGTGGGACAGAGCTTATTTAAGGCCAGGCTTACAAGCCTGTGGCCTCTTTCCTGTATCATTTGCCCACCCTCCCTTGCCCTAGGTTGTTTGTTAGCTATAGTCTGTGTGGCGAGAAGTACGGCTTATCATCAGCCCAGGTGTAGTGTGTGCGCATTGGGTGTGCTTACCTTCTATTAAGTTGAGAAGTACTGTACCACCTCTTACGGGGGCAGTACAGCCATCTAAGGATGGTATTGCGTTTGGTAGAAGGTCTATGATTAATACTCATGTGCAGGTTTTGACATCCATAGGGCGGATATACGCCCGCAATGCTGTGTTTTTGTTGAGTTGGCATTGTTGGGCTGCTCTGTGTGAGTGCCGTCCTTCCAGCCGCCATACAATATTTAAAATATTTAAATAAATAAATTAACTTTCTTAAATAAATAGCTGACCTGTTTTAAATCCATTACTGTCTCCGTGTCTTTATTCTTAGATAAGTTTGAAGTGTTATATTGTTATGGTTAATGATCACATACACTGGGCAAAACATCAGCCGTTACTAGGTTTATAGGCTGGTTTGGGAGATTACCTTGGTATTAATAATCCTGCATTGTTCTTATGTCTGTTTCATTATTTCACAGGTCGCTCTGTGCATCCGTCTATTTAATAGGACAGAGGCTAAGAGCAGCGCCCAATACATTATAAAGCAGCTCGGGCCGCAGGTAAGAGAATGCTAATAACATTATTTTAGTTTAAACAACTGACTTAGTTTAACATTTAAGACAGTTAATTATAAAAATAGATTTTTTTTACCAATAAATTATTCTTAAATTTATTTTGTTTAATAAATGTTTCACTTTGTATATATATCTG
The DNA here is from genome assembly GCA_031769625.1 of Taudactylus pleione. Taxonomy (NCBI): domain Eukaryota; kingdom Metazoa; phylum Chordata; class Amphibia; order Anura; family Myobatrachidae; genus Taudactylus; species Taudactylus pleione. Next base: position 1,879,735 of record JAUIMM010001039.1, on the reverse strand, counting down.
TGTTTATAAATATGATAAAAATAAAATGTTTTGCTTTGTGTATCAGAGGTTGAATGCTATCCACAGTCCCCATATACCTGTAAGCAATTTAGAGTAATAACCAGTGCCAGGTGTTACCTCTCTATGCACACGAAATGGGGAAATCTTGGACTGTGCAAATGCTGGGCGTGCTGCAAAACACCATTGCAGGGCTCCTAAGCTGCTTCTTAGGGATGATCATTGACCATTCATGATTCATAATCATCGATGGTTTATGGCAGATGTTGATTGTTTTTCCGATCGAAGGGGGAGAAATTATTTTTATATGCAGTACTTGTTGGTATATATGTATGTGTTACATGTTCAAATATAAATGTTTGCAATATGGCTAGTCATATCCTAGTCTGAATAAATATATATTGCATATAGAATATATCATTAAATATATTTTATTGAACATCAGACCGCCTGATTATTCTATTCTACTTTATAAATTAATGGTGCTTTATCAGCGCAAATAGACTTTTTTGCTTTGCATGAGGAGAAGATGTGTCTATGTTTATACTGCAGAGAGGCCGGATAACATCTTCCATCTCAACCAATCCAGGGCTCTCGGTTCAGTAGGAATATTTGTCGTGCACAGATTTTATGGACAGTAACTTATGGCATGTCCCTTTAATAAAGAGGGTATGCTGAGACTTGTAGTTACACAATAGGGGCAACCCACTTGAGGCACAAACCAATAAGTTATTATAATATGTCTCACAGTTGGACAGACCCCCAGTCTTATGAGTTAGACTATTCTGTGTCTTACGGGCCTAAGAGGGAGATGTACTAACAGTGAAAATGCGGTAAAAGCCCCGAAAATTACGTTTTTGGAGGTTTTACCGCATTCCCCATATGTTCTAATCAGCAGCATGTGATGCATTCTGCTGCTTCGCGTCAATAGGTAATGCCACCTATGGGCTTCTTAACGCGACACTCCTGGCTGGGAGGGATCCAATCGGATCCCTCCCATGAGCCCCCGCAACCTGCGTCCTTCTGTGCATGCGCAGAAGGACTTCTGGGTGTTCAACCCGGAAGTCCCTCTGCCTGGCAGCATCGTAAAGGACACCTGTCACAATTGGTGCTCGAGGGTTACCTGTATCAGGTGATGAACTGGAAACATTGGAGGCCGGCTGGACTGGAACCATGGGGGACATGAATAGCTCTTTTAATAAAAGAAATGGGTAGCAGTGAGAACTGCCTTGGGTGATGAGTGACTGGAACTGGAAACTTGAGAGGTTGGAATGAGACCAGAAGGAACTTGGAGGGACCGGACTGGGACCGGCAGGTAGGCAGACTGAGCTGGATGGGGTACCAGTAGATGAGCTTGCAGACGGATGGTAGCGTGGAAGCTACTTGTTGTGGCTTGGGAAGCCGTGGGTAGACGTGGTAGCGTGGAAGCTACTTGGAGCGGCCTGGGAGCCGTGGGCGAGAAGTGGTAGCGTGGAAACTACTTTGTGGCGGCCTGGGAGCCGTGTGGAGAAGCAGGTAGCGTGGATAGTCACTTGGAGCGGCCTGGGAGCCGTAGGCGAGAAGTGGTAGCGTGGAAGCTACTTTGTGCGGCCTGGGAGCCGTGTGGAGAAGCGGGTAGCATGGATAGTCACTTTGAGCGGCCTGGGAGCCGTGTGGATAACTGAACGTAGCAGGCTTTACAGATAGCACTGGTCTAGGAACCAGCAGGAGCCTGGGACACACTGGAACTCAGGTACAGCTACAGCACAAGTTGTACACCATGGAACGTAACGAGATGTTCAAGCACTGAGTGCTATTAGAGGAGGATCTATATACCAAGAGTCTGGCAGCGATTGGTGGATGCAGACAGGTGGTCTGGCAGTGGAATTCAGAGTGGAGCAAGACACAGCATGCAAAAGGAGTATTCATCTCTGCAGCTCTGAGAATCAGGACCACACCTGTGATTCCAATTAAGACTAGCAATGCTCACAGACAGAGCAGGGTCCAGGTGATTAATCAATTTGGCTAGGAGAGCAGTCTGCACACACAGATATCACAGCCAGCATGATTCAGCCAGAGCAGATGTCCCAGGAGAATTGCAAACACAGGCCCTCATTCAGAGCCACTCGCAAACAGCAGTACGCTCGTTGCGTTCCGATGTTGACTAACCGCGCATGCGTCGGTGTTACACTGCGCATGTGCGTACGGCAGATTGCGAGCTTTTTTTCTGTCGTTCCTAAAATAGCGTACAGGAAGTGACATGTCAAATGTGATTGACAGAACAGGGCGTTTTTGGGTGTTGACGGGGGTGGAGATGGAAAAACGCAGGCGTGGCGAGGCGTTTTTGGGGCGTACATACATTAGCAGATGCGAACGTCAAATGTGTTCGGACCGTCACATACGTCACTGGAACATCCTCTTTCCCTTCAAAATGCTCGCACAGTTTAGGGTCTGGATTACTCGACCACATTGGCGATGGCCTTCTCCTCCGTCCCGGGACTCCATGATGTTGCAGCGATTAATCGCGGGTGGTCACAAAAGCAATTAGTGTTGTATTGAAAACCGGCTTGGTATGTGTTTGGAAAGCAGTTTATTGGGATAGCACAAAACCGTACGCAGGTGGAAATCATACCTGCTAATGTCAGGATTACACAATCAATTGGTGTACATTTTTGGGGGTTTTTTTTGGCCTCAATTTGTTGTTTATGGCCTATTGTGACAATAATGTCATCATGTTTTAATTAGCTCCCCTTTTTTTTTTTAAGGTGGAATTTGCATCGTTATGTGATTTTTTAAACGTTCCTTCAAGAGGCCTTTTTTTTATACAAATGAAATGGTTTTTTGTGTCCTTTTTTGCCTTTAGGGCCAGGATTAAATGTAACCCATTTGTACAATAATGTCACAATACAATGTCAGATTTTTTTCAGAAATTTATTGTTTAAACACAAACCAATTGGCATAATATTTTTATTTTTTTTTTTCTGCCAAAGATACTTTTTATCAAAAATAAATAATCAATAACTGATAACATAAACGTACAAAAATAACTTAAAAACATTTCACAAGAAAGGAGAGGGAAGTTTTGACCAGAAAGGAATATGAGCCAAGCACAGAAGGAGTGTGGGAAAAGTCGCCATTGCTGTCACCGTTTTTTCGCCCGTTTGGATGGGGGAGGGTGGGCGCCAGACCGGGTCCGGGATGCCATCGGGCTGGCCTGTCCAGAGGCAGATGTTGTGGCCTCTGGACTAGGCACAGGGCGATGCGGATGTTGGCCCTGGTATTTTCCGCCAGGGCCTGACCAATGGTCACGTTGGCCGCAGCATTTTGCTCCAGGGCCTCAGCCACCCGTAGCAGACTGGCGTCCATCCTCTGCAGAATCTCCGTATGGAAATCCGATTTGAAATTGAGTTCAGTGAGGAGGCCCACTGCCTGCGAGGGGGCACGCCCTGGACTGGCTTCTGCAGGGTCCTCAGCCGGATGTACTGGTTCCTCCCCTGCAGAGCCAGCAGAAATTCTGCGGCCAAGGCTTCCCTCTGGAGCAGACTCATCCGCCTGTGTCTCTGTTGGAAAAATGAGAAAAGAGTCACATCAGAATCTACATATTGGCACAATAGCATTTCAGAGTTGGTTACATCACAATACTTACCTGGGCCAAAATGAGGAGCCGCAAAGTCTGGCATGTCCGTATCCATGTTGGACACGCCAAACACCTCCACAGGCTGCACACACCCCTGTGCCAGCTCTTCTAAATCCGTCAACTCCAATGACACAGGGGTGGGACCCCCACCTGTCCCCCTTGCATGCCTAGCCCTTTCCGCGAGTTTTTGCTTTAGGCGATATTTGAAGTCGCCCCATCTGTGGGGAAAAATGGAAGCCATTATCCTTTGGTTTAAAATGGGGTTTGTTTTTAGGGGGGGCAAGGGTTTACTTACCGCCGTTTGACATCCCGGGCTAGACGGACATAATCACCCACTCTATTGACAGCAACGGCTACCTCTTCCCACATTCTCCACTTCTGGCTTAGACTCATATTCCTATCTGCCTGTGGCAGGATGTCCACACACTTCTGGATCAAAACCTCCATCTCCTTTCTTGTGAAATGTGGCTGCCTTTTTTTTTGGCCCGCTTTGGCCGGAATACTGGGCCCAGCAGCCTCTTCCATGTCATCCTCCTCACCTATTTGTGTAAATTTACAGAATTCACAAAATCACAACTTGCCTAATCTTATGTTTCAAATTAATCGTTGATAGAAAATGCATGAAAGACTTACCGCCTGACTCTTGTGCATTTTTTCCCTGGTCTGTCGCCATGTCTGAGGTCCAAACAAGAAATACACCAGAATTTGAATGTGTTTTCGTGACGTATTTATACATGCGTCCTTATTTTGCGGCCGCATCATTGATTGTGCGGCCCTATGATCCCTCCTTTATTTGTGCGGGAAATGAAACACTATTTATGGCTTGGTGTGTCTCAAGTCGAGGTGGCGTTTTTGGATTGTTGGAGGTTATCTTGGCTGGAGTTTATTGATTGCGTAGAAAGGAGTTGGAGGTTGGAGATTCGTTTGTTGGTTAGATTTGCGTTTTTTTTTCCGTTATCTTTGTTGGTTTATATTTTTGGGACCTCGTTTGTTGATTTGGTAAGTTTTGTGAAGTCTAACTTTTGTTCAATTGTTGTTTCATTGTGTTTCGTATATTTTGTAATTTTTGGATACCTAATTTATTCTATTTTAGATTTTGTTTATTTTCGACCCCAAAGACCTTTTGATTTTGCATCTTAGATATTTGCTCTTGGTAAGTCCATTTTTTATCTTGTATTAGCGAACTAATTAGCGCATTTTTAGTAGTTACTCTTGTGACTTGTATTAGCGAACTAATTAGCACATTTTTAGTAGTTACTCTTGTGACTTGTATTAGCGAACTAATTAGCACATTTTTAGTAGTTACTCTTGTGACTTGTATTAGCGAACTAATTAGCGCATTTTTAGTAGTTACTCTTGTGACTTGTATTAGCGAACTAATTAGCGCATTTTAAACAGCTTAATAATCATTCTAACTTTTTGATGGTTTAGCTTTCGCTTTTTGAGCCAACATTTCGACCCGTTTTGATGTACTGTGTTAAATGTCACTTTGCGGTTTTGCTAAATGGGTGTTTGGCATATTTGAACTTTGGTCTAGCACAAAATGTATCAACAAAAATGCACAGAGTGAAATGTGTCAAGTAATTTTGTTGTTTATTTTCAGTTTGGACGTATCATGACAATACCCCGGCATGTAAGCAGCAATGGATGGTATCATCAAGCTAAGTTGTTTTAATATAGTTTTGGGGTGGGTCAAAAGCCTTACTTTGAAATTTTTGAATTTCAGGTTGATCTGGGGCGGATTGTTCTGGCCATGCTCCCGGAAGCCGACCAACCTCAATCTCATCCCAGGCGTAGGCATCGTAGGCATGCAAGGCCCCAGATATTTCGAACACGTGTCACCCTTTTTGGAATGCCCGATGATGAGGTTTTAAGACGCTACTGTCTACCTCCCAAAATCATCATAGACACTCTCTCATTAATAGAAAGTGATCTTGAGCGGCAAATTGACAGTCCAACAGCAATACCACCACTGACGCAATTTATGGCGGTGTTACATTTCTGTGCCTCAGGATCGTTTCAAACAACGGTGGGAATAGTGGCGGGCATCTCCCAATCCTCCTTTTCCCGGATCCTGAGGGCAGTGATGGAGGCACTTTTCAAGCACCTCCATCATTTTATTCAAATGCCTTTGGATATGGGTGCCCTTAGTGTGGCCAAGGCCAATTTTTACCAAATAGCTGGCTTCCCACACATCATAGGGGTTGTGGATGGTACTCACATACCACTTCAGCCTCCAGCACGGCTGGAGGCAATATTTAGAAACAGGAAACACTATCACTCCCTGAATGTAATGGTGGTATGTGATGCCTCCCTCCAGATCCTGTCCCTGAATGCTAAGTTACCAGGAAGTGCACATGACTCCATCGTCATCCGGCAATCAGGGATATGGCAGAAATTAACCAACCTACAAGCTGGTGATGCATGGCTTCTGGGTAAGTGGAGACCTTTAGTACATAACAATGTTAAGCTTGATACACAGTGTTCCTGATGTTGTCTCTTATTTTTCACAGGAGACAGTGGATACCCTTGCATGTCCTGGCTGCTCACTCCTTATTTGGCTCCCACACCAGGCCCACAAAGTGAGTATAATTCCGCACTTACAGCCACCAGGCAAGTGGTGGAGCGCTGTATCGGCCTTTTAAAAGGCCGATTCAGATGCCTCCACCGCTCTGGTGGCGAGCTCATGTATTTGCCGGATATGGTGTCGAAAATTGTGGTCCTGTGTGGGATATTTCACAACATCGCCATAAGGAGTGGTGTCTCAATGCAGCCAGAGGATGCCTTACCTGAGGATGGCCCCCCCGAGGTTGGTCGGAGGTCAGTATGTGGGGGGGCCATACGCGATGATGTGGTGGCCAGATTTTTTAGGTAAGTTTGACCCAAACTACAGTGTTTATACCTAATGTGTTTGTGTTTGTTTGCGAACATCTAATTTTTTTTTTTTTTTTTTACCATCTTCTGTTTGTTCACATAACCTTTGCCACTCCAACGCTCACTACTTCCTGCTACCCGTACCAAACCTGGATCTGGTGATTTTGTCCATATATTCTGGAACCCATATCGCAACGCCATGTTTGTGGAATCATGTTGGCATGCTCCTTCGTCAACCAGTTCTTGATTGTTTTTTTTAATTAAATATTTTATTTGTATGTGTTGTATTTGAGATTATCACTGTTTTTTTTTTTTGGGACTGACCACTTTGATTTCTCATTTATGTTGTGAATAAATGTTTGGAGAGTGAAATGGTCTTCCTTTTTTTGGACGTTAACAGCAAGTGTAACCAGGTTAACACACCTTACATTTGACTAAGGGGTAATCCAGTACTGACACCAGTTGATGTAAACTGAAATATGTTTGCAGGTTCCCAACCCACACCAAAAGGAAGCCTGTCCAAACCTTTGGATTTTGAAGATTGGCCTAAGCAGCTTGCACACCAACTAGGAACCTGTAAAATGGCGAAATATCTAATTGACACTACACCCAAAAAGGGAAATGACATTGTTACTGTTATGTGTTTCTTGTGGCTGTTTAACATACAAATACAAAATACAATCTAACTTTTAAAAAAGGGAAATCCTTGCAGGAACAGTCTACTTATGTCAGGGAAAACTATTTTTGTTTTTGAAAAAAAGAATGAGCCAGAACGTATATTAGAACTACAAAATTTATTTACAAAACGAAAATAAACAAAAAAAACTACTGGCGAAGGATGCCAGACAGCCGGTCAAGGGCCACAAGAATGCCAATGACATGTTGGCGCATCTGGCCAACACAATCGTCCACCTCTTGTCGACGCCTCTGTTCCTCTGTGGGTGAGAAAAGTGTGTGGATTAATAAAACAATAGGGAATCCACATTAAAAAAACAAAAACACAACGAAATCACTCCTAAACCGAAAAAAGAAAAACCAAAACAAAAAGGGGGTGCTGCCAAAAATACAAGGTACAAATTCACACAGGTGTGATATGTGTATGTTGAAATCAGCAGGAAGAGGTAAAGGCAAACTGCTAAATCACCAAAAGTAAACCAAACAAGCACGAATAAAGGCACGACACATGATTACATACAAACAGTTTGTGGTTAAAAAAAATGAGAAAGAAAAACATACCGGGAGCCAAAACGGGAGCTCCGGAAGTCCCTCCATGTTCCTCCTCGGAGGAGCCTTCATTCCCCAAAGAACGGGGAGGGGTAATGATGGACTCCGGGGAGGGGGTAATTGGAAGAGGGGTGGGTGGAGGAGAGGGGGAAGTGGGACGGAGGGGAAGGAGGCCCGACAGTTCCGGGAGAGGGTCTGGGAAGGCTGGGGAGGAGTGGGGTATAGGGGAAATATTTGGGGCGGAGTGTTGGCTGGGGGTTGGGGATAGTGGCCGGGAACGCCGTCTGGCCGGACGGTGACGGCGTAGTCTTGGCTGTCCTCCTAAAATATGTCAAACAAATTGAGGTTAGTTTCTGGGCAAATCCGGGGCCCAAATAAAAAAAAAAAAAACAGCAACAAAAAACATGCAAAAAGGAGTAGAATGAAAAAAACAGAAATAGAGGGAAAACAAGCACACGCTGATATGAGGACAAATAATTAATAGGACAGACAGGAAAACATGCACACGCAGATATGAGGACAAATAATTAATAGGACAGACAGGAAAACATGCACACGCAGATACGAGGACAAATAATTAATAGGACAGACAGGAAAACATGCACACGCAGATATGAGGACAAATAATTAATAGGACAGACAGGAAAACATGCACACGCAGATATGAGGACAAATAATTAATAGGACAGACAGGAAAACATGCACACGCAGATATGAGGACAAATAATAAATAGGACAGACAGGAAAACATGCACACGCAGTTTGCCCCACAAACACAAACATGAAAACCACAATACATAACACTTACTTTCAAGGATCTGCATGCGAAAGCATGCCAGCAAGCGGGGCGTTCGCCGTTGCAGGTCTGACCACCTGCGCTCCAGCTGCCCGATGTTGCGGCGTGAACCCAACGACCGCAGGCGGGACCGTGCCTCCGCATACGCGGAGCGCTTCTGCCGGTTGGTGATGGGTGGAGGCTGGCTGGTGATCCGCCTATCCATCACCTCCGTAAGCACCAGCAGCTCGCGCCTGGTGAATGCGGAGGCTCTCATGATGGCAATGGAGTTTTTCATACAAAACATTTTTGATAAAGTGTGCCAAAAATTTTGATTGGCTAATGTATTTTGGAAATTAACAGGAGCAATTTTATTGGTTAGTGTATGAGTCATGTGTTCAACAGGGCCAGAAATCTCTGGAGAGTTATGATAGACTTGATGCAGTGACATGCGTTTGCAAATTTAAATAAAGAAATGAACCCCGGAAAATATGCGGGGATCCACAGCAATAGAACAATTGTTTAATTGTGGTTCACATGTTTTTTGAACAATAAAAGCGAATGTTCCATCCGTACGTATTCTGCGGGTAAACACAAACACGGACAAGAGTAAAGTTTCTTGCATTGTGTTGAAAAAAAAAAAAAATTAAGCTAATTGATACATTGATTGGCATGATACGATTGAGGGAGGTAGGCAGAATAAAGGAGCAGGTAATCGACATCTGACAAGGCCACTTCCGGTTTCACTTGTGCGTGCGTTCCTTTCAAGCCATTTCGGGGATGTACGCTCGCTATTTCGCACGCTCGTTAGTTAGAGGAGGGGTCGCCTGAGTTTAGGGAGGAATTTTAGATGCGAACGAAAATACGAGCGAGCCATTGAATTTAAATAATTTTGTACGTACGCCTAACGTACGTGCGCCCGCTTGCGAGTGGGTCTGAATGAGGGCCACAGATCCATGGAGCAGCTGACAGAGGTAAGTCTCAAGGCAAAAAGGTGACAACTAGACAGGATCGTGACAGTACCCCCCTCTTATGGGTGGACTCCGGACACCAAAACAAAAACTTCTAAAAACTTGGCTGAGCCTGTCCGATATCTTCAAGAACTTGAAGCTTTGAGAACTCTAGAAGGTGTTTGGAATATTGTTTCCTGAGGTAATTTGCTCAAAAAACTTTCCTTGGAGAACAAAATGTCAATCAATTCAAACAAGCCATCCTCATTAATAACCTTGACCCCGAGACTCTTTGCTTTCACTCGCTTGGAGAAACTATCTTATTATGGGCCATTACCGTGACAATCAATTTTACTGCTTATCTTCTCGGAAACTTTGCCTCCATAACTCTCAATTAACAACTTGGCTTCCTCCTTTTCTATGGACTCTAAGTATCCCACGATCACAAAGGTTAATCCCTTCAAGCATCTCTCTGTCCCTAGAGGAATTTGCATAGTGTTAAGAAGAGTAGCAGAAGAATTTTCCTTTTTCAGCAAAGTAGTTTTTACTGGTAATTCTTGGGAGAACGTATGACTAGGAAGAACATGGTCTGATACCAAATGGTTGTCGAGGAAAGGAGTATTGTCATGCACAGGATCGAATTCAGAATCGGAATCTATGTCCAAAGGAAGATCAGAGGAGTTAACATGACTTGAAAACCTAGAGGACTCTGGAGATGGGCAGGTGGAAACACAACCAACTCTCATGGTATTGTGTTGTTGGTCTCTAAAAGTTCTTTGAGTCTTCTTCTCTCGGACTGATTGATCCTGTACCATATGATTTTGAGAAGGGAGTACAGCAGTGTATGCGAGTTTAATATCTGAAGGTGCTGAAATAACTCTAGAATATTTATCAGAACAGGTATCTGGAGACGGACACATAGGAGCAAATTCTTTAAGCAGAGCTGTACTGAAGGCTATTATGTCTTGTAGAATTGGATCCTTGGAATCAATGAGTGGGTTGGCCCACTCCAAGGCTTTACCTCTAAAGTGCATAAAAAGAAACATGACGATGTTGCTGGGAGTAATACCACAAGCTGGATTGGTTCTCATTAGGGCATCATAATGCTTAAGCAATATGGTGTACTGGGACACATCATCATCGAAGGTCATGGACACTATATCATCCTGATTTACAGCATTCTTTTCAGGAACTGAGAAGGAACCACTTAAAGATTCTTTAATGCAATGATTGGATGATTCAGCCAAAGTTGATTGATGTTCTTTCTTAGACAGGACAGTAGAAACTTCCACCAAGAGTGTGGTACTTGAAATCTGCTTCTGGGGAACAGGACTTGAAACCACCTCCTGGGGTATGAGACTTGGAACCCCCTCTTGGGGCATGAGACTTGGGACCCCCTCCTGGGGTGCGAGACTTGGGACCCACTGCTGGGGTGCGAGACTTGGGACCCACTGCTGGGGTGCGAGACTTGGGACCCCATGCTGGGGTGCGAGACTTGGGACCCCATGCTGGGGTGCGAGACTTGGGACCCCATGCTGGGGTGCAAGACTTGGGACCCCATGCTGGGGTGCAAGACTTGGGACCCCATGCTGGGGTGCAAGACTTGGGACCCCATGCTGGGGTGCAAGACTTGGGACCCCCTGCTGGGGTGCGAGACTTGGGACCCCCTGCTGGGGTGCGAGACTTGGGACCCCCTGCTGGGGTGCGAGACTTGGGACCCCATGCTGGGGTGCGAGACTTGGGACCCCATGCTGGGGTGCGAGACTTGGGACCCCATGCTGGGGTGCGAGACTTGCGACCCCATGCTGGGGTGCGAGACTTGGGACCCCATGCTGGGGTGCGAGACTTGGGACCTCCTGCTGGGGTGCGAGACTTGGGACCCCCTCCTGGGGTGCGAGACTTGGGACCCCCTCCTGGGGCGTGAGACTTGGGACCCCCTCCTGGGGCGTGAGACTTGGGACCCCCTCCTGGGGCGCGAGACTTGGGACCCCATGCTGGGGCGCGAGACTTGGGACCCCATGCTGGAGTGCGAGACTTGGGACCCCATGCTGGAGTGCGAGACTTGGGACCCCATGCTGGGGTGCGAGACTTGGGACCCCCTCCTGGGGTGCGAGACTTGGGACCCCCTCCTGGGGTGCGAGACTTGGGACCCCCTGCTGGGGTACGAGACTTGGGACCCCCTGCTGGGGTGCGAGACTTGGGACCCCCTCCTGGGGTGCGAGACTTGAGACCCCCTCCTGGGGCATAATTCTTGTAACCCTCTCCCGGGGTGAGAGACTTAAGGTCCCCTCCTGGAATACAGAGCTTGACACTCCCTGTTGGAGTATGGGACCCAAAATTCCCTTCTGGGGAAGCTGACTCGACTTTTCCTCTTGGGGTATGGAACATGAACCCCCCTTTTGGGATGCGCGGACAGTGACTTCCTCCTGGGGTGAGTGACTCAAAACCCCTTCTTGGGTTACGAGACTTAAGGACCCTCCTGAGGTTGAGACTCTGGAGACCCCTCCTGGGGTTGCCAACTGGAGTTCCCTACCGGAACAGGTAGAATCCGTGCTGGGACCAGAACAGGCAGAATCTGGGACGGGACCGGAACAGGCAGAATCCGGTACGGGACCGGAACAGGCAGAATCCGGGACGGGACCAGAACAGGCAGAATCCGGGACGGGACCAGAACAGGCAGAATCCGGGACGGGACCAGAACAGGCAGAATCCGGGACGGGACAGGCAGAATCCGGGACGGGACCGGAACAGGCAGAATCCGGGACGGGACCGGAACAGGCAGAATCCGGGACGGGACCGGAACAGGCAGAATCCGGGACGGGACCGGAACAGGCAGAATCCGGGACGGGACCGGAACAGGCAGAATCCGGGACGGGACCGGAACAGGCAGAATCCGGGACGGGACCGGAACAGGCAGAATCCGGGACGGGACCGGAACAGGCAGAATCCGGGACGGGACCGGAACAGGCACAATCTGGGACGGGACCAGAACAGGCACTGAGACGTTGACACCTGGAAAAAGACTGCTGGAATTGCAAAGGGAACAGTCCTTGATAAAGTGGTCAGAAGCTCCACAATAATGACAGAGATGTAAATCTTTACGCCGCTGGCGTTCAGCCACAGAGAGCTTGGAGCGCGGGTAACTTCGATGTCTCACTTCACTTGGCATGGAAGAATCTTTGGTTCTTAGAGATTCCAAGACAGAGTTTTTAGTTGAGACAGAGGTAGCTTGAAGAAATTCAGGAATGAGCTGAAAGATTTTGCTGAGTAGAGCCTGTAGCTGTTCCAGCAGTTGATGGAAAGTAGTTAGGGGTTCAGGTAAGATTTGGGTATCATCTAGCCGGTTAGTCAGAATTTGTAGTACTTGATGCTGTACCGCCTCCTGTGAATCCAATCGAGTGATTAGGTTATGGAAAGCACTTGATCCAGGATTAGGTGCTAGATCCGCCACCATCGTTAGGCTTGAACATACTGTCACAATTGGTGCTCGAGGGTTACCTGTATCAGGTGATGAACTGGAAACACTGGAGGCCGGCTGGACTGGAACCATGGGGGACATGAATAGCTCGTTTAAAGTGGGTAGCAGTGAGAACTGCCTTGGGTGATGAGTGACTGGAACTGGAAACTTGAGAGGTTGGAATGAGACCAGAAGGAACTTGGAGGGACCGGATTGGGACCGGCAGGTAGGCAGACAGGTAGGCAGACTGAGCTGGTCGGGGTACCAGTAGATGAGCTTGCAGACAGATGGTAGCGTGGAAGCTACTTGTTGTGGCTTGGGAAGCCGTGGGTAGATGTGGTAGCGTGGAAGCTACTTGGTGCGGCCTGGGAGCCGTGTGGAGAAGCGGGTAGCGTGGATAGTCACTTGGAGAAGCTGGTAGCGTGGAAGCTACTTGGAGCGGCCTGGGAGTCGTAGGCGAGAAGTGGTAGCGTGGAAGCTACTTTGTGCGGCCTGGGAGCCGTGTGGAGAAGCGGGTAGCGTGGATAGTCACTTGGAGCGGCCTGGGAGCCGTAGGCGAGAAATGGTAGCGTGGAAGCTACTTTGTGCGGCCTGGGAGCCGTGTGGAGAAGCGGGTAGCATGGATAGTCACTTTGAGCGGCCTGGGAGCCGTGTGGATAACTGAACGTAGCAGGCTTTACAGATAGCACTGGTCTAGGAACCAGCAGGAGCCTGGGACAGACAGGTACAGCTACAGCACAAGTTGTACACCACGGAACGTAACGAGATGTTCAAGCACTGAGTGCTATTAGAGGAGGATCTATATACCAAGAGTCTGGCAGCGATTGGTGGATGCAGACAGGTGGTCTGGCAGTGGCATTCAGAGTGGAGCAAGACACAGCATGCAAAAGGAGTATTCATCTCTGCAGCTCTGAGAATCAGGACCACACCTGTGATTCCAATTAAGACTAGCAATGCTCACAGACAGAGCAGGGTCCAGGTGATTAATCAGTTTGGCTAGGAGAGCTGTCTGCACACACAGATATCACAGCCAGCATGATTCAGCCAGAGCAGATGTCCCAGGAGAATTGCAAACACAGATCCATGGAGCAGCTGACAGAGGTAAGTCTCAAGGCAAAAAGGTGACAACTAGACAGGATCGTGACAACACCTCTTATCGAGAGAGCTGTCCTTTGTGAAATCAACCGCGGTATGTACGCGAAGTCAGGGGATATGTACCGCGTCGCGATAGCGATGCTTAGTACATCTCCCCCTATGAAGCAGTGACTAAAAGAGTTTATATAGATATCAGCAGAATTTTCCTGGAAACTGTGCTGAGATGCTGATAAATATGACTCTATAATACCAGATCACGTTCCCATGTGTGATTTTGCTTTTATCCATTACTATAAAATGGACTTAAGATCTTCTGCTCCAGCCGCAGAGATGCTTATAAGGCCTCGTGTCTTATAGTGAACATGTGTCTTCTCTTTCCTTACAGACAGTACTACTGCAGGACCCTGGCGAGGATCCCGATGATGTCCTGCATTGCTGCAGGACCAGGGAGAGGACATTCACCTTTTAATGAGGTGTTTGATCAGGCAGCTACCCAGGTGATTGTAATCCTGAACTATTTACAAAGAATAATAAAAGTTAATAATATATATAATACAATACTCAGGGATATCTTATGAGAGGAGGGTTCCTGTGTAAAGTCTTTGAACGGGTCCCCCCCAAACCATTGTACGTGAGGTGCAGTCTCTGGTACTGTGCCAGAGCTTATTGTGCAGACATACTGTATATCTCTGGGAAACTGGTGCCACAATGTAGATTATTTTTGAGGCAGCTGCATGGTAAGTACATACAATGGTTGTATGGAGTGCAGTGTGGTCCCCCCTGGATTCAGATGCCCATGTGTACCACACACCCTGCACCCATTATACATATGGCAGCGCTGCTCATGCTGCATCTTGTAAGGGAGTAAAATAGCGCATGAGAACAATTTATCTTCATATGTGACTGTAGCATCAGCCAGTAATACTTGTACAGCCGTCATTTCTCTTTATTCAGTATAGGGCATACTTTTACATTATTTTCATGATTGCTTATGTATCATCAATAAATGTGTCTCATTTCAGAATCATGTCTATCAGTCCACCATGAAGAACCTAGTGGATGATATCATCTCGGGGTACAGTGCTGCTATATTTGCGTACGGCCCTACAGGTAATATTAATGTTATTAATACATAAGTCTAATTGTTTATATTGTATGTGTAAAAGTAGTGAGCTCTTGAAATGAGTGGTGGTAAAACATGTGACCATCTGTATTGTTAGTAATTGTGAGCGAGTTGTTTCCTTACGGGCAGTGTAATTATTCAGGTGGTTCTAGAAAGTGAGGCGTTAGGTGCATGGCACAATCCGGGTCTGAGCACTGAATACTCAGTCTAGTGATGACAGATACAGGATAATAGATGAACATTTGAACTGAAAACATCCAATAAGGGCACAAGTCATAGTACTTAAGGATAACTATTTTATTTGGGGCATGGTAATAGCATGTGAATGGTGACAAGTGTGGTAGTGCTGGTAAAATTGTATTGATCACATAACTATGTCACAATGTTGTTTTATGTTGTATTAAAAAGCTCCCAAATGTGCATACATTAGATTTTTATATAGCATCTTAAATGATGTTTACATTTTAATGGTTACATTGTCAGCTTGTAATAGGCTGTGGTTACAGCTGCTTCAAACTCTCACTGACCAGGGAATAGGTGCACCCATCACCAAATGTGGAGGCAGCATTTTATGGGCAGAACAAATATACAATAGTGTACAGTCTAAATATTGGCTTAGTCACATGATGTCTGTCACTGTTAATTACTGACATGACACATTGTATAATTACATATCTGCCATTCTTTCTTGTAACGTCAATGAGTGTATGCCTAATACCTTTATATTTATTACAGGCATCGGGAAGACATTTACTATGATGTGCAATGTCCATGAGCCCGTAGTGATATTCCGCACTCTGAAAAATCTATATAAGACCATCGAGGTGCAGAGAGGGCAGAATAAATTCTCTGTTTCATTGTCATATGCTGAGGTAAACATGTGAGGAATATGTGACATATGTTTTTATTAGTATTATTATTATTATTATTATTATTAATCTTTATTTATATGGATGCAGCATTTTATGGTCTGATAGCAGAGACACAGTCGGAGACATGAGTGAGGAGAGAGGGGGAGGGGTCAGGGGAGGAGAGGTAGATCTGAGTACCATCAGCATAAACATTATATTGGAGGCCAAAAGAGCCAATGAGTTCACCTAAAGAAGATATATAGAGGGATAATAGGTGAGGTCCAAGAACAGAATCTTGGGGGACACCTACTGTTAGTGGAATTGGGGGGGGAGGAGTGGAGTTATGAGGAAACAGAGAAGGAGCAGTCAGAGAGGTAGGAGGACAGCCAGGAGAGGGCAGTGTCCAAGGGAGTGAAGGATTTGCAGGAGGAGAGGGTGGTCCTCAGTGTCAAAAGCAGCAGAGAAGTTGAGGAGCATGAGCAGAGAATAATGGCTCTTGGACTTGGCAGTAAGGAGGTCATTGCTTTCTTTCATCAGCGCAGTTTCAGTGGAGTGGAGAGTATGGAAGCTAGACTGAAATGGGTCATGCAGGGAGTGGGAGGAAATAAAGCTGGTAATGCAGTTGTAAACAATACGCTCAAGGAGTCTGTGGGCAAAAGGGATTAGAGAGATGCATCGGTAGTTGGAGAGAGTGCTAGGATCAAGGGTAGGTTGTTTAATAATGGGGGACAAGGGCATGCCTGAATGCAGAGGGGACAGTGCCTGATTCAGACCCGGACACTAAGAAGCATTCGCTCATAGCTGCCGATGGTTCGCACTGTGCACATGAGTATGCATCCCCGTGCACATGCGTGAGCCAGTCCTTGCAATCGGGAATTGTGTGCTCGTAGAACAAAGTCTGAGCGCTACTACCTTGAGTGACAGTTAGCGCCATTTGTGAGTGGCAACAGGGGGAAGGTGCTTGTGAACGGGGGAGTGGTGGTGTGAACGCAGGTGTGTCTGGGCATCAAAACTGTGTTTAAAGGGTGTGCGTAATTAGCAGGCAGCATCATAGTACACATCACCTGGCTGGATTTTACACTGAAGTGCTCGCAGTAAGGTAATGGCAACCTCAATCGCTGCGATTGCTCCCGATGGTAACTGATGTACCGATGGTTGCATACTCTTCCTGGAGATGACCTGCGTAGGTGGGTGTCTTAAGACAGGCTGGTGGGCGTCTGCATGCACAAAGTGATCGCACGCCAAGACATGGTGGGTGTGCTTATGCCTTGCCGTGCAAATGCCTACCTTGCTGGGTGTGTGCCGTAGTTGCATATGCTGGGAGCGAGCGTACGCATCTAACAGGTGGGTCTGAATCAGGCACAGTGCCTGATGAAAGGGAGATATTGAAGAGTGGGAAAGATGGGAACAGGCAGTAGGAGAGAGTGCATATAAAATAAAATTATTTTAAATAATCACTGTATCTGTTTACACTGTATGGGACATACTGCTTAAGCATTTATTAATTGTGTAAAAATAGGGCAATGCTACTTTACAATATACTGATAACACTACCAATCCACATCTCTACACCATCTCTGTGTTATTGTGCGCTATACACACTTATTACACCTGATACACCTGCAGCAAATGCTGTATTTCAGCTGGATGCATCTTGAGATGATTCTAGCCCAAAAAAATGCATGAAATATGCTTTTTATGTGTCCTCCTTTCGTACATTCTATGCACATATGTGCCCAACTATAAGTGATTCCCCTACATGTGTAATCGGGCATAACTAGCAATCACCAGGCCATGTAACAAAGTTTAAGGGGTTAACTAAGACCCCCTGCTTTTTTGAGAATGTATGGGGACTGATGCAGAACTGAAAGCTAAGGTGGGCCCCTGCCATGTATGTACTGGCCCTGAAAAACCTATTCTTTATGATATGCAGCATCTGGAGAACCACAAGTGACACATGCCCTTTCCAGAGAGTAAATGTGGATTACGCACTTGTCGTGTTTGTATTGCAGACAGTGATTATTCCTTCGTTACATTTTCAGGTCTACAATGAAACCGTTCGGGATCTGCTAAGACCGTCCTCTGGATGTTTGAATCTTAGAGAGGATCCCTACGGCAACACCAGGATAGAAGGGATTGGTGACTATCATTAGTCTGTGCTACCATTATGCAACATCCATGCTTCACCACTAGTCACCCCAGTCTATATTATTATTATCATCTTTTATTTATAAGGCACCACAAGCATTGGCGTCACAAGGTGGGTGCAGGGGGTGCGGGCCACACCCGGGTGTCACCCGTCGAGAGGTGACACCAAGGTGCAGACTCCCCCTCAGTGACAGGAGCCAAGTGCTGCACTGTAGCATTAAGTGCTGCACTCGGCTCCTGTCACAGTGAGGGAGCCGGCACTACCCGCACTTCCGGCACCCCCACCACTCCATTGATAACCATGGGCTGCAGAGGTCCAAGCAGCAAGCCCCCTTCCCAGAGACCACACCACCTACCCAATGCCATGCCCCCTTTTTGTCGGCGCGCGCCTGGGCCGCGCCCGTGGCATCTCTCCTCACATTGGGTGTCACCGCAGAGAGGGACGCCACTGACCATAAGGGATCTGCAACACAGAACAAGGGGGATACAAATGACATTAAGTTACTGTATATAAGTACAGACTAATACAATCAGGGTTGCTGTATGCAAAAAACCATTAATGTGTGAATGAATAAGCAGAGCCCATGACTGTGTGACTGCTGGTGTAGTGACCCTGCTGTAGCTATAACACATGGGCAAGTGTAACTTTATGAGTTGTTTTGTGTAACTACAAGAGTGTTGGTGCATCTATATTACTTTCTTTTTCAGGCCATCGCATTAATGACTAAAGGGAATAAGCGCCGATCTAAGGCAGCCACAGCTGCCAATAAGAACTCATCCCATGCTGTTGTGCAAGTCACCGTAAAGCTGGCAAGCAATGATGGAGTGTGCACGGGCCGGCTGTATATGGTAGACCCGGCGGGATCAGAGCGCGCATGCCAGGTACCACTTGTATTTTACATATCATTATAATTTCTTTGTATTTCCCCCTGCAATGCCAAAGAGGTAAATATCATTAGTTTGCTATCCTTCTGCAGTGTTTATGCTTCACCACTAGTTGTCACTGGGCCTGATTCAGCAAGGATCACAACTATGATTACGCACGCAAACGGCCGATTGTAGCATTCTGCGCATGCATCGCAGTGCGCGTGCGCAAACTCTCCACTGCAATCGGGACAGCGATCACAGTGACTACGTAGGCCATCACAGAGTGATTGACAGGAAGTACCATTTGAGGGTGGTGACGGGGGGTTGGCTGGCAAAACGCAGGTGTGCCAGTGTGTTTGAACGCCATTGCATGGGTGTGCATAAATTATCCACTGCGATGCCATATGCAGCTTGTGTACTCACTGCATGCGTTGAGGTTAGCAATTCCTGAGTAATGTCAGAGCTTCCTGAGTAAAGTCAGGGGTCAATTTTTTGGGCCAGCAGCCAATTCACCTCAGTATGATTTTACAGCAAACCAGAGCACCTAGAAAGAACCCACGCAATCACAAAGAGGAACATACAATTTTGCAGGTGTATCTGCATGCAAAATGCTATGTTACAGTGTCAGCGGCTGTAATGCAGCATTTTGCATGCAGATAGACCCGCAGCCACACACAGAATATGGCATGCTGCATATCATTTTAAACTGGCAGAAGCTGCTTGTGCCTCCTATTCACATCACTGTGCGAATAATTAAA